>PVLD010000882.1:21848-238324 GCA_004027595.1 Dinomys branickii | reverse complement strand
AAAAAAAAAAGAAAGTACCTGCAACTCCAGGGAAGGTTCTTAGAATGACTGTTTCTTTTCTTGTTCATTTAAAGATAATCTTAATATTTCCTCTGGAATTTCTAAAACCAAACTTCTATACATTTTCTCTTCCTTCATTGTAAGCAGAATCCTTGGAGGAACCCAATGCAAAGGAATGGCCACTTGAAGCTTCATGTGCTCAATTGAATTGGGTTGTATCCTGGAATTATTTCTAACTGAACATAGTAACTGGTCAGGGCCCTTTGTCATTTCTTTTTTGGTTCATCAACTTTCTCCCTTCTGTAGAGAAACCTGAGACACATACTGTGGGCCATTTTCATTATTGTCTCCTTTCAAGTAGTGGAATATTACTGGTTTCTATTGGTAAAAAGAGCAAATGCAAACCCATTGCCCATTTGAAAAGAGTGCTTGTTAAATTATCTTACATCCTACTCATCAAGGGCACATGGCTGGGCATTCTGTCTTGTAGCCCCAGTTGTCATATAATCATGCCAGAGCACCAGCTGTCACAAAGTGGCAGCTGCCCTGATGAGGTGATCCAGTATACATTCATGATCTCAAAGATCTCTCTCAAGGGACATAGCCAATGGGCATGTGTAATTCCTAGCATGTTCTTGATCAAGAGCTGGACAAAAATAGCCTTCCCCAGCATCATCTGTGAACCTGGATGATTCATTCTTTCCTCCTTAGCTAAGACTTATGTGCTCTTTTCTCTGTTATCTTACAGATTCATTCCATGGAATAAGTTTTATCCCTTTTCAATGCAAAGGAACATCTCCAACCGTTGAAGATCCCTCTGCATAGTGACAGTAGCTCTCTTGAAGGGACCTAGCTCTAATTATATGGAGACTGGTTCTTTCCCCAATGTGCCATCTTACAGCTGGTTTCAAATTATCTGTAATGAAAGACATTTTCCTTTTCTAAAAGAGCTCATTTCTGAGGTGACCAATTGATTGGCAGTATTTAAGATGATTAATGAAGGACCCTGCCCGTCCCATCTCCAGGGTAAACAATTGGCTCCAGTAGGTGCTACTGATGCACTGAAAGGACCCTTCATGTTTTCCCTCCCTGCTTTTGAGGGCTCACAAATATCTCTACGGTTACAACTTGTGATATGTCCACTTGATTTGAGTAAGAACTGTCTGGCAGATAAGTGAAATTCTGAAGGTGTTGGTGGAAGATTGACATGGCAGCCAGAACCCTGGATGTGAATCTTACCAGCCAATATCTTATAGCCTGGAAGGAATAAAAAGGGAAATAAGGAAGAAATGTTCCCTTTTGGAGGAACTCCTGTCTTGACCATTGTCTTTGGACATTGATCTCCAGTTTCTTTGGCCTTCCCATGAAGACTCTGTGACTTTCCAACACAGATACACACTGCTGACTCTACAGTAAACTTTCCGCCCTCCACCCTTTGACTGCTCTGGACACTGTGGCTCTTTAGTGTGCAGGCAGCCATTTTGGTTTGTTCCACCTCTGATTCCACAAAGGGCCATTTTTAACCCTCCCCTTATGACATTGTAAGCCTACCTAATAAATCCGTGTGTGTGTGTGTGTGTGTGTGTGTGTGTGTGTGTGTGTGTATCATATAGCATTTCCTTGGATATATATATACACACACACACACACACACACACATAAAATTTTGATTCTATTCCTCTAGAAAACCCTAAAATAACTTCCAAGTGTAGAGGAACAACCAGGGGAGAAATTAGTGATCACTGTTATCTCTCCTCCTAGTTCTTCTACCCTTCTTTATGACTCTCATGCACCAGCCAATCACCTCAGACCAGTAACATGCCACTGCTCCCAGGAGGCTGCCCTCCAATGCTGCCTAGTTAAACTCTTTCTCCAATTGAATGAAAATAGTACTCAGTCAGCTGGCTCTGGCAGGGACCCCACTGTGGATACCTAACATTATGTATGGCATGTGGTTCCCTACACTGCAATGCATACATGATATAAACAGTATTAATACAGTATGTACTGCAGTCAACTTTGTGATCATTGCAAAGCCAGAGTGTGCAAGAGGGAAACATATTTAAGCCAGTAAAAGTGGAAGTATCTCTTAAAGTGGGACTCAAAGTGCTGGCATTCCTTATGTGAGGATTTCATCAATCATAGACAAAGGCGTGTTCAAAGCACAGATTTGGGGAGTGATTTGTTTACTTGGAATACAGTATTTTGCTTAATTAAGTCAACCTAGTACATCTCTCAGGTCTCTTAAACTGCTCTAAAGAGCCGTCTTTCCACTCTCTGCTCACCAAAATAGAAGTTCAGTGTTGAAAACTCTTTGGTGTTTCAGGTTGTGATTCCTATTGACCTATCTGAATGTACTGATGACTATGAAAGAGGATCTTAAATGCCTTACTATTTTTCATTTCTAGACTTTTTATTTAATCATTTCTTACAGTTTTTGTCTTTCTGTTGGAATCAGTCATCTGGTGGTGCATGTTGTCCACTTTTTCCACTGGATCGTTTGACATATTATGCTTATCTGTGTCGTATGTAAGTATACAGTTGATTGATTTGTCTCTTGATAAGTGCCATTTTCTCCTTGTGTTTTTTGTGTATGCCACATAATACATTTTTCTTGTTAAAAGTCAGATCTTTTGTGTAAGAAAAAAGAAACTGATAAACACTTACGCCTGGTAATGAGCAAATATTTGCCTCAGCTATACATTTCCCAGTTTTGGGCTGAGCCAATCTGGTAGTTAGCCTGCCCTACTTATAAGGTGCTCCAACAAGTTACTTCCTCCAAGGTACATCTGCATGGGTAAAAGTTTTGTTCCCTTTCAGTTCTCAGATGCAGTGGATATTTAGCAGTTCCCTAAGGGTATAACATTTACTGCTTTTGCTCAGTGACTGAAACTTTTTGTTTGCTAGAAGAACTGGAAGACAAGAATCCAAGGGAGTGCTTCCTGTTCTTTTCTCCAGGGGCTCCTTTTAATATGAGGGATGCTTTATTAAAGCTCTTGCCCTGCCTCCAGTTTCTCCTTGTGAGCGTTCAGTGAGATGTGTGGCTACGGCAAGCAGGAGGGTTAATTGCCTACATGGCTTTTTCTCACAAGTGTTCTCTCCCTCCCCCACTTTTGATCTTTAGTAAGTGATCTACAACATTGGCCAAATTCTTCTTACAGGTATCTGACCGTGGCTACTCCACTGAATAAATGCCCATGTTCTGTGTCTCTTTACAGGCCCCTGCATTTCCTTGGATTTTATTGCCCTGAAACTTTAGTTTTCTAATGGGTTGAAGGTGAGTTGTAAATTTGACAGCAGTCTGGCATTTTGTTATTCTTGTTGCTGTAAAAGCTTGAATCATGCTCTCTCCATCTTCCTACATGCTAAGAATAAAAAGGAAATTCGGTTCACTCTTTTTAAAGGACTCCAGACAAGCTACAAATATCTTCCCTTGTAAAAATCCTCAAGAGTCACTTCATGAGTTAAATGTTTCCTAGTGTAGCCTGCCTCATAATATTATGTAAGGACATAAATTTCACTTTGGATAAAGATATATAAAGCACGTTTCTTGACCCTTTGCAAGTAGTCAGATGAGTTCTCTGTTTCCTTAAAGGTGCATCTATCTGGCAATGCCCAGTGTTTTATTTAATTTATTTATTTTTTGTCTTTTTGAGACAGGGTCTTTCTATGCAGTTCAGGCTGGCCTTGAGCTCACTCTGTAGCCCAGGCTGGTATTGAACTTGCAACAGTCCTCCTGCCTCAGCCTCCTGAGTCCTGTATTACAGGCATGCACCACCATGCCCGGCCCCAGTGTTAATGTTAACTCTCACCTTGTATTCTCCTTTCCCAAAATGATCTGTTTGTCCCATTTTTTGTCTCTCAAATAATTGCTTTAAGCAAATCTCTATGGTTTTGTATTTTCTAATCTACATTTTGTAACATTCCTAGGAAGAACTGCCTGGTAAATTTAGGTAACTCAGCACATACAGAAGCATAACAAGGCCCAAGAAATACAGATTGTTGACTTTGATTTAATTACCTCACAGTACAAAAAATAAACAGAAAAACTCCAATTACATTCCTGTCCACTTACCTATGGTCATTATAGAATATCAGCTATATAGTGAGAAAAATATTTAGAAGATATTGGGTAAGATGTTCTAATATTTCACCCAAAATAATTTGTGAAATTTTCTTGAATTAAATTTGGATGTAACACAAACTATTCTTGTGATATCAATGGAGATTTTGTGGTCAATAAAACTCTTAAGGTTTTGTGAACTGAAATCAAATCTTTTTCCTAAAGGATCATGGCTACCTAGGAATAAGGGTTCTTGTATCATATGATCCTAGGAAAACTGCATTCTTGGCATTTACTTTGTAAATAAAATTACATAATATGACCATATAGGTCTTTACCTCTGGCAGACATAGAAACCAAATCTTATGATACACTACCAAGGGAAAACATGACTTTAAAATACAGTGATTATTTTTCTGATTATACAAGTAGTCTACATTTTTTGAAGAGTGAGAAAGCCACAAAAGATAAGAATAAATTTAAATAATGTTTTAAAAATAGAATATCAAAGCCTAGTCTGGTAGGTTATGGTTATATTTCTTTGTGTATATATTCATACATAAAAATTTTAATCTTCTTAGAATTATACATATATACATATTTATGTATACATTATCAGTATCATACTTTAAGTTTTCCACACTCCTTTTTAAAAACTTATCTTTGCATCAGAAGTGTTTTCCCAGGTCATCAAAAACTCTTCATAAAATATTTTTAATGGCTGAATAACATTCTGTTTTATAGCTGTGCCATCATAGGATATAAGCCTTTGGTGTATTGAACTTGTTCCCAGTGTTTCAGTACTGAAAATAATGTCATGATGAACTTTTTCATATATAAATCTTTGTCTTTGTTTTTGCTTACCTTCCTAGGATCTATTCATGGAAGTAAAATTACTGATTTAAAGAGGATGAATATTTTGATAGCTCATGACAGATATTTACAAATCATGTTCTAGCAGGTTTTAACAAATAATGTTGCCACCAGTAGTTTATGAGAATATACGTCTTACTGAGCCCTCGCAAATACTGAGCACTGTTATTTTTAAAAATCCTTGTCCGTAGTGAATAGTGAAAAATTGTATCTCTGACATTTTCCTTTTCATTTCTTTGTTTAACACTTTCCCTCATTTGTTCACCCACCATTTACATTTCATTTTTATAAAATGGTTATTGATGTCATGGTCCATTTTTCACTTATATCATTAATGTGGTTCTCACAGGTCTCTACGACAATGTATTTTATTATTGATACCTTTTAATGATATTTGGTTTTCAGTATGACTAAAACATTTTCATTCCCCCCCAAAATGTCTAGAGACTACAATTGTTTGATTTGCTGGCTGATATTCAGTTGTAATTGTTCTAAACATCCTAAAAAGCTTATCATCGTATCTCATTGCACTTTGATTTCGCATTTCCCTAAAGATGAATGATTTTAAATATTTTAGATGTTTATTTTTCATCTTTCTCTCCTTGAAATGTCTTGAAATGTCTGTTGAAAGCTTTGGTCCATTTATTTGTGGGTTGTTTATTTGTTTATTTAATTTTGAGTGTTTGTTATTCTCAGTGAAAGTCTTAGATATGTAACTTAATAATGTTTTCTGGAAGTTTGTGGCTTGCATTTTTATTCTGTACACAGTATCTTTTGCACAGTAGTTTTTAATGTTGAAGAAGTATGATTTATTGTGTTTTTATTTAATAGACTATGGCTTTGGGGTTTTGCCTAAAACGTCTTTAATACAGTGTTGCAATGATTGTGTCATTTTGTTTCATCTAGAAGCTTTATAATCTTAGGCTGTATATTTAAGCCTATAATCCATTTTGAGTAAAATTTTGTATGTACATCTGAAAATCAGTGTTTTTGTATATAGATATCCACTGGCTCCAGCAGCATTTGAAAAATTATCCTCTCTCTATTGAAATGTCTTTTGGCTTCGTCCAAAGCTTAGTGACCATATTTGTGTGGGTATATTTCTTTTCTTATTCTGTTTCCTTCTTCAGGTATCTAGCCTTTAAATAGTATCACACTGTCTTGATTACCATCTCAAAATCAGGTGACATGAGTCTTCTGAGTTCATTTTATGAAATTGTTGTGATTATTCCTCCTTCTCCTTCCCTATGAAAATCACATCAAAATCTTCTGTACACATTTCAAATAGATTCTGTACTAATATGAAAAGGAAAATGAACACTAATAAAAATTTTTGGAAATTAAGTCAGAGGACTCAGGACACCTGGTTTGAGACTACTTCAAATGTAAAATAGTTAAGATAGTATAATATTGATGAAAGGATAGATACATGGATCACTGAATCTATGGTCAATGTAGGGAAAACTGACATCTGAAACAATATTAGATCTCAATTTATTTGGCTCTTCTTTGATTTCGTTCATCAATTTGTGTAGCTTACCAAATACAAATCAGATAGTAGAGTACTTTGTTTAAAAGTTTAACTTCTGGTTGCTTGCTAGTACTATACAGAAGTAGGATTGAATTTTTTTCATGTCCATATTCTATCCTGTACCCTTGCTAAACTGATTTGTTTGAAAAAAATTTAAAATGTTCGCTACCCTGAACTATTATTTGTGAATACAGTTATTTCGTATTTCTTCCCTTTCTTCTTCTATTACACTCATTCACAGTTCTAGCACAATGTTGAACAGGAGTGCTGAGACTGAAGACTTTTCTTTGTTCCTAATCTTAGGCAGAAAGCATTACATCTTCTACTGCTAAAACCAATGCTTGCTGCAGGTATTTCACAGGTGCAGTTCATCAGGTTAAAGCATGGTCCTTCTTCCAATCCCAGTTGGCTGAGATTTTTTTTTTAATAAAAAATGAATTTAAGGTTTTCTCAAATTCTTTTAGAGCATCTATTGACATGAATGTATAATTTTTATTTAACCTATGAATGTAATGAATAACATGGATTGACTTGTGCATGTTGAATAGATCTTGCATTCCCAGAGAACTATACAATTAGTTGTGAAGTCTTATACTTTTTATATATTGTTGAATTTGATTTACTAATATGTTGTTGAGCATTTTTGTGTTTATATATTTGGTAGATGATAGTTTGCAGTTTATTTCATTGTATTTGATTTTTTATATCAGGGTAATGTCAACTTCAGGTGCATTGGAAAAAGATCTTTGCTTCTCCAGTTTCTGGAATAGACTGTACAATGCTGGTATTATTTTTTACCTTGCATGTCTGGTAGAACTTGACTATGAAGTTATGCAAAGCACCCAAGGTTTTGTTTGCTGGAATATTTTTCATTACAAGTTCATTTTCCCTAAGAGGTATATTACTAATTAAATTTGATATTTTTCTTGACTATATTAACAATATCTTCTAAGAAATTGGTCATTTTTCTGAAAGTAAAGACATGGATGAAGGTATTTCATACAAATAAAAGCTAAAAGAGAGCAGAGGCAGTTGTACTGATTAAGGCAAACAGACTATAAATCAAAAATTGTAAAAAGAGACAAATAAGTTACTTATGTAATGATATTGATATAAATACATTAATATAACAATTATAAACATGTATGTACACAAAACTGAAGTGCTTAAGTATAGAAAGGAATTATTACGTGATTTGAAGGGGTTGATATACTGTAGCACAAGAATTGTAGGGGATATTAGAACCTTGCTTTCAGCAATGCATAGGTCATATACAGATAACCAAAAAGAACACTGGACTTGAATTCCACTTTAGACAAAAAATACTTTAGACAAATGAAAAGAGAAATGCAATATACTGAGATTTATGGATTGCAGGAAAAAAATTTTGAGAAAAGAATTTATAGTAATGTTTATATAAAAAAGTACTAAGCAATACAACACTACATCAAACTACAAAAAGAGTAAACATAAGCCTGAAGTTAGCATAAGGAAGAGATCAGACCAAAAATAAATAAAGGGTCTCCCTCTGTAATTTAGCCTGGGCTTGAACTCATTATGTAGCCCAGGATGGCCTCAAATTCACAGTGATCCTCCTACCTCAGTATCCCAAGATCTGGGATTACAGGTGTGCACCACGCATGTCCAAATAACAATTTCAGTTTTTAAGATAATCAAAACCAATAAACCCTTAGCTAGATTAAGAAAAAGGAAAGACTCAAAATCAGAAGTGGAAAAGGAGACATTACAACTGATACCACAGAAATAAAAGAATCACAAACAACTATGAACAGTTATGACCTGTAAATTAAATAACCTGGAAGAAACTGAAAAATTACTGAATATATATAAACTACCAAGACTGAATCATTAATAAATAGAAAATCTATATAGACTAATGCCAGAGAAGGAGATTAAACCAGTAATTTAAAAAAGAATTCCACCAAAGAAAATCCAAGAACCTAATGGCTTCAGAGTTAAATTTAACCAAGCATTTAAATAACACCAATCTTTCTCAAAGTATTCACTTAGAGGAAGTGCTTTCAAACTCCTTTAGAGATGAGCATTACCATGATATCAAAGCCAGATAAGGACATGGTGAGCAAAGAAAAATGTAGACTAATATCTCTGATGAGTATACATGCAAACATCCTCAATAAAAATACTAGCAAATTGCATCCAGCGCCATGATCAACTGGGGTATCAGTCAGCTTTTCATTGCTGGGATAAAATACTCAGCATATGTAATTTAAAAAAAGAAAGATTTCATTTAGCTCAGTGTCAGAGCTTTTTGTCCATGGTCAGCTGGCTCCATGGCAAGAACTGCATGGCAGAAAGGCATACGTGAGGGAAGCAGAGTGGGAAAGAGCTAGAGATGTGTAGGTTTTAAAGACACACCCACCCGAGTAACCTAAATCCTCCCACTATGTCCTGCCTCTTAACAGCCTATTCAATTGTGAAATCTGTTGAAGAAGTTAGCACTTCACGATTCAATCACCTCTCCAGGGCCCACTTTTGAACATAGGCAGATGGGGGATCTTGCCCTTAATACATAAGTCTTTAGGGGACACTTCATATGTAAACTATAACAAGGATAGCTCAACGTGTGTGAATCAATACTGTATATGTAATGCACCACCTAAAAAGTACAAAGCCATGGAATTATCTCAGTAGATGCAGAAGAGACATTTGATAAAATTCAGTCACCTTTCATGAGAAAACTGTCAGATTATGTGTAGAGAGAATGCATGTCCACGCAATAGAGGCTAAAATAGCAAACATCATCTCAGTGGTGAAGAAGTTGAACTTCTCTTTAAGATCAGAGACAAGTCAAAGACATTCACTCTCTCCTTTCTTTTCCGTGGAGCGCTGGGGTACTAGCCAGATCAATTAGGCAAGAGAAAGACATTCAAATAGGAAAAGAAGAGAAGCTGCCTCCACTGCTAGCAGCATAATTTTATATATAGAAAATCCTAAAGGTGCCACCAGAAATATGTAAGATTGATTAATGAATTTGATAAATTTGCAGATACAAAATTCACAAACAAAAATCATAGTTTCTATAAATAATAATGAACTCCATGAGAGGATATTAAAAATCCTATTTATAATCATGAAAAAAAAAATATTCAGGAATAAGTTTATAAAAATGTTCAAAGATCTGCCTATTGAAAACCATAAAACATTGATGAAAGTCATTTTAAAACACACAAGTAAATGGAAATATAACCACATTCATAGTTTGGAAGAATAAAAATGTCTGTACTATTCAAAGCAATCTATGGATTTTATACAATCGACATGAAATTCCAGTGTCATTTTTCACAGAAATATAAATATTTTTTGTGTGTATAAAGGAGGGAGGGTGGATATTTCAGCCTCGGGCTTTCACACCGAACCTATCCCTCAGCTTCCCAGAATGCTAGGGTCACAGGGACATGCTACCTCACCCAGGTAGAGAAAACACTCTTTCAATTCCTGTGAAATCACAAAAGACCCTCCAGTAGCCAAAGCAATTTTGAGTGAGAACAAGACTGGAGGCCTCACACTCCCTAACTTCAAACTAAAGTTATTATACTCAAAACAGCACTGCTGTGACATAACAACAAATCCACCAACTAATGCAACAAGATCGACAGCCAAGAAAGAAGCGCACATATTTACGGGCAACTGATTTTTAACAAAGTTGTCAAGAACATACAATGGCAAAAGGATAGACTCTTCAACAAATAAATAGTGTTGGGGAAACTGGACTTGCATATGTGAGGAAATGAAATTAAGCCTTATATATAAAAAGTCCACCCAAAATGGATTAAAGACTTAAGAACACAAACTGTGAGTGGACTAAAACAAGCAGTAATATAACTACTAGGAAAAACAGGGCAAAGTTCTATGTCATTGACCAGGGCAGTGACTTTTTAGGGTGCAATCCCCAAATCAAAGCAACATAAGAAAAATAGACATATAGTATTGAATCAGTTCTGAAAAGCTTTTGCATAACAAAGGAAATGAGAAAGTGAATCCATAAAATGGGAGAAAACTTTTGTAAAGTATACATCTGGTTTATAAGGAACTCAATATCCAGAAACAAATAAGCCAGTTTTAAAATTTACAAAGAACGTGAAAAGATGTTTCTCAAAGCATGCAAGTAGCTGACAGGTGTATTAAAAAATAAAAATTCTTATATATCACTAGTCATTAAGGACATGCAAATTAAAACCACAAAAGATGTCACTTCAAAGCTGTTACAGCAGCCATTAACAATTAATGAAAGATAAGCGTTGGTTAGAATGTAAGAGAAGTTCTACACTGTTGATGGATGGAAATGTATAACCTATATGGAAAAACTACAGAAGTTCATTGAAAAACTAAAAATAAAATTACCATAATAGCCAACAATCCCACTTTTGGGTATGTATCCAAAGGCATAGAAGTCAGTATGTGGAAGATACATATTCACTCCATTTTCACTGCAGCATTATTAATCATGGCCAATATAGAATCAGCACAAATATCCATCAACAGATGAATACAGAGAGAAAATACATAATTTCTTGAGTTCTTTATATATTCTAGATATTACTCCTTTGTCTGAGGAGTATCTGGTAAAATATTTTCCACTCTGTAGGTTGCCTCTTCACTCTATTGGTGGTTTTCTTTATTGTGCAGGAGCTTTTTATTTTTTTAAATTTTATTTTTAAGACAAAAGAACCCAGAATAACACAGAAACGATACAGAAAATACCAAGTTATAGAGAAGATAGTAGGGAATTGGCACTGGATGCTGTATAACATAGTTATCTTCATATTTGTTATATCAAAATCAATAAAGGAAATACAAATTACAGAGGAGACAACAGGAAACCATCACTGGATGCTGTGTTACATAGTGTTGTCTTTGCATTTGTTAACACAAAAACAATAAAGGAAACACCAAATTACAGAGAAAATAGTAGGGGGTTACCACTGGAGGTTGTATTATTGGATGTTATCTTTGTCTTTATTACTCAGTTATATCGATGATGGCTCGTTCAATTAATCAATTTTCTCCACTTCACCACCATTGTTTTACCACCCTGTCAGTGATCTTCCCACCAGTAAAAACTGCACTTTTGGTTTATTTATTCCCTCATGCTCTTACTTTGGGCAGAGACTTGGCTGCTTCTAAATATGCTGTATATTACGTGTGTGTACACAAATTACTATGGCAGGAAGTGGAGAAGCACCCTTTGGCAAGGCCTCACAGCTGTCGAGTGTCCAGTCGGGTAGGCAGGGTTACACAGTGAAACACCAGACTGTCAGCACGACCGTGTCTATAGGCTCAGGCGAGTCTTCAGGGCCTTCTACCCCAGTGGCCGGGTAGAGCGCCTGGCATGACCCGGGGGCCAAGCAGAGTTCTGGGAGCGGGGCTGAGGCCTGGCATGCCCCAGGGGCGGAGTGGAGATCTGGGGGCAGGGCTGAGCGGGGCTCCAGGGGTGGGGTGGGGCGGAGCACCTAGCACACCCCGGGGGCTGGGCGAAGCACATGGCATGCCCTGGGGGCTGAGTGGAGCTCCTGGCACACCCCGGGGGCCTGGCGGAGTGCCTGGCACACCCCAGAGCAGAGTGGAGCTTGTGCAGGAGCTTTTTAATTTGATATGGCCCCCACTTCCTGATGCTTGGTGTTATTTCTTGTACAACTGGGGTTTTGCTCAGAAAGCCTTTGCCTGCTCCTATGTCTTTAAGAGTTTTACCTATTTTGTCTTTCAGAAGATTGTTTGTGTTCTGATGTTTAGAGTTTTGATCCATTTTTATTTTAGTTTAGTGCAAGGTAAGATGGGTCTAGGTTCAACTTTTGGTATGCAAATAGCCAGTTGTCCTAGCACTATTTGTTAAACTCCATCTTTCTTCCAATGAAGAGATTTAGCCACTTTGTCAAAGATAACATTGCTAAATTTAGCTGGAGTTGTTTCTGTATCTTCTATTCTCTTTCCCTGATTCAGAAATCAGTGTCTGTCTCTCTGTCTCTGTCTGTCTCTCTCTTTGTCTGTCTGTCTCTCTGTCTGTCTCTGTCTCTGTCTCTCTCTGTCTTTTGCTAATACCATTCTTTTTTTATTATCACTAGCTTTGTAATATTACTTAAAGTTCCAGATTGTGATGCCCCCTGAATTTCCCTTGTTACCCAGAATTGCTTTTGTTATTCTAGGTCTCTTCTGGTTCCATAATAAATCTTAGAATTGTTTTCTCCAGTTCTGTAAGGAATGATATTGGTATTTTTATTGAGGTTACATTAAATCTGTATAACAGTTTTGGAAGTATGGCCATTTTGACTATACTGTTTCTGTCGACCCAAGAACAGGGGATATCTTTCCATTTTCTGATATCCTCTTCAATTTTCTTTTTCAGAGTACTGTAGTTTTCCTTATAGAAGTCTTTCAGTTATTTGTTTAGATTAATTCCTAATAGGTTTTTGTTCTCTAATTTTCCTCTTAGTGAGTTTATGTATAGGAACACTATTGATTTTTGAGTGTTGATTTTGTATCCTGCTATGCAACCAAATTTGGTTGCTAGTTCTAGGAGTCTTTTGGTGGAGTTTTTGGGGTCTTCACTGTAGAGGATCATGTCATCAGCAAGTAATAATTTAACTTCTTCATTCCATATACATATCCCTTTTATGCTTTTTCTTGTCTTATTGCTCTGGCTAATGTTTTAAAACAGAAGTGGTGATATCAGATATCCTTGTCTTGTTCTGATGTTTGGTATATACACATTAATAGTAGTTAATTTTTCTTCATGAAATGTCCCATGAATTCATTTGATAGGGCTGCCATAACAAAATACCACAGAGTGGTAGTTTAAACAATGGAAATTCATTTTATTATAGCTCTGGGGATAAAACTAAGACTAATGTGCTGGTAGAGTTCGTTGCTTATGCATATATGATTCAAAGGCTATGTGAAAACACAGGAACATCCACAAACTAGGAAGAATGGTCTTGTATGAAATTTATATATAATATATATGTATATATATGTGTGGTAATATGTATAGTATATAGCAATGCACAGTATAATGTTAAATGAAGCTATAAGGGTGAAGCCATAATCCAATAGGCCTGGTCCTCATATTATAAGAAGTGTTAGAGACACCAGACCCCTCTTTTTGTCTCTCTGTGTGTACACATGCATGTTTAACTTTAATTGCTTCTGTAAAATCTCTCTTTTCAAATACAGTCACTTTATGGGTTAGAGATTCAACATAAATTTCAGGGCACACAGTTTAGTTTATACAGCAAGTTATTTATCATTATATACTATCCTGCCTTATCTGTGATAATTTTCCCTGCTCTATATTCTACTTAAATTGACATTAATATGGCTACTTTAAATTTTCATTAGTATTTGCATGTTATGTTTTTGTACCTTTTTATTTTTCATCTACTGGTATCACTATTTGTAAAGTGGATCCTTTTGGTAGATAGCTAGTAATAGTTGGGAGTTGTTTATTAACTCTGAAAGCCTTTGTCTTTATTTGATATGTTCAAGTTATTTACATTTAATATAACTATTGATATAACTAGATGTATGCTATTTTATTATGTATTTTGTTGGTCCTTCTGGTTTTTGGTCCCTTCTTTCTCTTTTTATGCCTTATTTTTAATTTTCAGAATTTGTAGATATTCTGTAATATATTTTTCAGGTTCTGGTTTATATCTCTTTGTATTTTTGTTATTGTCACTATTTTATTGCTCTAAGAACCACCACACAACAAACCTTTCACTGTCTGCTTTACTTCTGCATATAAAATGTAGAAACCTTACACTCATATACATCTTTTTACTCTCTCCTCCTCACATTACATTTTTACTTTCATTTGTAGGTGAAAGAAATTAAAATAACCTTTTATATTAATCATATTTATATTTTTAACCAAAGATGGGAAGTTTTTGCTCATTGTTACTTCAAAAAAGTTTTTGTACAAATTCACTTCTCATTCTGAGATTGCAGTTGCCTCAATGTCAGACCAAGTCATTTTCCCACAAGTCCTTTAGGATTTTGTTATTTCTCTGCTAAGGATGTCTATTTTTTCATTTACTTTAACTGAGTATAGTTTTGTAGAAAGACATAGCTGATTCAAACTGTTATCTAATCATGGCACCTTCTGATTCCTCTGCAGGTTCGCATCTTTGTCTTTCCCTTGAGAATGGGCCACATGTCCCTCATTTTTTCCTAAGGAAAGTGATTTTGGATTTTATTATGGGCATTTTAAATTAATTATGAGATTCTGAGATTTTTTACATTTTCTGAAGAGTGATATTTGTTTGTTTTGTTTATTTTGACAGGTAGCCCAGCTGAGTTTAAACTGAAAGTTTTATCTTGCTTTATGTTGATGGTGATTCCAAGGTAAATTCATTTTTAAGACCACTTCTTTGATACTTTGGTTCTCCCCCATGTGTGCAGTATTCATGGGTGTTGTCTGTACTCTTGTTCTCAAGGCTTTTTATGCTATTTTGAGGCTGTTCATATGCAGCTCAGGGTTGAGCCTAAGACATGCGCTTCTTACTGTACAGAATTAGGAAGTCCTCTTCTCCATTTGTTTTTATCTGTGTCCCTGTTAGTCTCTGGCTTATAGGGACCCTTTTCTTGCCCTCTGGCCTGAAAGATGAACTTTCTCCTGGAATTTTGCCTGGCCTTTTTGCTGAAGAAGATGTAGCTCATAACTAAGGCTACCCTCAGGGAAGGACAAGGTTAACAAAATAATAGGTATTCTTTCCATGCTTTTTAGACTATCAGACCCCATTTCCTGGTGTCTCTGCCTAGAAAAACAGGGATTTTCCCAGCAGTTTAGTTGCCCATAATACCTTTGCAGCAGGTGAGGCCTGACTAGGACAGGACCAAAAAAAAAAGGAAGGGAAAAATATGAAACTTTCATAGTCATCTATGGCTCTCTACCTCCCCTTTCTTAATGTACTCAGCAAAAAGATAGACGTTTTTCTCTTTTGTTTCTCTTGACTGTGATACCAAGCTGCTTTGTGATTAGGGCCACCATTATGTCAAAGTTGTAATAGAAAAAGAAAAATAAAGTGGGAGACTTGCACTTACATGGATTGTTTTTCAATCTTTTTAACTCCTCTAAACTGTTCTGCTTTACTTACTTTTTAGAGCCTTTGAGTAGTTGCATTTCTACTTTATAGCATGTTTTCAGTTGAAATCGGTGGGAGAAATAGGTTGTAATAGTCCTACTCTATCTTGACCAGCACTGAAAGCAGTTGTATAATTACTACTGAAGCTCAAGTTGTGTAACTGTTACTGATACTCAAGCTCCTTTCCTTTTGACGTAGATTAATTTTATATTTGGATATTTTAATCCACAAATCTAGTTTTTCTTAAGGTTAAATTTTTTTCTTCTATGTTATCTTTGATTAGAGGATAAATCTTTTTCTTCTATGTTATCTTTGATTAGAGGATTATTCCTCCTCTATTCTCTTGTATTTTTAAAATCAGAATTATTGCTCATCCACTTACCAAATCCTCAATGTCTGACTTCCATAGCATGTCATTTTCTCTGTCTTTATTCTTTGTAGTCTTATGCCTCATATTACTGAGCATATTTTCTATATTTTGTCTTTTACTCTTCATAGCTTCAAATTTTTAAAATTTAACAGTGTGTGTACCTTCTTGTGTTATTAAATGTTTTCTTCAACAGTTCTTGTTCTGTTTTTACATCAATTATTTATCTCATTATTCATTTTAAAAATTTCTTTCAAGGGCATAGAGGCACCAACAAAAAAGTTCAAAGCAAATATTTTTAGCAGGCTTTTCAGCTATCTTTTAAAGGTTATACATGTGCTTTATTTTAAGGGTGCAGCACTATTGCATATAATCTACACTGCCATTCTATTTATATTACCTATCGATATGGGGAAATTTATCAAAACTTTCAATTTGCCTCAAAAAATTTAGGAGTATTACCTTTGCATATTGGTTTTTCTTGGATGAATTTAAAATATTTTTAATATCGCTGAAGATTGAGGGCTTATTTGTGATAATACTTTCAGTTTTGTCATTTTTGTAGAAGACACAGTGAAGAAGATGAGGGTGTTGTCTTGCCCTAATAGGAGTCTTGATTTTTTTTCCTTAGCATTTTGTTTGTTAAGACTTCCTCTCAAGTCATTAAGATCTTGACTTCTTGGGATTTAACCAAAATAATAGTAGTAAACTGGCTTTTAATCTGAAACTTTTTGAGCGCTATCGAGACATTAAAAAAGTTTCAGATTTTAGAACATGGTCGTATTTCATATTTTGGGGTTAAATGCTCAGGGAGTGAAGTAAATATTCCAAAATCTAAAAGTGCCTGTCTGAAGCACTGTTGGTACAAGAAAGTAGAACAAAGAATATTTAGCCTATATTGTTATTCTCTAGCTTGATTACAGCATATTTATCAGGGCTGCCTTGTGCCTCACTCAGGAATTACTAAAACAATGGTAGTATCCGCCACAGTGCTTGTCAGTGCTACTCTAGTTGCTTTATGAGCATTAACCCTCACCGTGAAAAAACTGTGAAATAGCTATTATTTCAAATATTTGACCTACGAAGTTTTGAGACTGAAAGCAGTTCAGTATCCTTTTCGGTACTATATTGGTATTAACAGGGAGACTGATTTCAAATAAAAATTCTTAAAAGGCATCCGAAAACATTTTTCTCTTATGAAAGTTTGAAAAAACATCAGCGTTTTTCTTGAAACTGAAATGTTTGTATTATAGCTTTAAATACAGTTGGAAAATAGGGAAAACTTTCAAATTCATCTTTTGTATGTGAAATGATAGAAATAATGGCCCTGAATCAAGGCCAGCAGTTTTCTGTAGCTGTTGGTTTCAAGCAAGAGCTTAAAGTTCTTTCTATGGTCTGCTGGCCATTTCAGAACTTTAGAAATATAATGGTCAGTTCATTAGAAAGTAACAAATAACTGAATAGGTTTTATGAGAGAACTTCAAGATGGCGACCGGGTAGGCAACGGAGAGAACCTTCCGGAGGAATGCCACTCAGACAAAGGGCAGAATGGAAAAAGGTGGGTATCCTGAACTCAGGAAGGATCTGAAATGGGAATTGAAGCCCTTGGAAAGACTGAGCAAAACCTCTGCTGGAGGAAAGGATCAGAGATCCGCCATGGCGCAGTCAGAGGGAGAGGAGAAGGAGGAAGTCACCACTCTAAGCACACCCATGGCCCGCGCCCTCGTTCTGGTATTCGCAGCTTCAGCTTCGGAGGCCCACGCTCGTGGAAGCCTCCCAACTCAGCCAGAGGAGAGCGGAGTTCCGAGAGCTGTCCAGGGCTGGAGAGAGGAGGGCGCAGCCAGGAAAGGAGGCAATGGCGGTCAGTAGCAGTTGTCAGACCCAGTGTGAGAATGAGAGGTTGCGACAGCCACTGGGGCAGAGTCCCCACCCTGCGGCAACCTTCCTAATCAGCGCCTGGAGAGAATCAATGCAACTAGAACATAGCACACCATGCCCAGCTCTGCACCTGCCTCGAGATGGTGGCCCCCTGCCTCTCAGCTGGGTGAGCAGCTACCGGTAGAGAGCAGTGGGGAACCTCAGTAGTGAGCTGCAGTGGCTCCCAGGGATCCGGCCGAGGAGCGGATGGGGGCTCCAGCACCACAACAGGAGGGAGATGCAGATGGAGGTGGATCCCGTGGCTCCACGCCTTTCTCACTCCAGCATCAGGCAGGAAGCACGAGCTGCATTGCTGGGGCTCAGCTCCCACCCTGAACTCTCTCTGGGAGCACCTTGAGTCTCAGCGTCTTGAGCAAGCACCGCCTGTTCCTGGCAAAAATGGGATGAATCCATGGTCTTCAGGACTCACCCCAAACTATTAATGTGTGCACCAAGAGGGTCTCCTTACAGCTTGCACATATGAACCTTGCATGACCCCATGGCTGCTCCGCTGTGGGCCCCACGGCTGCTCTGCTGAGGGCCCCATGGCTGCTCCGCAGTGGGCCCCGCGGCTGCTCCACTGTGGGCCCCGGCAGCTGCTCCGTAGTGGGCCCCGGTGGCTGCTCGCTGTGGGCCCCGGCAGCTGCTCCACTGTGGGCCCTGCGGCTGCTCTGCTGAGGGCCCCGCTGAGGGCACCTCATGGACTCGACCCGCCCTCACCCATAGCACGGCGACGGGGTGGAGCTGGGTGGTCTGCTGTGAGCATATGTGCTTTTCCACCTCTGACCATGGCGGTTTGTATACACCCATGTACGTTATAGTATAGTCTGAGGCAGCTATATCTCTTCCCAAGGCGAGAATCCAGGGGTACAGATAAACCCAGGAGTACAGTTATTATCACAGGGAAGATGACTGATTGAGTGGTAGGGCAACAGAGATGAGGGAGGAGAAAAACTGAATGGTCAAATGGGCCATCATCTGTGTAACTGAGTAACAAAGGTGAAGGTAACATTATGTAGGACAGCATCCAGAGCTAATTCTCTTCTGTGTTCTCTATAATTCTGTATTTCCTCAATTGTTTTTGTATTAACAGAAGTGAAGATAACTTTATATTGTACAGCATCCGTGCAAATTCCTTACTATCTTCTCTATAATTTGGTATTTCCTTTAATGTTTTTGTGTTAACTAATATGAAGATAACATTATGTAATACAACATCCAGTGGTAATTCCCTACTATATTCTGTATAATTTTGTATTTTCTGTATTGTTTATGGCTTATTCTGGTTCATATGTCTCCATTCTTTTGTCTTTAAAAGAAAATTAAAAAAAAAAGAGAAACGATAGAAATAAATGGAAGTAGTAAGTAGGAAGGGCCTTAGATCCTACATGAGGAGAAGAAAGGGCACGTTTAAAAATTACACCTCTCAGGGACTAAACTTCTTTTAACAATTCTGAGGAGGAAAATATCCAAATATTTCTGAAGTTCAAGTAAACCATGGTTATAAAATGAGACAGTTACCTGTAACACAACCTATTTGGGAAAAATATGAATCATTGTGTCCACCAGTGTTTTCTCCTTACTTGGTATGAGAATTGCAGGTGGGCACCACAGTTAGAATTCATTATCAGCAAGTCATTCTCAATGCAGTGCCTTTCTGGAGGCTCTCTGCCACCTCTTGCCCTGTTTTTACGAGGTGCAAATGTCTGAATGAGACTCTCTCTGGGGGAGAGACACAGATGAAATACTGTATGCCTTTATCCTGAATCACTTCAAGTAGATCACTGCTAATTAGAAACACTTGCCTTGAATTTCCATGTGGATGAAAAATAGGCTGTCATTGTGTGTGTAGTCTTTTTTACATTATTATCTGTTTTTACAATGGCTTCACATATTCTGATGCAATAGATTATTGTATAATATGATAGAAATTTTAAGAAGTGCAAAACTCCACTCAAAAAAATCTTCCACTCCTTTCTTCCTGTTTCTTAACTCCAACCTCTCCACCTTTAGGATATTCAAAGACAAACAAAACATTAGGTGACATAGAAATCCCCGAACTCAATGCTGAACTTCCAGAAATACTTCATACACAATGTAAGTGAATGAAGGGTGAAAAAGAATTGTAGGCATATCTAAGACATCATTCTGGTTATTGAGAATATGCTACTTCTAAGAGCTAAGAACAAACAAGAAGAGCAAGGATACTAATCAAACTAAGCACAGTCCATCACTCAGAAGGAAGTCTACCCTGAATTTTTTTTCTCAGTTAACCTGAGCATTTTCCATGCTCATATAAACTGAGACATGCATAACCTTGAGCATAAGAGAGACTAAAGCATACGGACTCAGACATAAAAGTAACAGACAGTCATTCTCCAGATGAGGATGCTGACCTATAGAGAGAGTGATTAAGTTGCCTCACATTACACAGTGGCAAATGGTTTCAACTATTTTGACCAGAATCTCCAATGACTATACGAAAAGTGTCACGGTGAGTTGGGTATGTAGCTCAGTGGCAGAGTGACTGCCTAGCATGTACAAGGGCCTAACCCAACCTGCTGCAACACACACACATACACACATGCACACATCAGAAACGTGGTAGAAATTTTATACATTTGTTAAAAATAAATTAAATTACAGAGTCAGTAAGACAAGTGAATCCCTAGTAAGAGTAGTTCAGAGAAATTCATACCAGGCCCATTAGTTTGAACTTATTAAATATAAAAATACAGAAAATTATCTTGAATTTAGCATATGAAAAAATACCTATAAGAAAAAAACAATTATAAATAGCAGACTTTTATCAGAAAAACAGAGGCAAAAAAGAAGTGGTGCAAAATCTTTACTGAAAGAAAAAAATAATCAGTTTACAATTTTATGTACAGTTAAAATACCATATAGGAATACTGTAGAGGAAGAAATATCCTATAGAAAGAGGAAATTCAGACATTGCCAGATGAAGGGAAATTAAGACAAAATGTCATGAGCAGATTACCTAAAAGAATGGTGCAAGGAAGTTTTCTAAAATGAAATAATAAAAGAAGGAAGCATGGATCATCAAGGAAGAGGAAGTACTGTGGTAAACAAAATTAAAAATAATTACAGGTTTTTTTCTTTTGAGTTTTTCAAATTATAGTTCATGGTTGAAGCAAAAATTATGATTATATGATGTAGCTGTAGATGACTGTAGAAGAAATAGTTAAGTCAATTAGATTGTAAAAGTGAGGGGCTAAAAGAGAGAAAAGATTTCTATATTTCACTAGTATAATGGTAAAATGATGATACTGCGATGTTATCCATATATAATAGAATATCTGAACAACTGTCAATAATTTTAAGCAAAGGGATACACTTGAAAACAGTAAAGAAAGTGTAGGATTCAAGAAACATACAAATTTCAGGATAAAGAAAATAAGCCAGACTCAGACAAATATCAAATGTTTTCCTAAATATACAAAATCTATAAAAGCAGAACAAAACAATATGGCATAAAAGTAGAAGGGAGACTTTTAAACAAATGAAAAGGATCAGGGTGAGGTGGATACAAGGGAGAGTGAGCAGTAGAGGAGTTGGATATGATCAAATATCCACATATATGCATATGTGAAAATGCCACAGTGCAACTCAATATTTTGTAGAATTAATATGGACTAACATTTCTATTGGAAAAATGGAGAAACAAAGGACAGAATAAAACAGAAAATAAAAAATGAAATGGCATACTTATGCCATAAAATATTAACAAGTACATTAAATGTTAGAAGTCTAAAAATACCAGTTAAAAGACAGAGATTTTCAGATTACATCAAAAACATTAACCCAATTATGTGTTGCTTAAAAGAAATTGAAAGTTCAACAACAGGTTGCTTGGAATAAAAGGATTGCAAAAACAAATCATGAATGTATTAGTCAAAAGAAAGCAAGAATGGCTATACTAGTATCAGATAAAGTAGACTTCAGCAAAGATTGTCATAGATAGAAGGACATTCTTTAATTACAAATATTAATAAAGCAAAGATATAACAATCTTAAATATATATACACCAGGCATCCACTATAAGATATGGGAAGCAAAAACTGATGGCTGAGGTCTGGGGATATAGCTCAGTGGCATCAGTACTTGCCTGGCAAGCCTGAGGTCATGAGTTCAAGTCCCAGTACAAAAAAAAAAAAACAAACAAAAAACTGATGGCTAAAAGAACTTATATATGTAAGTTCACAATTGTAGTTGGAGACTACAGTATATTCTCAATAACTAATAGACAATGAGGTAGAAAATTAATGAGAATATTGCTAAATAGTTCTAATTGAAATTTATAAAAAATTTCACCAAACTACAGAATTCACTTTCTTGCTATGTGCCCTCTAAATACAAACCAAAACTGGCCATATCCTGTGTTATAAAACAAATCTCAATAAATGTTATAGTAATTAAAATCACATAAAGTATGCTCTTTGATACAATGGGATTAAATAGAAATCAATAACAGAAAGGTCACAGAAAAATCCTAACACTTGGAAACAAAAAAATCTGAGAAATTCATGGTTCAAAAGTTAAATCTCAAGAAAATGAAAATTAAATTGAATGTAATAAAGTAGAAAATGTGACAGAAATAAAGAGACACTCATATCACTCAATGCACACATTAGAAAAGAAGAAAACTTTCAATAATCTAAGCTACACCTTAAGAATCTAGAAAAAGAAGAGAAAAATAAGCCAAAAGCAAATAGAAGAAATGATAAAAGGACAGAAATTAATGACATTGAAAACAATAAAACAATAGAGAAAATCAATGAAGTAAAAAGCTGGTTCTTTGAAGAGACCAATAAATTTGACAAAGCTCTAGCAAGGTTGATAACAAAAACTAAAAACTGCATAAATTGCCACTAGGGGATGAAGCAAGGATGTCACTACAGCCTCCACAAAGCTCCAAAGACTAGTAAGGAGGTATCACAGATAACCACACAGATTTAATGTCTCACATGAAATGGGCCAAGCACAAGAAGAGAGCTACAAACCACTACAACTCAATGAATATGAAATAATGTGAAGTACTCTGTAACTACTAAGGACACTGAATCTATAGCTTAAAATTTTCCTAAAAGAAACCTGTATGCCTAAATGCTTTCGTTAGAAAGTTTTAGCAAATGTTAAAGAATGAATATGAATTTTACAAATCCTCTTCCAGAAAATGGTCTGAACAGTCTGCAGCTTATTTTTAAAGTTACTATTACCTTGTTATTAAAACCAGACAGAAAATACAAAAAAGAAAACTATAGACCAGTAATCTCTGTGTGTGTGTGTGTGTGTGTACGTGTGTGTGTGTACGTGTGTGTATATGTTCTTAACAGAATATTCGTGAACAGAATTTAGCAATACAGGAAAAAAATGCTGCATCATCACCAAGCAGGGCTTATTCCAGATGTGGAAGCAGGGTAATATTTTTAAAAATCAATAAAATTTACCATATTGCAGATTAAAGAAGAAAACTCATTATACTAATCATAAAAACTTTCAGAAAGTGAGAAGTAGATGGGGAACTTACTCAGCTTGATAATGAGCATCTAAAAACATACCCACAGCTGACATTATACCTAGTGATGAGATACAAACTGCATTCGTCAGGAACAAGGTGTGAAGATACCTTCTCTTGTCTCAGTACTCTTGCAAAACATAGGGCTAGACATTCCACCCTAAGTCTACCCTAAGTCAACAAAAGAAAATAAAAGCAAGTGGACCAGAAAAGAAAAAAAAAATTCCCTATTGCAAAATATGACTGTTTACATAGAAAACCCAAGAAATCTATTTAAAAATCTCCAGAATAACTAATTATAGCAGGAAGCTTGCAGGATAGAGGATATCAATAAACATACAAGAATCAGTTGTCTTTCTATATACAAGCAATGAACACCAACATTAAAAACATAGTTACATTTACAATCACTAAAAAACTGGAATGCTTAACTGTAAATACATACATATATATGCATATATATATATATATATATATATATGATTATATGCTGATAACTACAAAATTCTGGTGAAAGAAATTTTTAAAAAACTTGGAAAAATGGAGAGATATATTGTACTCAAGGATCGAAAGATATTGCAGTAAAGTTGTCAGTTTTCCCCAAATTGATTTATAGGATTAATACTGCATCCTATCAAATTGCAACAAGATTTTTTTGTGGCTATAAATGATACTAACATGTATATGGGAGGATAAAGGAACTGGAATTGTCAAACATAACTTTGAATATTATACAAAGTGTGAGAAATTGGGCTATTTGATTTTGAGGTTTATTGTCTAGCTATGGTAACCCAAGGGTAGGATATGTATGGATAGTTAGACACACAGGTCAATTTAGTAGAACAGAGAACCAGTGATAAATACACACAAACTGATTTTTGCCCAAACTGCAAAACAACTCAGCAGGAGAAAGAACAGCCTTCTCAATAAATGATGCTGAAGATGTTGACCACCCCTTTCCAAAGAAATGAGCCTTGTTTTAAGTTTCATACTTTGTATAGAAAAACTACTCAAAATGGATTTTGAACTTAAAGCTCTTTAAAAGTATAAACGATCACTGGGCTCTAGGATTAGTTCTTACACTTGATACCAAAACGTGATGCATGAAAGGAAAACTTGATGAGATGGATTTCATAAAAATTAAAAACTTTGTGAAAGACCTTGCTAAGGAGATTAGAAGATAGTCTGAAAACTAAAAGAAAATATTCGCAAACCACATCTCTTACAGAGATCCAATACATAGAATATATAAAGAACTCTCAAATGACAATGGTAAAGATAAACAATCCAATTAGCATATGGGAAAAAGACTTGAATGGACATTGAATCGAAGATGACATACAGATGGCAGTAGGACATGGAAAGGGATTTAGCACCATTAACCACTAGAGAAATGCCAAGTAAGACACAATCTTATATCACTTCACATCTCAGAAGTGCTAAAATGAAAAAACAGTAAAAACACCAACTGCTGATAAGAATGCAGAGAAAGTAGACCACTTATACGCTGCTCATGGAAGTATAAAACAGTGTACCCACT
This sequence comes from Dinomys branickii, assembly GCA_004027595.1. Classification (NCBI taxonomy): domain Eukaryota; kingdom Metazoa; phylum Chordata; class Mammalia; order Rodentia; family Dinomyidae; genus Dinomys; species Dinomys branickii. Next base: position 213,374 of record PVLD010000882.1, on the reverse strand, counting down.
CTGGAAAAAAGTTGACATTTTCTTAGAAACCTAAACATACTCATCATAGACATGTGATGTGTACTCCTGGGTATTTATCCTATGAAAGTGGGAACTTATGTTCTTACAAAAGGCCATGTGTGGCTTTTTGAATTAAAGTATGCCTAGCATAAACTTTACCATAATAATGATTTTTAAGTGTAGAACTCAGTAGTGTTCAGCATATTCACATTGTTTTGTATCTATCACAACCAACCATCTCTAGAACGTTTTTCATTTTTCTAGGCTGAACCTCTACACTGGTTAAACGGCAATTATTCATTTTCCCCTTTTCCTAGGTCTATCATTCTACTTTTTATTATCCTGAATATGACTTTTGTAGGTAATTCATGTAAGTAGAGTTATGCACTATTTGTTCTTTTGTGACTAACTCATGTTTGTTGGTATAAAAGTTGTCTAGGCTCTGCCATGTTAAAAATAACAGGCATCAAAATGTCCTTCCTTTGAAGGCTGATGACTTTCTATAGTATGTAAATTATTCATTTGGTTTGTTTATCCATTAATGAATACTTGAATTGCTTCCATCTCTTAATTACTGTGAATAATTCTGCTAGAAATGTGGATTTGAAAATACCTGCTTTCAGTTCTTCTGTGTATGTACCCAGAAGCAGAATTACTGGATCCTATGACAATTCTCCTTTTAATTTTTTGAGCAAACACCAAACTATTTGCTATAGTGCTGTGCCATTTGCATTACCACAAGTAGTACTATCACAGAACATGGCCCCAGCTAGTCTGTTAGTTACCCAAGTAACAGACCTGTTACAAGTTCCTGTTAATTCTGTCTCCTAGAAATGGCTGGTCACTGTGATGTATATTGTGAGAACCAATCAAAGATAGCCAAGTATTCTGCCTCTGTTCTTCACCTTTGAAACCAAACCCCCAAAACCTCCATCTTTGAGCCTTTGGGGCCTGGTATTTTGAGGAACAATTGAATCCTGGTCAGTGCCCACCTGATGTTAAATAAATTTGCCTGCAAATCCTGGCTGCTGTTTAGGTGTTTCTGCTTGCTTGTGCATCTGGTGCATCGGCCAGGAAGGTCAACTGTGCTGATCTCTTTGGTCACCAGTCATGGCCCTTGCAGATGGAGGAAGAACCTTTTCAGGTCCTGATGGGAAGGCATGCCCTTAAGATTTCTTGAGTCCCCTTGGAGGTCTGGAGGAGGATTTTATCTTCCTGCTGGAGTGGCTCACATTGGACCCCAAAAGGAGGAAGACACAGTCTCTCTGACTGCCTACTTGATTCTTGTAAGATTCCTGGGGGCACCCCGGTTAGTCTTTAGATTACTTTGGGTAGTACTGACATCTTAACAATATTAAATTTTCAAATTCATGAACATGAGGTACCTTTCCATTTGGCTCTTCTTTCTTTCAGCAAGTGTACATGGATTTAATAGCAGCTTTATTTACAATAGTAAAAACCTATAATTGGCTCAAGTGTATTCAATGGATTAATTTCTAAATAAACCATGTGTTCTCCAGTGCATGAAAACTAACCCCAAGACTGAAAAAAAGAAAAGTGGACAACTCTAGGGTTGCACAGAGTATGATTTATTAGGGGCACATCCTGTAACAAATGTCCTATGTGGCATCAAAACCTATGTTCTATGATGCATCTCTGAAATTTTGGTCAGAGGAAGGGTATATAAATGGGTTAGGACAAAACTGATTTCATACTAGCTGCAATATGCATGATTTATGTTAAGCTTTTATCAGTCAAGACACATCTTGGTCACCAGTGTCCAGTTGCATTCCTTAATGTACCACTCTAATGGTTTTGTCTGTTTATATTTACCTGGGACCCTAGGCAGGAAATATTGACCAGGTTTATTCAGGAGCAATCATGTTGCTTGTGACTCAGTGTGGCTGCAGTCATGTCAAACTTAGTCCATATACTCTGGTACATCTCATGGGATGTTACTGAGCAGCAAAAGGCAACGAATTATTGATAAACTTAGAGGCTCTGTTAAATCTCCAGAGAATTATGCTGAGAAAAGAAATCCCCAATGTGATATACTAGTTCCATTTATATAGCCTTTGTTATGATTTGTATCTGGATGTCCCCCCAAAGCCTCATGCAGTCATGGGGCAGGCTTCTAGAGTTTATGATTGATTCATGGGTGTGAGTGCTACACCTATCTTGGGGCAGGTAGTTTGCATTACAATGTAAAGGAATGAAAGAGACGACTTGCCCCTACTACTCCTCTCTTTTTTTTTGCTGTTCTCCTCTGCTATGAACTGTTGCCCTCTGCCATGTGCCACTCTGCCTTGGAGACAGCCAAGAATGGACTGAAACCTCCACAGACTGTCAGCTAAATAAACCTTTCCTTCCTTAATTTTGTGCATCAGATATTTTGTCCCAGCAATGAGAGAAAAGTAACCAAGACAACTTTGAAGTGACAAAAATTATAGACATGAGTGAGACATTACTGGTTGTCAAAGGTTAAGTTGGGCATGAAAGTAGGAGGACAGTGAGTTTGGAGACATGATATACACAGGTGGCATCCTGCAGGGATGAAAATGTTTAATGTCCTGAAGGTGCCAGAGCCAATATCCTGGTTGTATTGCACTTTGGTTTGCAAGTTGTTACCTCTGAGGATACCAAGTGAAAGATACATAGGATCTCTGTTATCTCTTATGACTCTATGTGAACCTATAATTATTTCCAAATAAAAAATATAACAAGAAAAAGAAGGCACACGTGCAATATCTTTTAGAAAGCTTTCTGTAAAATACTGTTAAAAATAAAAGGGAATTCAATGCTATTTGGGAAATGGGGCAGCTGTTATGATTCACGTCTCGAAGTCTCTTGAGAACCAAGAATTTTTATTTTGATTTGCCTTAATGATGCTCAGAATAAAAGTATTTTGCTGCAGGCACAGTTTTGGATGGCTTAGGAACACTGTCGCTAGTAGAAACTAATTGTCACCAAAGATAATAAGGAAACTCTGTCCAGGAGCAAGTGTTATGACCTTATCCAAGTCAGAGGACTATAAACTCCAGCCTGACCACATCATCTAAGTCAACTCAAGCAGGCTGGCACCTTGCTGGGGCTCATAGGAGAACCTCTCCCTGAGAGCTCTTCCTTTCAAATACCATCCTAGGCATCTTCCCCTCCACATTCCTGGTCCTGTTAGCAGCCTTAGGCAGCTAGATGATATGAACCTGTTTCTCAGATCTCTACTGATTGTGGATTCAAGAATTCCAGTTTTAAGATTAATAATAGTTACTATGCATGGGCTTCTGTTGTAACATCAGGTATTTTTAATCATTAACTTATCAATCCCCATCGCAATCTTTTAAAGAGTATCTTATTATCATTGTCCTTTTGCAAATTGGAAAACTGAGTGTCAGGAAGAGCAAAGTAAATTTCCCAAAACCACTCATCCAGAGAATGAGAAATCTGGGAAGAGGTGACCAGGTATCCCAGTTTTCCCAAGACCAAAGGGTTTCTTAGTATGTGGAACTCCCGGTGCTAAATCTGATGCAGACTTGAGCAAAAGGGGATGAGTTGGCCACCACTCATGGAAACTCTACCTTAAATTCCTGAACCTTGAGAGAGCACTATGCTCCTCTCAATTTTGTAGAGACCCATGAGAACTGTATCTGGTAAAGTGAGCAAGACAAGCTATGTTTTTTTAAGAGGGAGGGGAAATAAAGGTGCTACCTGGAGAGACGGGAGAAAGTGGTGGGCAGGGAAATTTGTATTTATATTTTATCTTGTTCTGTTTCAAAAATAATTGGTGAGTAGAAAAAAAAGCAGGCAAGCAATTAAACTTGAAATGTATTAAAATGAGAAAATAAGGGAGATGAGAACAGAATTTATACATATTTCAAATAGCTTATAGAAGCTTTAGTAAATAATAAACACTCCTCCAAAAACAAATGCTAAGAAATAAAATCTGACAGGATGGTTTACAGTAGAATTTGAGGTCAAGAGAGGCAGAACATTAATCCCAAGATTGGCAGCATTAATGACCTCACACACAAGGGAGCTTGCTTTCTCAGAATTGCAGTTTGCACAGATTTAACCTCTCTTCTCTCTGTAACCTGCCTTTTCAATAAAGGTTCCTTTGCTGGAAAGGTGTGATGCATTCCTCAGGGAGCTGAGTAACACATCGGGTAAAATGCAAAGCTGCTAAAAGCTTGGAGGATGCCAAGCCCAGTGACCACTGGAGCAGAGTTGGGTAGCAGATGTTGTGTTACCATGGTAACTGCTGGGCAGCTCCAAATGAAGAAGGACTCAATTTCGGAGGACTAAGACCTGGGGGAGACTCTGACCCTGCCTTTCTCTAGAGCTCTCTGGCTTTGGAGATGTTGGGGGCAGAGGAGGAATAAGAAGGGGCTATTACAGTACTTGTTTCCCTCACCCCTCACTGATTCTGTGGTGAGGATAAAAAAAGATATGATACGATTTTTTTAAAGAAAGCCAACCTTCATCAAGAAACACCTTACCAGTGTGAATTCATGAGTTGCCTTTCCTTCAGGAGACTGAAGGGTCCTCTTCCCAGTTGCACTGGGGGCTCCTCCCACACTTCTCATTCCTTTGCCTTCCAAAAGGTGTCCGACACGCAGTCCTGCAGAGAGGTTGTTGGAGAGAGGTTCTGCTGTCTGGCTCCCTTTCTCGAATTCTGCTTTACCCAGAAGGACAGGTATCTGCAGTCCCGTTATGACAACAGCCCAGGCTGGGCTTTTGGCTGAGGGACTCTGATCAGGAGAAAGAAAATGTTAACACAAAACCTTCTCATTGTTCTCTCCGACTGCACCATGCTGCTCCATTGTGTGTTGGATTAAATTTTACTTGGAAAGCGCTAATTATCTTGCGAAGAGCACAATTATATTGCACTCTGCTTTTTGTGTCAAAAGCCTTAATTTAAAAACATGTAAACAGTTAAAATATTTCTTTATATTTTCACCCACTTAGCAGTCCTTTGTTTTTCAATATATTGTGAGCATCAAATGAGAGCAGTGCACACCGGCACCCCTGAATCTCTTAAAAACCCTGGAATCTGCATTCTGTGCTCCAGAGAGCAAAGGCTTTGTAAGCTGATAGTTTTGGTAAACTTTCTGAACCTTGGCTGTTGCTTCTATAGCAGGGTTCTCCATAGCAAGCTGCTAGGTTGTGGGGAGAAACTATGAAAACCTTTATTTTTCATCTCATCCTATAAAAGTCTAATTTTTGAATTTGTATTACAGTGTGCATTATATGCAAATGCAATTGTCTTTATGCATACATACATGTATGTGTAATTTTAAACTTCATAAATATTTATGGAGATTCTATCTTATAATTCGTAACAGCTTTAATTCATGTGCCATACGATTCATCCATTTAAACTGCACAGTTGAACAACTTTTAGCATGTATGTTCACAGAATTGTGCATTCATCTACTCATCACCAAAATCATTTAACCATTAAAATATTTAATCATCAAAACATTTCACTACCCAAAAAAGAAATCCCACAGTCCTTAGGTTTGCCTTCCCTACCTCTGCCACCAAACTACCGGCTAATCCTCTTGTACTTTTTGTTTCTAGAGATGTGCCTGGCCTAGATAGTTCATACAAATAAAACCAGACTAATGTGGCTTTTTATATCTGTCTTCTTTCACTTAGCATAATGTTTTGAAGGATCTTCCCCATTGTAGCATGAATCAGTACTTCATTTTACGGCTGGGTTGTCTCCCATGTGGATTCCGTACCACTACATTTTATTTATCCATTCATCATTAGTCCTATGGGCAAGTAACAATACCTTGCTATGGACTCCTGGTCTATATAATTATATTTAATTAAATCTCATATGCATTATACTTCAAAGATGATATTCAAAGTACTGAACAAAGAAGGCATTGACAAGAATAAATGTGATAAGCACTAGCCTTGGGTTCTAAAAGCCCCACTCAGCACCCGGGTACACTGTTTATTTTCCAGGGCCAAGAAAATGGGAACAGGGATTTAGGGAAGAAGCTAGCCAACAGCTGTCTTGGAAGTATTTCAATAATTTAACAGCTGCTATGGTCATATGTGTACATGCAAGCTACACATTCTGTTTGTGACCTTCTCTTGCACATGAGTTGTGAGAATTAAGTAAGGCTGGGCACAGAGAAGGCCTTAGTGGATCTTGCTTAAAAACATGGACTACCTTGCTAAGGATAGCAAGCACAAGTCTCAGGCTGAAGTCTGGCTCCTCATTCTTTTTTACATAGGACTGTTCCCACAGCTGAGAGGGGCCCTCCCTAGAAAGTCCCTCTCTAGAAGTCTCAGTGATGGTACATCTACAGAGATTCAAAGGGTCTATATGTAGCAGGTGCAAAGAGCCCATTGAGCCATCAAAGAGAAAACTCTTTTGTGTGGTTCCCATGGCACCTTCCCTGGAAAAGGAGGAAGATAAACCTGGCTGCGAGCTGCTGGAAGACAGGAAAGAAAAACATTCAAACAAAATCGAATCCTTTCAGTTTTTTCTCTTGCCTCACCTTGGCCTGTATTTCCAGAATACTCCCCAGTGCAATCTATTACCTACTAGTCACTTCTCATTTTTGGTATTGAATCACAGAATTTAGGAGGGCACCAGGACCCAGTAAGGGAGAGTTACTTGCACAGGGTCACACATAGGTAGCAGGCAGAGAGCTGAGTTGGGAGCAGAAGTTTCCCATTCACTGGCTGGGGCTGCTTCTCATACACCAGCACTGCAGGAGCAGCCAGTTTAACAACAGTAGCTGACATGACTGTTTGGTTCAAAAGAACAAATGGTACATGCAACCACACTCCTCTAGTCAGCAACAGCACCTTGTCCTTGCGCTGTACCCAGGGTGGGCTCAGAGTGTGGTTTCCCATGTGGAGTCTCTTGCTGGCCTCATTACAACTACAAGTAATTAAAGGAGTTTTCGTCATGGAACTTGGCCACTGGAGGATTTGGCTGGAGCCAAAAACCAGTTACAAATGAGAAAAATCACACTTAGGAGAATGAACTAAAAGGATTTAGTTTGAAGAAGAGAACAGTGAGGGGCCAGACTGATAACGTGTCTGGAGGTATTAGAATGCAAAACGGACTATACACAAAGAGAGGGCAGCTGCATGTGGCCCCAAGGTGGCGGAACAAGGGCACACAGTAGGGCCAGGTGGGGTACAAGCACAGATGTGACCATGACAGTGCTTTTTCAAGAAGGTCTGGGGATGGTACTGGTAGGTTAGGACCTATTTACAAGGAGGTTGGTCATTTTTCCTTTGGGTTATCTGAGTGTACCAAACTTTTAGGTTGTGTGTTCCTAAGCACTCGGTCAGGAACTTGAAGCCACACAGCAGGACTCCTAGTGAGTGGTAAAGACAGCAAGGTCACTTGGTCAGGGCCATAAGCACCTTTGCTCTATCCCTCCGACCTCTGCAATTAATTGTGACTGGGGAGAGAATTCAGCACCTCTGGGACTCGTCCAGGAGTTTAGGATCAGTAGGGGCATTGAGCTGTGGTTAACTCTGTCTGTTTGGGTTGCTATAGATTGAATGGCCTAGAAGCAACCAAAATTATTTTATCACAGATCTGAAAGAATTTAGTTAAGTCCAAGATCAAAGTCCTAGGAGAGTTTTTGTCCAGTGAGCGCCTGCCACCCAATCCATAGATGGTACTGTCTTACTGTGTCCTCATGTGGCTAGAGCAACAGGGCAGCTCTTTGGGGTACACTCACGCCACTTGTGAAGGCACCACCATTATGACCCAATCTTCCCCCCAAAGCCCAACCTAAAAACACAAATTAGTGAATAAATTTCAGCATTTGAGTTTGGGAGAGACATAAAAGTTCAGTTTGTTGCAATAACAGAACAGCCCAGCTGAAGCTGGCTTAACCAGTAAGGGAAGATATCATCTCTAACAACTGGAAGTGGACAGGCAGGCCAGGACCTGGGTGTGGAAGGGGAAGTGTTCAGACATGCCATCAAGGAGGCCCTGGACTCTTCAACATGCCCTGATGGTGTCTTAGGCTTTGTTATCTCTCTAAGCCATCCAGGAGTAACTAGGATGACATACAGAAGAGACAGAAATCCTACTTTTCTAGTAATGACATAGAGGTCCTTCCTTTTCTCCCAAATGGGGTAAATCAGATCATACATGCCTGTCCTTAGGCCAAAGTCAGTCCTCACCCGTAAATAAAATAAGCCAACTTCTTCCTCTTAGATCAGACAGTCTGACATGGAAGTTTGGGAGTTAGCTGCCCACTCCACATTTGATGATAAGGACAAGCCTGTCACGCACAGGACCTGCCGGGGTCAGGAATGGGTCTGGGGTGACCTGAAAGTATGAGCTCTTCAGAGTCCAAATTCTGTCATTGTTCTCATATCATTTATGTTATGCCAACAAACCTCTGTCACCTAAATTACACCTTCACATTCTTGTGTGTGTGTGTGTGTGTGTGTGTGTGTGTGTGTATGTGTGTGTGTGGTATCAGTATGCTACCTGTGGCACTCCTCACAATTTTTCTTTAAAGAAGCTCACTTGAGTTTGCTTAAAAGTGAAACTTTATCATCATTGGAAATAGGAAATCTGTATCTCTTGCCAAAATTTTAAGATTGCTGTCAGACTAAATACAAGAAACAATATTCAGTAATCTTATGTAGATACCGTTGTCTCTACATAAACGGATGTAAAAGTATGGATGCTAAGATAGCTTCTTATAAGGGATGGTAACAAGTGTTTTTAGAGTGTTAACCATATACTACTACTGGAGACTGATTTTCTTTCTCCCTCTCTGTCTCCCATCACCTCCTCTGGTGGTTCTGGGGCTGGAACTCAGCGCATGCTCTATGCCAGGCAAGTGCTCCAACACTGAGTAACATCCCCAGCTTTGGAGACTTTCTCTACAAACCAAGTGAATAAATTCAGAGAAATTACAAAACAGAATAGTGTTCTTGCTGCATGATTCAGTGTCATTAAATATCTATGTGCACCATGTCCAGTAACCAGTCAATAAATGACCAAATTTATTTCCTTGTTCTGTCTGGGCAGTGCCAGACCTAACCATACCTTGAGTACCATTTGTGATCCGGGCCCTCTCTTTGAGGAAGCTGCCTGCTGTGCTCCATTGTTCTCCTGTTTCTGTTGCTCTTCTGCGGTGCTAAGGCAGGGAGGACAGCTATAGGGCATTGAGCTTGTTTGCCAGACATGGACCCATTTATCAGTAATCAAACTACATATGTGCAGTATGTTTGGAGCCCTTACTGTGAGAGCAGAGGTATCAGAGTGTTTACCCTCAGTCTAGGTGAAGAAGGGAGACGTCTGCATGAAAGAGCACGCGGCCGTGGGAAACTCAGTGAGCCTCAAAGCAGAGTTCGAGTTGTCCAGGCTCTGACTGCACAGGTGTGTTCTGTTTGGGAAAAGCCACTAAGCTGTATACTTAGGATACCCACACTTTGCCATAAGTGTGTTATTCTGCTGGCAGTGGTCTTGTTCCTTAATGGTAAGAAAAACACTGAAGAGCAGCAGACTGCCAGTTAGAGAACAGTTACTGGGAAGGGTGAGAGTGAACTCGGCCTGTGAGTATACAAGGCCTGGTTGCTGAGAAGTGGAGAAAGAACAATTTGAAAGCTCATGTAAGTTTGTTCTCCTGGGTTCAGAGGGGGTCCTGTGAGATTATCAGGGAAGGTGTACTGAAAGGCTGGGGAAACTTTCCTCCCTGAGGAAATACAAAGTAAAAGTATAGGAGGCCACTCCTTCCTGTGTCCTCTCTGCGGAGCTGGCTCCATGGAGGCTGCTCTACTTGCGGCTGTTGCAGTTGATTTTGGCCAGGGCCTTGCAGAGAAGGGCTGAAGAGAAATCGAGGTAGAAGTCCTTGATGGAAGGCTGAGGCCTCGGGCCTACAGTCTGCAAATCTCTAACTCACGACTGCTCAGTAGAGGAGGTAACACTACACCCTTCCTGCATAAGCCGCTTTCAGGTGGTTCAGGCTATGAAGCATTTTAAGTCCTTCTACTCACTCACTGGCTCTCATACTGATATGTATGAGGTGTGATCTAAAAATACAGCAAATGCTAAGTGTTTTTTAAAATCATTACAGTAAAAAACACATTGACATTAATCCCCCACCAAAAGTCCCCTGTCTTAAATCACACTTACAGGGAGGCACCCCAGACCAAGGCTGGCAGGATGCTCATCTGGAGCACTGGTCTGGCTAAAGGAGAGGATTCAGGGCCCTCAGGGTGGGATGCGGCACTCAGTGAATATATTGCCCTGAGTTGCTGATCACTGGTTCTGTCTCTACTAGTGAGTGAGCTCTCTCTCTGGGACTTCAGTCGGAACACTGTTGTTGACCTTTTATCGGAACACTGTTTATCCATGCTCTCCCAAGCTCATCAAGCACTGACCCCAGGTCACCCTATGGATAGCTGTCTTGGTGACTTTTCTCTCATTGCTCAGATAAAATACCCTGATGCCCAAAATTAAGGAAGGAAAAGTTTACTGAGCTCACAGTTTGTGGAGGAATCAGTCTGTAATCAGCTGGCTCCAAGGCAGGGTGCTCCATGGCACAGGGGCAACAGTTTGAGGTGGTGGAAGACAGTAAAAGCAGCAGGAGCAAAAAAGAAGGGGAAACAAGCCTCTTTTTTCCCTTATATTGTAAGCAGGCTCCCCACCCACCTCCGAGTGGGTGTAGCACTTATACCATCTCAGTGCCCTCCTCTTGCACAGGATGAGGATGTTTACAAAGTGAGGACCTCGGCCACCTGCTGAGTTGTTTAAATTTCTAAACTTCTCAAGTTGACACAGTGTATCAACTATTACAATCCAATTCCTTGTCAACCTGGCAACTAGCTGCTTTTCTTTAAACAGGTTACCAGATACGAAGACATGCTTATTTTTATCATTTTGCAATGTGAATATTAAAATAGCTTAACAATCCTTAAGAACCAGTATTAAGTCTATCAACATTATGTTACATTAGAAGCATAATATTTCACCCCTGGTCCCCCAAAGACTCATGCACATCCCTTTATGCAAAAGGCATTTAGTCCACCTCTAAGAGGTGCCAAGGTCCTAACAGTTTCAGCATTGCTGAAAAGTCCAAGTCCAAGCCTCCTCTGATATTTAAAGCAAACTCTTAGCTGTGAGCCCCTGTACAAGTGAGAAGTTAGACACTTCCAGCATTCAATGGCATAAAATAAACATTTTCATTCCAAAAGTTACAAACAGGAATACAAAGGTTTGGGATCAAAGCAAGTCCAAAACCCATCAGAGCAAACATGAAGTCCTGTACTTACATGTCCAGCATTTGAAACAACCTGTGGCAAGTTGTGAGGTCCAGAGGGCTTGAGTAACTTGACCTCTATGGCACTTCCAGTGGTTATAGCTCCTGTGACTTCTCTCTTAGGCATGCTTTTCTCCCTCCTTGCAGTTTTCCTCAGATGATCCATGTTCCTGGCTCTTCCGTAATTCTGGGACCTCCACTGCACCTTTGGTTTTGCCTTCACAGCTTCACACACTGCCCTCTCAGGGGCATACTGCCTGGCCCACTAGGCCTTCTGAAGTCTGTGTGGAATCCCTTTTAACCCCATAAGTCTTTCATTCTGTATGCAACTAACACTAGTGCCATGTGGATCATGCCAAGGTCTGGGGCCATCTGGAGCAGTAGCCAGGCTTTCCTCTCTCTTGAGTGTAGAGGTTGAGTGCCTGGATCACTGGGCACTCTTAATCAAATTCTGAGAAACAAATTTTCTGTATGGCTTTCTCCTCCAAGCAAAGTCTTTCACTTTTGCAGTTTTGGGCTACAAAGGTGGAGACTTGCTACTTCCTGTGATGCCCTTAGGCAATTTTTTCTATTCTCCTGTTCCTTCTCAACAATTGAGATCTCTTCTGCTTTATCTTTGTAATCCATAGCTTTGGAGCTTCCTTTCTGGACAAACTCACCTTTTAAATCACGGGCTCTTTGCTCTTGATTCTCAACACAGATATGGCTGAAAGCCCCAACAAAAGCCATGCCACCACCTCAACATTCAACTGCCTTGAAATTTCTTCTGCCAGATTAATTAGTTCACCACCCTTAATCTCAGTCTCAGGCAGAGTCTCTGGACACAAGCAAAATGCAGACAAACTTTCTTCTAAGCCATACATCTGGAGTCCAACAACCGGTATAGTCCTTTCCAGCAGAAACCTCCTGAGCCTGGTTTTTTATCAGTTTTCTGGACTTCTGAACAGAAGTCTGCTCAGCCAGAGTCTCCCATATTGGACAGCCTAATGTGTGTTCTAGTTCTACTCTTTCAGGTGACATTTCTGAATCTTTCCAAATTCTTCCCACAAGCCATTCCCAAATGCTCTTGAACCACATGGTCAGATATGGTCACAGCAACAACTCCACTCTTAGTAATAAATCCTGTCTGAGCTACTTTTTTCTGATTGCTGAGAGAAAATATCCCAACACCCAAAATTAAAGAAGGAGAGGTTTATTTAGCAATGGTTTGTGGAGGTTTGAGTCCATAATTAGCTGGCCGCAGGTAGAGTGACATGGCACAGGGGCAACAGTTCAAAGCAGCAGAAGACATCAAAAACAACAAGAGCAAACAAGATTATGTTCCTCCCTGATATTGTAAGTAGTCTCTCTCCCTTAGGGTGGATGTGGTCCTCACAACATCCTGGTGCCCTCTTTTGTACAAGGTAAGGATGTTTACAAAGGGAGGACCCTGGCCATCTGCTGAGTTGCTTAAACTTCTAAACCTCTCAAGTTGACACAAGGTATCAACCATTACAGCAGGCCACTGCTTGATTCCATGGTGTGTGCTCAGTCATCAGCAGTATCAACTACCTCTCTCCTTCTACCCCCATCAAGGCCAGATCTTAAATTATTAAGTGAAGTCTGACTCACTCAGAGGAAGCCCTTTCTTCCCTCTGCTGAATGATTTTCTTTCTATTACGAGGTAAGGAGTTTGGGAACTGTCTTGGTATGAGTTTGAACTTGGAAGAGCTTTTATTTTCTTGTGGCTGCACCTGACTTAGCTCCTGTCCCCCAAATCAGCACCACATAGTACTTTTCCTGCCTCCACTACTGCTCTCCCCAAGCTTTGGTTCCTCCCCACGTGGTGAAAATAGTGCAGGTCAGGGAGTTTGAAAGACATTGAGAGGCTTTAGGGTGAGGCAAGCCCTCCAGTTCTCCTCTTTTGCATCTGTTCAGTAGACACAATAGAAATGAATATTTATTTCACCATCTCGTGTGTGCAAGATATGGAACTTGTCTAACACCATCTAAGGCTTCTCCCTCTTGGTGTGTCTGGGCGTTTTGAGTTGGAAGTGTGATGAGAAGCCTAGTCCTGATTTGTAGCATTTGCCAATTTACAGGATATTAACAGTCTTGTCATGGCCAGTTTCAAACTAGTAATAGAAGAATCATCTCACAAAATTCTAGAAGTTTAGCAATCACTTCTCACTATCTCTCTCCAGAGCACCATTGTGTGACACATCTACAACCATTTTTCTGGAGATGAACTATCTTTCTATAACTCTTTCCAGCAAATACAGCAAAGGAATTTTGCTGTCATACCCCAGAAGTGAATTTGGAATTTTCCTATGGACTCAGACTCAGCCCACTGGTCACTTTTGTAGGGCTCCCCTCGATGTTTGTGGTGCTTTCCTAATTACCGCTTCTCCCAGCTTGGGAAATGTTTTTCTAGTTGGTGGATGGCTTTGAGTTAAAGGCAATGACTTCTATGAGTTCAGCTCTCAGTCTTCACTGTGTCTATTGGAAAAGGCCTTGGTTATCACACTGACTTTTTCCTTTCTTCCCCATTACCACACCTCTCTCTTAAACCAACTAACACAAAATGCTTCCTTGGCTGAAGGGAGCAAATGGCCAAGAGGGAAAAGTGAACGCAACAGGAAAACTGCATTAATATTTCCAAAGCATTATCCTGTCTCAGTAACACTTTACAGAATAGTGGGAGAAATAAATGAGAAAATTACGGGAAGTGCCTGCAGCACGGTATGACAGAGAAGGTATTCCAGCACACGAGTTGTCCTCTCTCCCTACACGTGAATGTATCAGCCTTTCCCACAGTTTCTGCAGTACTGAGGCAAGCATGGCTCCCGTGGCAGTGCCTGTCCTATCTCCTTCCCTGCCTTCACCTGAAGAAGGCAGCATCATTCTTGATGCTTATGGCAGGTTCCTTATGCCTTTCCTTTGGGAAGTCAAGCAGTAAGCACCTGCTATACAAGAATGTACAGGTCTTACATACAGCAAACATTAGATATGGAAGGCAAGGAGTAAATACCAGTTCCATGAAAGAGTCAACCAAGTTGAAACTGCTTGAGCCCTGGTGGTAGTTTTTGGTGGACCCTTCAGGGTGCACTAATAACGACTTTGTCCCAGTTGGCCATTTTTAATAACTTGTCACCCTATCCTGCGTGTTTGAGTTCATGTGTTTTTAACCTTCGCAGCACTGTTGGATGCACATCAGACCTGTTGGGTGATCGAAAAATGGTTGTTGAACTGTTTCCTTGCTTTCTTGGTTTCACTGTAGTTTTCCTTGTATAAGAAGCGACACACCCAAGAAAAGGATGACAATGGCTATTTCCTCAACATTGCAGGGTTCAGCTTAACTCTGGACTTCTGGATCCACCTGGTTCTGTCATGTCTACTGGTTTCAGTCCAGGAACCCTTCTGAATAGGAAATACTAGCTAGCATTCTTCCTCTGGGAGAGGCAATAGTAGGTAACATCCCACCGAGGTGGGTCAGTCTTCGGCCCTCCATGTGCATTTGAGCTTCTATAGCCATGGATGCCTTTAGAAACACAAATCCTCCTTCATGCTAGAGCAGCTTTTTACTCCCCCATCCCTGCCACAGGTACAAGGGGCAGCTCACTGTGAGTCCAGTCCCCTGTGGCTCATCTGCAGCCCAGCTTTGATTTTGGAGAAATGACAGTGAGGAGAACACGGGAGAAGGGATTGGAGACAGTGGTTGGCAGCTAACTCTGCCACTTCATCACTGACTTTGGTCTACAGTGAGGACCAGCTGCCCACAACCCTGAGTAGGTCCTTGAGGAAATTAATGTGGCCAGGCTTCAGCCTACTCATCAGATCAAATGCAAGACCAGGCTCTTGGTATAGGGAAATAATGAGAGGGACTCTTGTTACTAATTTTTTTCTAAGAAAAGGCGAAATATCCAGTGTTTGGAATGGGAGACTTTCTAAATATTGCTGCAGGTTCCTTCTGATCTCCGGGTCCCAGTCTCCATGACTATGGTAGCATAAAACATTCCACAGTATTAACTGATACATTTTTGTTCCTAGGTAATCCCTCTTTTATTGTCTAGTTCTTTCCTATTTAAACTAGCTTGTGAAGCACCGATTGCCTCAGTAAGCAATTGATAGAGCAGGAAACCAGAGAGAAGAATTTAAAAGATTGAAATTTGAATATCAAAATCCAAAGCCCTTAAAGAACTGCAACTGGTTAGAAATAGATCGGAACAGCCCCCTTTCCCCAACCATCACTAGACAAATATGCCCTAAAATGGGAGAAGGGAAAAAGAGAATCAGAGGGCAGGATGCAGAGGTAAATTCTGATGTGAGTCCTAAGAAGCAGCCTGTGCCCTACTAATCCTCTCAGGGTGGAATAGGTTCAGGAAAAATCCAAGAGGATGAGTTTCCTGTGTCTTACACCTCAGCTGGAGCCTGGGAAGTTGGTAGATTTTGTAGACCCCATATGACATGGGAAAAATGGATTAAACATGGCTGCTAAGTATTTATTTTAGGCAGAAAACCTTAAAACTGCTACATGAATTTCCTAAAGACTCCATCAATGACAGACATCAGCTAAAGCAAATCTGAGTCCTGGAAGAGAACAGAGGATGAAAAGGGCTGAGATACAGCCGGCTTCGGGGAGGCTAGTGCTGGGGGCAGTGTTGGGGAGCAATCACTGGTGACACTGGACACAGTGGTGACCTTATCTAGGTCTCTAAATCTTGCAGCAGGTCTTTTTCCTCAGTAAAAGAAAAGAGGAGACATGGCTGGAACTTCTTGAGAAATCAAGACTAACATTTACCTTTGTACACTTTTCAATCCTTTGATTCTGAAACAGCAGGAGGAGAGGGGCAGACTCACTAACCTCTTCCTCTTCAGTGCGGTGTAGTGCGATGTTGTAGGACTGTACTGTCTGAGAGAGTAGCCACCAGACACAAGTGACCTTTCAAATACAAATGAACTAAATCTGATTAAATTAAAAGTTTCTAGTCTCAATTACTCTACCACAATTGCACTAGTTTGAACCATGTTTCAAGTGCTCAGAAGCTGTATGTGTCTAGTGGCTGCCATGTTGAACAGAGCAGTTCACCATCCCTGGAAGTTCCGCTGGCCAGCCTCTGGCCTTTGCCACTACTTCTGCTGAGACAGGGACTACTACTACTCCTTCTTCCCTGACACATGTTCTCTGAGATGGTATTTCTTTGGAAGTGACCATGCTGCACTGGTGGTGTTTTGCTAGTGCTTCCTAGTTTTCTGTGCTGCTGCCACACCACCACCATTTTTGATTCTTGATACTGAGAATAAGCAAAACAGTGTTGTGACTTCTTGGTGGGCAGCCAACAAGCACATGTCTGCTCTTCCAGCAGCTGCCCCCAAACCTGAATCACTCCAGGACATGGGCACCCTAGGACTAACAGAACATCCTGTGGGCAACAGAGCTCAAGAAGGTGAGCAATGTTATGGCTGTGTGGGTGATGTGAATGGCCTCTCTCATGGCCTACTTGTCCCAGACCTATTACAATAGGAAGTTTTCTATGAAGAAAGTAAAGAACTTCATCCATCCCCCAAACCTGTCATTCCCATCACTCCCATCAATTATCCTTCTTCCCAGATAAGAAAACGAGAGGCTGTGGCCCTATAGTGGGCACAGAAGTCACAGAGGTCCAGGACCCCACCCAAGATTGAGCATCTCTTTCCTTTTCTGACAACCGAGATAGTTGCACCTACCTTATAAAATTGTTGTGGAGAATGTAAAGCACCCAGGACAGTAGCTGCTGACACATAACTGAACCTAAATAAATAACAGCTGCTATTTTTACTTCTCAGCTGCCCTCCGGGATAATCTGGGATAATTTTCAGGATAGAGCAGTGAGAGGGAGGAAAAACAGCAGTGGCTCCCTGCACCACAGGTCCCTGGATCTTGCCATCTGGTAAAGTGAGAACTTGTCCTGCTTAATTTGTGAAAACAGTCTCATACCTCTGGCTGCATCTGGCTTACTCTGGTGGGTGTTGGAAGTTTTTGTAGGTGAGGTGGTGGCTTTGGGCCTCAGGAGCAATCCTGGGGGTCTGTATTGAGGACCTTGTGATAATAAGCTCACACCTCTTCCTGGAAGAGTTGAAAATACAGGGAGGTTAGGGTGCATTTGCCGAGATCTACCTAAGATAAAGCACTGGCCGATGTCCAGAGAGAATTCTCCTGAGAAGAGAGCACATTTCCCCAGGCTCTGAATCCACAAGGCGAAGTAGCCTCCATCTTTGTGAATGTCTCAGCAGAGTCCTGGGGGAAAGACTGTTGACTTGGCTCTTCTTGAAGAAAGTGGCCCATTCTGCAATTTGGGCTTGATAGCTTCAGAAGGGCTCCATAAATAATCAAGACTAACCCAGTGTCTGAGAAAGCATAGATTTTGTGAAAGGGTAGCACGAGCCAGGTCAAGAGGTAGGAGAACTGAACACTGCAGCCAGAAATGGGTTTTAACCTGCAGTCACGATATTCCTGAATGATGGGGAATTTGGAGTGGGGCCTTGAGTCATTGCCAGAGATGATGTTGGTATCTCAGAGGGTTGACTATCCCAGTCAGTATAGAATGTGCATTCCCAGTTTCAAGCTCAGAGGAGACTGATATCCAGAAAGATCCCAAGTCTTTACTGATACAAGGGCTCTCCTCTAGACAGATGGACAAATCACAGTTGTCCCGCTGGAGAGATGGACTGAGTACTGCAGTGTTCACCTCTTCTTTGAGGATGCTAAAATCTTATATTGCTCTCTGGACCCATTCGATCTACCTACCTAAAGATGAAATCTTTTTATCCCCAAACAGGCACTAGGTTCTGGTCCTACTCCAATTCTGTTGGCACCTCAGTAATTGCTTCCTGCTTTCATTGCAAAAACAGAGGTAGTGTGATGGAGGGAAGACATTCAAATCTTTTTTTTTTTTTTTTTCTTGAGACAGGGTTTTGCTATGCAGTTCAGGTTTGAATTCATTTTGTAGCTCAGGCTGGCCTCAAATTCACAGCAATCCTCCTGCCTCAGCCTCCTAAATGCTGGGATTATAGGTGTGTACCACCACACCCAGCCTTCAAATCTTGAAGGTAAGTTTATCTAGTTTTAAATTCCAGCTTTCTAAAAATTTCACTTAGAAGCCAACTGATCTGGGTAAGCTACTGAACTGTAGCAACTCAGTTATTTCTCTAGGTTGTTAAAAACCCAGAAAAATTATGATTGATTATAGAAAGACCTAGGAACTCTAAATTCCTTTCCAAATGTAAAGAGTTATCCATCTAGAGTGGCTTTTTTGAATGACACCAAAGGAAGATAGACTCTGACAAGATATACTCAATTCTTGTTCATATATCTTAGCAGAGAGCAGGTCAATCACAGAAGATGTGTATGGTTGCATATCTCCCCTGGGCATCAAAACCTCCCCCAACTATGCTATTTGCCTTATTAGGCTATTGACTAGAAATCCATGTAATGTAATTAAAAATGTTTAATATACTTTCATATATATAAACATGTATGTGATGTTAAGTATTGTTAGAGAATTTAAAACAAGACATGGAGATATTGTCTATAATGAACAAACCTCAATACAGGAGATGTAATACATACATGACTGACATAGAGCATAATTGCTATGGAAGGAAGGACTGTGGGACCTAGTAGGAAACTATCTCTTTGGTAAATGGTTGGGGAGAATGTGGAGCCAATGGATTCTCCACTGTCTCACTGCTCAGTGTGTTAGGTGCACAGGGATTTCTCCTGTCCAGCTCCTGCTAGGGAGTCCCAGTGAAGAATTTGTAAATTCCTGGGAAGTCTTATTATTGTGAGGACAATTAGGATGGGGAACCATTATGTGAACAAGGTATTGAGCCACAGGTAAAATAGTCAAGCTTAATAAGCAAATCCTCAAGAGCTCTATGGTTCCCTACAACAGTCTCTGCTTTTCTGTTTTTTCACTCTCCAAGTTTCATGGAGTTATCATCAGTTAAACAGATAGAAATCATCAAGTGAAAAACTCCAGGTATAATTCAGAAGTTTTAAATGGTGCAGCATTCTGAGTAATATGATGAAAACCTTGAACTCTTCTGACCCAGGTAGAAATCATCCCATACCATATATAAACCTGCCCATCAGTCTTTGTAGTCATCTTGGTTAACAGACTGACCATCATAGTATTGCAGTGATTGTTTTCAAAGGCCCCAGAGTTCAAGAATATTGATGCTGGCAATTTAACTATGCCAAACAGAAGGTATATGGTGCTTTCTTTAAGTGAAAAGATAAAAGTTTATTGAGAGTATATACATATAGCATCTATAGTGTCAAATATGATCGGCAGTTTCAGGCATCCACTGGGGTCTTAGAACATATCATGCAAGGGTGAGAAGGGCCTTCTATATTTTCATTAGCTACTTAAGGATGGGTAGGATTTAAACTAGAGGAGGTGGTGGGGTTCTAACAATGACACCAGGTAGAAGAAAATGAAGCTATATCTATGCTCAGCCATGTTCTGTGTGTGGTATGCTGAGGAAAAGATGAAAGGTGGGCAGAAAATAAACCTCTGACTGTCAAAGGTTCCAGAAAATCCAGGTTATGACCTGTTATGGTGGCCTTCCTCCTGTGTGACTGCCACCTCTTTATTTAGGTGGATTTTGAGAAAGACAACTTCTGAATTACCTGGCATGAGCATTTAAAATTTGATAGATGGGGTCGGATTTTCTTGTGGAATCACTATAGCCGTTTATACTCCAGCAATTCCCAGGTACCCTGGAAGATATTATCCTATCTACCTTGATAGGTAAACGTGGTTATAAAGAAAAAACTCTTGTATTTCCTGGATTATTACTGGGCTAGTGTACTCTCACATTAGAGGACATCTGTGATTTCTCTTACATGAACCAACCCTTCCAACTGTTGGGTGAGTTTCCTATCAGATTTACAAAGACAAAAAGAGAAATGGCAGCCTCTGAAGCTGTGTAACATAGCAACTCTAGTTTCTCTTTCTTGTTGACATGTAGGTGTTCTTTGTATGTTCTTTATGAGTAATTGCTTATAGGATATTTGAAATAGTCTCATCTGTTTTGATTTTACATATGCTGTCTTGGATGTACAGATAATTTAACTTTGAGATAGTTTAATCTAGCTACCCTTTCATTTAAGGAGTTTTGAATTTGGTGTCCTTTTACCAAATTTCCAAATCATAAATATATTCTGTTTCTCCTAAATCTTTATAGTTTTTTAAAAAACAATTTATATAGACCATAGAGGATTTTGAATGGAAAATGAATTAAACTTGTTTCCATGTTCTCTCTCCAAACCATTAGTTGAATGGTCCAGTCTTTTATCAATAATTGGAAATGCTTCCCTTTAGCTGATATATTCTAAGTACCACCTGTATAAATTCAAGTGTCTAAGGATGGCTGCTATTCTGAGTTTTTGATTGCTTTGCCTGGCCCTGTGTGAAGACTCTACCTTTCTAAGTTCTAGAGCTCAATGATTATGTTAATTTTGAGAAGGCTACATCTTATTCATTGCTTTCTTTTACTCTTCTTTGAGAAAGACCAAGGCCATGCTTGAGTATTGACTTGTATTTGAATTTTATAATCAGTTTGTACAATCAGTAGAAATGGTTGTTGAGATTTCCTTGAGGATTTTTAAAATTGTAGTTTGATTTGGGAAGCAATCACATTTCACCAGTGTTTAGCCATCTAGTCTAGCAATATGGTAATAGGCTTTACTTTTCAAGTTAGGACTTTTGCCTTTGAGGATAGATAGTGTTACCATTTTTAAAAAAGTAAATAATGCACATTTCTGTTATATTTATTACTAGATATTTTAACACGTTGTACATGCTATTATAAATGACAGCATAATCATTACTATTGTGAATGTGACTGAGTATGAAATCATAAAACCTTTGCAAATGAATTAGGCTGAGTATGGCTATTATGTACCTATGAGTTTACATTATTATTATTATTATTTTTAGGAAGTTGAAAGCTAAACCAGTAGGAAATTTCTAGCCACCAATACTCTGGCAACAGAAATGTATCTATACTCACTCGTAACTTTGTGCAGATAAGGGCATAACCATGAATCTGATTCTACACGCACAGAGAAGTGAGGAGTTTTGATTCACTGCATTGCTGATTTATGTACACAAGTGCCCATGGTCTAATGGTCAAGATTAGTTTATACTCATCTCTTGATGACTTTGTTTTTTAAAAAGGGGAGGGGGTGACACAACACAAAAATCTTTCTAATGAAATCTTTAGTTTCAGGTAAATATTTTTAATGATTATTAAATAGTCTTCCAAAGAGTTTAAGATGGTAGCAATCAGGCATACTTTATCTTTGGTCCAAAGGGGTTAGGTAAGTAACCCCCTTAGGGGACAGAGGGGTTAGGTTTGCCTTGAAGAAGGTACAATTTAATAAAGACTGAAAATCTCAAAGCTAACTATGATCTAGAATACAAGGACATGTAAAGTATGCAATGGATATTAAATGCACCTATTTTTACTTCTGCGATAGCTTTGGATAGAAACTTCTTTCCATGTGTGAGAATGTGGAAGTCATTGAAATGCTCTTTCAGGGCAGCACAACAGCTTGCTGTGCTTTCTGGCAGCCATCTTGGGACAGGTAGTTTTATTTCCTTCTCTTAGTGACAGCAGGGTAGGAGCTACTAGAAAAGATGCTCTCCTCTTTGGGATTTTTCCAGTGGTAAAAGAAAGTTTTATGGTTTTCTTATCTCCACCTCACAGAAGTATTTCAAGCACCTAAGAAGTATATCATGTAGACTGCTACCAAAACTCCTAAATGATGAGCTGCATAAAAATTCATGTAACTAACAGATACCAATTATCTTGAGGCATTTGAAGTGATAAACAGTAGACATAGATTTAAAACTAAAACTTCAGACTCATATTCATGTTTTTAAGAACAATTAGAGTTTTGGAAATTCCCAAAAGGAAAAATTCTTTATCACTCAGGATACATAAACTTGGGCCTGAATAATCATTAGAATTTTTCTGTGAATTCATAAGAAATTTATGGAGAGCTTGTAAATATTGAGAGCTTTTTTGATCCAAATCTTTGTATCACTATTCTTGGAGAGTGTAAGGAAAGAAAATTATTTAAATTCGTGTTGTAGTGACTGCATTTATTATGAGCTTTGCATACTGTTTAAAATAGAATTCTCAAATCAGGAAATACTTTATCAAAAGCAGATTGTTGCTGAATTGTTTTAAGTATAAAATACCACGGCTTTTATATATCTGTTTTATATAACTATCAGGTGGATTTGTGGCTGTTTATGTGGTGTATAACATATCATAGTCCTAGCTTTTTAGAGGTACATGGTGCTTATGAGGATTGGATGCATGGTGATTTGGGGGGAAAGCATTAACACATAATTTGAATTCAGAGTGTAAGCTTTAAAAATATGATCCAGCTTGGAGAAGCATTACTGAAATAACTCTAGGGAATAAATTTATTTTATTAATCCAATCAGCCATTGGATGTCATTCTTCCAATTTAATTATGTTTATCTGCCAATGGGTGACTCTGCTTCTTATGCATGTAATTTCAGTGGGTGCGAATAGTGATAGCAAATAATTGTCCTCAGGGAGATAATTGCTGTTATAATTATTTACCCATGCAAGTTAGCTGTGTTAAAATGTGACTGTGTCAGATGATTTGGAAATATGAGTGAAAATGTTTTCTATGCACTCAAGTAAAAGAAGAGTCTTTGATTTCTTGGACATTTCCTAGGACATTTCCTAGCCAGGCATAGCGCTAAGAGCTTTCCAGATATGACAGGAAGAGGACCTGAGACCCACACCCATGCCAACAGCCTGGGATGAAAAGCTCCTGTTTGAAGGATGCTCCAAGGGTGAGGAGGGGACACATCTTTGTAAAGCATTTATTCTGGTGCCTAGTACATTATCACCATCCTAGAACATTTTACTTCCACAGTCACTCCCCTGCCTCCTTTGAGACCCCCATCCCTATAGACAAAACATCATAGGAGATGGGTCCTTTGCACATTCCATTTCTGTGACAGTGCTCCATCTTCTATGCCCAATCTCAGGGCTTCTCTCCTCTCGGGATTCCCATCACTCTCACATCTCTCTTACCTAACAGAATGCTTGAATGTACAGGGCTCTTAAAGGGTGGAGGCTCATTTTCCCTCAGTCTAGATTGTAAATTTATTGGACACAGAGTCTCCTTAGATCTCTCAAAAGCACCTCAGTGGGTGCAGGGTTCCACGCCAGGTCCTGTCAATGATGAGAGATGCCTCTACCTCCATGGATGTACTCTTCAGTGAAGCGTGAATCCTCTAGCATTAACTACCAAGAGGTTAGAATTTAGCTGAGCATTCAGGTACAAGGTGGCTCTTCCTGATACGCAACTGGGAGACTTCCCATGAGGTAGTGGTATCTCTCATCATTGCCATCTGTTGGATGACCAACCTTCCTCTTTTGATGATACTGGTGTGGCATGCTGCAGGATGGCTTTGGAATATTTCCTTTTCCATAAAAACAGGCACCCCCAACTCTCTCTCCTCCCTAAACCCACACAAAGGGCTGGAGAAGGGAGGGAGGGGTCACCTTTTGAGGGGAGAGGAGTGATGTTCATGAAGAAAGGTACTGTCTGGTTTCCCTCCCTATATTCAAAGGAAGGGGTCTCCAAAGCCATTGCTTGTAAAGTTCGGGGGCGGGGCACACTGGCGCCATGTCTTCCCTGCACTCCGGCCTGCTGAACTGTCCTGTCGCCATCAGAACAGGATGGGATGAACTGCGAATGTACACTGGAGGTAGAGGCCATGGACAAGGGAGGCAAGGGCAGCCCTGGGAAGGAAGCAGCCTACATACAGAGCTGAAAATGGCCCTGCCCAGTCTTCTGGCTAAGAGTGCAGGCAAGCAGGGAAGATGATGATGGGGCAGAGGTTTTCTGGGGACTAATGTAGCATAAGGAAGAGGCACTCACTACAGAGAAAAGGAGCCCCAGGCTGGCAATTCAGAGGCTGCTGAGGTTGGAGCTGCCTCTCAAGGCAAGCTAAGCAAGCTCCTGGGCTTGAGTCCTCTTCAATGGGGCTAGCTGGGGCCCATCTGTCCCACATCATACTGTGTGGAAGGAGAGAGTTAAGTAGCACTGGGCAGAGAGGGCAGCATGCTCAGCCACACAAAGTCTGCGAGGCAAACTTTGCTCTTCTCTTTGGCTTCCACACTGCCATCTAGAGCCACATTTGAATGGAGAGAAGAGGAAAAAGATGGGACAGAGCAACCCTCGTGTTATATCCACTCCTGGCCCCTGGAGACACGGATCCAGCCTCCTCTTGTGGGGCATGAATGGAATATGAGGCTGGAGTTCTCAAATGATCACAACGGAGTCTTTATAAGTGAAGCAAAGCTGTTTTAATAAGTAATGACAGAAAAATTAAGAAATTGACTGAAGAAGGTGTTGAGGGAGTAGCTCTTCAGCAGGAAGGATAATTTCCAAAAGTACTGTGGTAGCAAATATTGGTAAACAGAAGATGTTTTGTATTTGTATTTGTTAGGCTCAATCCGGGCATAACTATCCCAGCTAGTAGCAGCATCATTCTTAGTGAAGACCGAGCTCAGCACTGGCCTGTTGCCCTTGGTAAACACAGGATCTTGTAAAAGGAGAGAAGATGAAATCTTCCAAGCACCAGGAGATCTGAAAACATCCAAACCTTTACACTCTATGCCCCAAGGACTTTGCCCATTGAGAAATCAGATATTTAGAAATGTCTTCTCACATAATGTCCCTTGCTTTCTTTCAAGCCCTATAAAGAAGCCCACCTGCCTTTGGTCCCTACAGGTGGCCTTTTTGCCCTCTGTCTGCCTGCACCCAAGCACAATGAATTCCATACCATGTTGCCTTGACACAGTCCTGGATGTCTCTACCTCATGTAGTTCCTTGTGGTATGGCCAAGGATGAGACTCATTACCTCTTTAGCCCTATGGGGTGGTTGTTGGGTTGTTCATGTGTGGAATTATCAAGACATCTCTTCCAGGTAGGCTGCCCTCTTTCCAATTCACAGCCATTTAAAGACTAAGGTTCTGAGTGATACTTGACTTGCTGATGTGGCAAGGTATCAGCAGCTGAACCAAAATGCAAACCTATTACCTGCTCTTTCTAAACCACACAGCTCTCACAGTGTGGAGCACTTACTGCATGCAGAGGACTTTGCAGGGTTCTAACCATACTAACTCACTAAATCTTAAAATCTGACTTACATGCGTTTGAAATATAGAATGAAGTTAACCATCTCCCTAAGAGCTAATATGCTCAGGAACATCAAGCTCCATGAAGTAGAGGGTTCGACCAAGTCAGAGTGGGGGTCTCCAAATACTCAGTGTCTCCTCCTTACCTCAGGACTGATCTGCATTATGTCACTCTTTTCCCAGTAACTCCCTTGGTTATGTTTTTCAAGACTGACCCACTGAAACAGCCAAGAAAATGCCTTACAGTGCTATGATCCTTCTAAAGTCAGTTCCCAGGCATATTTGTGAGGTAAGCAAACTCTTCTCTCCAAAGTTCTGCTTTGCAGGAATGTCTTCTTTCATAGCTTTACAAAATAATGTCTAATCATTTGTATAAAACTTGAAAACCTAAGTGATGATGATTTTCAGGAACAATAGAAAGAATTGCATTTCCTTTGGGCTGTTTTCTTTCTTTTTGAAACCTGTTGGGAGCATTGATTTTTTTTCTATGAATATATAGCTCAATGTAGAGTAATTCCCTGAAGAACTTGAAGGGTAGGACTGAGGGCAAATGAAGCACCTGAGATAAGAAAGGAGCTACCTGCTAAGCAGAGGGGTATAAGGTGCGTGACAGAAGTTTTCCACCTTCACTTTGTTGGGAAGGCCTTCAGCGTCTGCTGTGTATGATGGTGAAGTTCTCAATGACATGTAACAGACAGGAGTCTCATATAAAAATGAATCCTGTCCAGAGGAATCCAGAATTTCTACCACACAGAATTCCAGTCCCCGGAGCTGCCCTGTATTGCTGGTCAAAGGAACTCATGCACTTTCCATTTGGCCTTTGTAGTCTAGATTGTTATATTTTACTCCCTTAGTTTTCTTATGAGGAACACAGTAAGTAGGATTCTGGAAGATTTGAAATGCTCTCCTTTGGGGATCCCATAGGTAACATGTGAATATATTTCATAGCTAGAGATACAGCGATACCTTAGTTCATAAACTTAATTTTTTCCACAATTCTGGATGCAAAATGAATTGGACAAGAACTGGATCAAATTCAATGACCTTAAGGGGAAATTTGATTTGGTTCTCATTCAATTCAGCTTGTGACCAGAATTATGGAAAGAATTAATTTTGTGAACTGAGGTACCACTGTACTAAGACTGAGGAAAGTTAAAACACTATTTAAAGGCTTTCTGAAAAATAAGCCAGTCTGTTCTGTGTATTATATACATTTCTCTTAAGTATTACAGAAGCAGTTCTATAGCAATAGTTCCTAAAATACAAAGGGAAAAAAGGCTTTGAAAAATGGCTATGTAGATGATTCTGAACCCACATTAGGAGCCACAGAAAGAGTTTGCATGTAATGTAGTTGAATAGAATCCTTGAGTACATGACTAAACTTTTCACAAAGCTGGGGAAGAAGTTAAGTTGGATTTTCCAATCTGGAAAATCAAGATGGGTGAATTTATATTTGGTTCCAGACCCTGGTGGCCCTTGATAGCCAATGGGACATTGGGAAGAGATGGCATTTGCTTTCTGTTCTAAGTCATCTATTCTCATTATGTTGGCTGAACAACCTGTGCAAACAGATCTCTGAGGCACTGTTAACCATCAAAGTATGAATGTCTTGACTTCAAATAAGAAATGATATTTTTAAGAGCCTGAGATGAAATGGGGCAGGGTGAGTTTTCCATAATTTGACCACCATTCTGAGGCATACAAGTAGTGAAGAAAAAGAGCTGGACTGTAGATTTAAAAAAATGTGAAATTTAGGACTAGCATGATGATGTCTTAAGCAATTGTCCTCCTCTTCTCCCTTCTTCTGTCTCCATCTAAATTTCCAGTGCAGATAAAGTTCACCTGGAAGGAACCACCAGCCACTTTTTCAGCTGCTTCAGCATCTTTCACACCAGGCAGAGAATGTTGAAATTGCATTTTCTTGGGATTTTTATGCCAGAGAGAATAAATCGTGTTGCTTTGCAAAAAAATAAACAATCACATAAATAACTAGGGTCAGGCTAAAAAGGAGTCCCTAATGCCCCAACAGACTGGCAATCAGGACTTTAAAAAGGCCAGATATACTCTTCCTTGACTACTTCAAGCCCCAGAGTGAACAGACAATGTAGAGGTGGGGTGAATGCAATCTTCAAGGAATAATAATTTGATGAGCCTTGATTTTTCATGAGCTCAGCTGCAAATTATGACTAGGCTGTACACAGAGGGTAAGATCCAGGGGTAAAGGTGCATAAAGAAAGTGAGTCAGTTACCAGAGAGTGCCCCACAATCTGAATGGAGGGATCCTACATCCTTTGCCCATAGCACAAAGCACAGAGAGGATATGACAGCATTTGTGCCCAGAGTTCCTCTCTAGCTGCAGAAGAATGCAGTGGGATGTCTAAGATGCACGCCAATGGCAGAGATCCACTTTCCCAGTGTGCCCATGTAAGGTAGGAGACCAGCGAGTAAATTTATAAAGATGTGAACGTAAAGCCAGCCAATCAGAATGAGGCCTGGCAAAGCAAAGGAAGGCTGCCTGAGCTCTATCCATGAGGCCTATGGTTGGGTCCAGATGACACACTTGTGGCAGCTGAGGAATGGGACTAAAGTCCAAGCCCCCTCACTGGTGGGTCCAAGGCTCGTTATTTATTCATTTGTACCTTGAGCATCCTCTGAACGTCATGCACTATTCTAGGCAGTAGGGCTGTCCTGAGACAAAGCCATTCCTTGCTTTCTCTGAGTTTACCGGTAGTGGGAGAATCACAAAGGAAAATGGCAGCACCAGTGGTGAACCACTGAATATCAGTAGGAACTGTTTCAGTGCTGTGGAGCTCCTAGTTCTGGTCAGGGGTTCAGGAAGCAATGAACAATGGCCATTTCTGTGCTAAACACTCTGCTGGGTGCTCTCACATTCAATCTAATCTACCATCTAAGTCTTATCACAGTTGTATAAAGCAAGCATTAACATTCACATTTTACAGATGATGGAACTGGGACTCAGACAAATCAGATCACTTGCTCAACATAACACTAGCAGAAAGCAATAGGAGGAGGACTCCAGTGAAGGTCTGTGTTGACTCCATAGCCTGATCTTTTGAACATCTCAAAGCCCACAAAATAGAACAAACACCAGAAAAATTCTTCTGTTGGGATCATTTTACCCAAAAACACATGAGAGAAAGATGACAGAGGTAACAGCATGAGACAGAGAAAGAATTAAAATAGTGCTTTTAATATAATTTTCAGCAATGTACAGTATATACGTTACATCACATATTTCTAAACTGCTCATCTGGAAAATATAAGCTGCAAAAATACAGAATACCACACTCAAAATCGATTGAGTATGTGCTTTTGCCTCCCTTACTTTGCAAAATGGGGTGATTTTGAGACTTCCTAGTAAAATCTAGCTTTGGCTGATTTCTTTGGAGCTGTTGGAGCCCTCAGTCAGAGAAACATTCCCAAGAGGGGTCTTTAAAGCACAGCAGCAAGCCATCCCCACAGAAGCCAGAGGAAGGGTA
Source organism: Dinomys branickii (assembly GCA_004027595.1). Taxonomy (NCBI): domain Eukaryota; kingdom Metazoa; phylum Chordata; class Mammalia; order Rodentia; family Dinomyidae; genus Dinomys; species Dinomys branickii. The sequence continues at coordinate 184,381 of PVLD010000882.1, read as the reverse complement.
GGCGGAAGGGAATGCACTCCAGGTCAAGCTTGAGACCCAGAAACGCCTACTTCCGAGGACTACTGGAGGACTCTGGACCACATGTCACCTCCTTAGTCCTTGTCACAGGCCTGTGCTTGAGGCCTCAAAGGAAGCACATATTGGATGCTCTACACAGGGACCCTTGGGTTCTCGGGCAGGGCAGAGTGTGCTAAGTCAGGGCTGCGCGGTCTGTGGGTGGTGATGGGCTGTTCTCTGCAGGGAGAGGAAGAGAGCAGGCCCTCAGCTTCGCACAAAGGAGTCTTCTGAAGGAGAATGTGACTCGGGGCAGGTTTTCTCAGTCTCAATGTCTTGGTACTCTGTGCCTAAAGGGGAGGAGGGAAGAAGAGCCAAGAGGAAAGAGATCGGTCTTTTCTGTGTTTCCTACTATTTTTTAGGCTTACATCATAGCAGCATGGCTTTGATGAAGAGCAGGTAGCTGAAGCAATAAAGCACTGGTTTTTACTCCATGTAACCTCAAAGGGACCAGATTCCAAGCCCAAGGCCCTTTGTGAAAGCTGAACCTTTCTGAGGATGGGTATCTACATGTCCATAACAATGCCCAGGTAGAAGTTTCTTTCATGAGATGAGTAAGATGTATCCCAATTGTTAGCCCATCTTGATCTCATCTAAGTCCCTATAAACAGATTTTGTACCCTAGGCTTCTAAGAGTCACCTTCATTCTCTTTATTATTACTCAGAGTACCAGGGGAGGCCACTTGACATCACAACGTCACGCCTTCTACAGCATCCCAGACCAGTTTGTCATTCAGCCACAGAAAGTCACCCTGTGCCGAATGAAACCATCCTCACTGGAGCAGGTTTTTAAGTCGATGCCACCCTTCCAAAATAGATGTTGTGGCTTCATTTAAAAGGTATTTAAAACTGAACTCATCCATGTGATGATCTGTAAGCCATACAGGTCTCCTTGACTGTGATATGTAGCTTTCCTGCTCAATGATAGGAACAGTGGGCCTGTAAAAGTCCCTGTTCATTTATATGTCCTCTTTAGACTTTGACCTGGAAGTACAAAAGATGATAGTTTGGAAACGTCACTTCTTTACTTGGGATTCTGAAGCTGAGAAAGAAGCCTGTGTGTTCTGGGCAATGTGTAGCCTCTTTCCTCTACTTTGGCATGGCTCAAGTTTGTACAGCCTTGAGGTTCTCCTGGAAGCCTGTGGTGGGAAGATGCGGACAGTGGGACAAATGAGAGCAGTGTCGGTTCTTGCCCAGTAGAATGGATAAGACAGTGGGTGATTGATGTTTGGCTCTGAAACTTCTGCTGACGTGGCTAAGGTTGAAGAAGAAAGCAGTGTTTTTAAAGGTCTGCACTGCTTAATTATTAAAGTGAAACATAATTTTTCTCATCTTAGATTCCTATGCCTGTGGGCAGAATTTTGCAGGGTTTCTCATCTCCAGCTCTTGGCTTGTTTCTCTAGGAAACTATAGATTCCTGCAGGGGTTTGCCAATGGTCAATGTTCTGTGGGCTTCATAAGAAGCCACATCCAGGTTCTCACATTGGTAGTTGGGTGGTGTACTGGAAAGAGCTCTGGTTCAGGAATCAGACAGACCTAGAAAAGGCTCTTGGTGGTGACCTTTCTAACTAGCTGTGTGACCTTCAAGGCTCAGATTTGCTGAGGTTTAGTTTTCTGATCTGTAAAGGGGGAAAAAATGATACTTACCTCACAGGGCAGGTGTGAAAAGGCTGCTGGGAGCAAAGCATTCATGACACCTGGCACATGAATGGTAGGCTCTCAATAAACATGTGCTCCCAGACCCTTCCTGCCTTTAAGGTGTTAGAGTAGAGCACAATTTATGTTTTAGTTGGCTTCTTCCTTTAATGAAACTTTCAACACTGCAGGGTTCCAGTTCATTTTATGGCCTTAGACTATAAAATGGTCTTGGAAAACGTCTCCATGAGTACCATCTTCTATGGTTAGCATGAATTTAAGGAAAACATTCATGAAATGGCAAAAATCTCATCCTACAAAGTGATAAACCTCCAGAAAATTTGCTGTGTTCCATTTGCTTATCATGAAAGAACACGATTGCTTCTATCTTAGGGGAAAATACTCTAAATTTGGATTATCATTAACTTCTGGTTGTTGACTTGGATCATTATTATTACAAAAATAAGAAAGCCTGGTGTCTAGGACTAGAGTAAGACAAACCCAACTGGTAAGCAATTTCCACGTGCTTGAAGGCCCTGGGTCAGGGCCAGTCTTGGAGTTGGATGCTGGGGAATGTAGTAGTACCAGCAGGTGGGATATGAGTGGGATCTTCTCCCCGATGCTGATGATCACACTGAGAAACACTGCCAGGGCACCCTGAGCTTTGAAAATGCATTTAAGAATATGTAGAATGGAAAATCTCCTATTTCATCAACTGTCCTGTCCATTTCTGGTGGAATACCCCATATAAACGGACCACTGAGATCAGAAATAACACAGGAAGAGCAGATATCCCCAGAGTATAAATGCCATAGTGTCCTGCTTGTTACATAAGGAGGCACATGAGAGTGTGGGTCCTCTGGTCCACTTGGGGCAGAGACTTCCTGATGAGGACTTCCTCCCTACAAGTGGGGAAAGGTCTATCATATCTTACCTGGTAGAGAGAGAACACCAAAGTGGTTAAGGACCTGGGCTTTGTGGTTACAGACTTGGATTACAAACCCCGCTCTGTTGTGACCTTGAGCCAATTCTGGAAGCCTTCCAAATCTCATTTCCCTCCCTTATAAGATGAAGCTAGTAACAGTTCCTACTTCATAAGGTTATTGTTGAGATTAAATGAACTAATACCTGCAACAAGCTCAGCTCAGCAGCTAGTGCAAAGTAAGTGCATCATAAATATTAAGCAACCACTATGAACAGCTATTATTAGTGCTTATGGATTATTCTGCCTGGCAGACTGTTAGCTTTAGCATGCCACTGTTTTGTGTTGGTGGGGAGGAGGGAACAGTTTGGAAATTCTATTCCAGTGTTTGGATTCACTCTTTGTTTTCTACATGTCCCTCAGGTATCTGCTTCCATCATTTAAGAAAAAAGAGTGATTACTCCGGTTGAACTGCTGAGTTGGAAGGCACTATGGGTTATATAGTTCAAATTCTCCACAGCACACCAGGGAGAAAGAACGTTCCCTTCGATTACAAACTCAGACAACAAAGAGGTACTTACCTGCTTTTTAGAAATGAATGAGATATTTGAATTAGATTCTCATGGTCAAAAATGTTAGGCTTGATGGATACCTCCCTCAGGAGCCTTGGGACACATGGCTCAGTCAATGCTATGGCAGTTTCAGATGCTGGGACCTGCCCTGCCTTTACTGAGCAGTTAGCACCCCCTAAACAGGCGGTGCCGCTGCAGGCCTCAGCCTAGAATGGAAATCGGTACATCACTGCTTTCCTCCTAGCTGCTTCTTTATGAATAAGCTTTACTGGAACACAGCCCACTCATTTGTTTACCCATCGTCTAGGGCTGATTTGAACTATACCTTCCTAGCCCCTTAAAAAAACGGGGTGCCTCTCCAGGAGGCCTTTCCCCTATGCACCTCCCCCTTTCTTCTCCTTCAAGCAGAGATCCACCATGCTTTACTTTCTACACTATGCTCTCCCCGAAGTCTGCCTGATCCTTGCCACCAGTGGGAATAAGCCCGCATATCACACAGACCCGAGCTCTTAACATTCTCCCCGCCTTTGTGCCCAACTCACTGAACTGTGAGCTCTTGGAGGGCAGAGCACACTGTCCCACTTTTGTGAAAGCTTCCACATTTTAAGTAAAGGAAGGAATGAATAAGTACAAGGTAAGAATTTCCCAAGCATGTACAATGTATACTGTCAAGTGAAATCAACCTTGCAAAAAGAATAATCATGTTACCATCTGATGGTCTCTAAGAAGGATGAGTTCTTCCTTGTCCCTGACGCTGAAGTAGTCACATATTCCTGAGGTACAGGGCCATCTGTGTTTTTCTGAATTTCCCACTGTAGAGTTTTTAGCCCATGTTGTCCCTGCCACACTGGCTGAACACCCTGGGATGCCAAGATTTCTTACAGACTGTAAGGAGGGAGGCAGGTCAGCTGTGTGGAGTCAGGCTCAGTCCTTTCTGTTTTCTTGGCCACAATCCCCAGGAGAAGCATCTAAACAAAATGCGCCTCGCCCCCAGCATATGCTGCCAGGGGGACTCTTGCAGTCTCCTTGAGTTATCATCACCCTAGGGGCCTGGGGTCCACGGGTTGTCATTTAGCGGGGAGTTGCTCTGAGAGGTGGAGTTTGGTTTGACTTAGGCTAGATGGGGTGTGTTAGGAATGAAGGTCGGGTAGAAAGGGGGAAAAGGCTGTGTTTGGATTCCAAATGAATTTCCTAAGCCCACGTTAGCTTTACTAACATCCTGTCTTGGAAAAGCTGGTGCCTTTTGGGTATCTGGTTTGGATTCTCACCTAATGGGTAAAGAAAGGGAAGCAGATCATGGTAGCGGGGACCCCAGTGAGAGGGCAGTGGCAGCAGCCCTGAGGTATAACCGTGGCACTGTTTTTCGCAGCTTTTCCCTGACTTCTGGCCAGGTAGCTGGTTTGGCAAAATCAGGTAAGAACAGCAAAAGGCTGGTATCCATCTGCTGGACTAAAAATACTACTTGCCTGGGTTTCTCTTCTTCTGAAACAAAACACTAGCAAAAGAACACAGCAACTAGAAACAGTAGCTTCTCCTGGCCTTGTCCCTCTGGTCTTGACAGTATGTGTTGTGTCTATACATTGTTGCTTAGCACTGTGGAGTGGTGTTTCCAGGATTCCCATGCAGTGCTTAGAAGCAATCACAGGCCTGGCTGAATGGGAAGAAACCACTCTAAGGGACCTGAAGCAGCAGGCAGCAAGACAGCCAGTACTGGGAGAAGCCCCAGGCAGCTAGCAACAATTCCTCAGAGGTTTCTCTGTAAGTCCACACAGATATGTCTGCTTTATGTGTTCCTCAGTGAAGGGGCTCCCCTGGAAGGCATGGGAGATAATCCAAGGGCAACAACAGCAGGATCTTTTTACTAAGAAAATTCCTCAAGAGCAGGGTGGTCTGGGTGGGTGCCTGCCCTTGTGCGGAATGTTTACATGGGTTAATTTTCCAAAGCAAGGGCCAGGAAACCTTGCTGTGTGTGAAGGGAAGCCTTTGCCTTCAAGAAGGTAGAACCAGGATCGGGGTGAGTGGATGCTACTTAACCGAACTTTAAAAATTATCACTAGAGAAAGATAAGTAATGTTTACACAGAGAAGCATTCCTGCCTATGTGGAAGACATTAGCAACACTGTCAAACAATTTCTCAAAAACTCCTGGCTTCCTCTTGTTATTTTGTCTGTTGAGCACTACCAGCAACCTCCTGAGGAGAGCTCTGAGAAGAGGATTCTCTTGCTTCTTCGTAAGCTGTGGGGGAAGCCAGCATGTTGCAACCATGACGGTGTCCACAGGTAGCCTAGAGCCTTGTAGCCTTCCTCAGCAGAGGCAGAGAGAGAGAGAGGAGAAAGCTACAGGTCTTTGTACAGCGCATAAACTGAAGGAGACAGAAAATCCTGTCCCTTGGAGAGAAACCATTACAAAATGTGTTTACCTCAGATAGGGAAGTAATATTGGTAGGAAAAAACCCCAGAAAACTCTCTTGGTCCCTGTCTAGGAGTTTATAAGAGACCTTTTGGTCTGTCTGGGGGCTAGTCCCACCAAGATGGTGGAGGAGTTGGCAGAAGAGTGCCAGAACTCCGGCATTCACTGTCTAGGTTTGTTCCAACCCTTATGGTTTTGCTTTCTGTTAAATCTCAGGGAGATTTTTTCACTCAAATACCACTCAAATAGATGACCAAAGGGCTGGATGGAATCATGGAGGCACAATGGATCTTTATAGCACAGAGTAAAGAAAAACTACACTTAGTTTCCTAATCTGTAATATGAGAGAAATGAAAATTTTAGAAGGTGACATAACACACATGAAAATTGTTTTGCCATAGGGGAATTTATATTGAATTGTTGATAAAATGGCACCCTTAGGGTGGTTTTCCATTGTTATCCTAACACCTTTTTTATTTGTCCTAAAATTTTAGGGAAAAAAAATCCAAGATGCAAAGTGATAAAAAATCTTTTTTAATAAAAGCAAATAGTGCCACAAAACAAACACTAGGTCCTAGGGCCTCTGCATCTGTGTACTGAGTCTGGAGGTGTACACAGTGGTACAGGAGAGGGTAGTAACTTACTGGCAGTGCATTTTCAAAATAAGACCAAACCAAAACCTGTATAGAATATGACCAAAGCCTTAGGAGTGACAAGATATCCATATTTTATAAACTGGTTGGAGAAGTGTCCCTCTCTTTTACTAGTTGAGGTACTGATGAGTGTGCCATGGTCACGAATAAGGACAATTAACACCGGTAGATGAAAGGGCTGTTGAGGCACATCCTGCCCGATCATGGTAACCCTATACCTTGACTCAGCCATCTTTGATGGATGTTTTCTGTAGTTATGGGCTGTCACTCAGACCTTCTCATTCACAGTGTCTGTTAAAAATTTGGCACACAACCATTCTTCCCTACTTTTTCTTCCTTGATTCTTATGTTACCCTCTGGGCAAATTGCAGTGAAAAGCAAGCCAGCCAGCCTTTGTAGTCTTTCCCACACCCAGGCTCGTGGTGGCAACAAAGGAGGACAGAATGCAAGTGAGCGGCACCCTTGGCCATGTGTGTATATGTTTGTGTACTCACTTAATCTCTGTCCCCTTATGGAAATGGCCAGAGACATTTAGTGTGCTGGTTTCAGACAGGATTTTTGTCTCAAATAATTACAGGGTCATGCTGAAGTTCAGCCACTTGCAAAACATACACAAAGCCCTCTCAGTTCGAGGTTGACCCTGGAACCAATATTGACATTTTCAAGCACTGTAATGTGCTTGCTCCTTGGAGCTTGTGAGTCTATTCATTATCACAGCCTGTTTCACAGCTTGTGCTAGGGAACTACACTTTCTTTCTGGTCCCCAGAAGCATCGCACCCATACACACACAATCACGTCTAAGTGCATCTCCTCCACAGGCAGAGAAGTATGCCTCCTGGAATGTGAAGTGTGAATATAAAAGGGCTTCCCATGACAGTGATCACTGAATCATGGGGAATAAAGCCAGAAGGCAAATTTGCAATTCATCACATTATCCCCTGTTGTTTCAAATGTGATTCTTTTAAAGGCAGGCTGCATGTACACTCTCTTCGTGAAGCATTTGTTTTTTCTTCTTGTAACACATTGTATATTATTATTGCAGAATATCCAAATGAGGATAAAATGATAAAAAAATTACAATAGATTAATTGCATCCCTTGGATCACATCATATTTTTGGTGCCTTAAAAAAAGGAGAAAAGTAAAAGCAACCCAGCATAATAAATTCAGTCTATAGGAGTGTGTTCGTGACTGAAGGGTTAACACAGATTTTAGCAGTAGTTAAAAATAGGAATTAGAGGATTATACATACAACAGTTTGAAATTCATATTCATTGTATTTTGAAAAAATGGCAAAATGTTTGGCAGCTGTAAGCAAATGACTTGGACTTGGGGCTCACGGGCTCTGAGCAGGTCAGTCATAGCCAGGCGAGGCCCACAGCTTCCTGAGGTCACTCTGTGAGGCTGGGGGGGGGGGGTGGCTTTTGCCACTGCAAGGTGCTGCCAGAGGAAGGGGAAGGTGCTGGTTCCCCACCCATCTCCCCCTTGGACCTTCAGTCTTAAACATGGGAATGGTGCTGGTGACAGGGATCAATTACAGACTCCAGCCAGGATCACCCATTAGCATCGCTGAGAGAACTCTCGGGCCTTCAACCACATGCAGACTGGGTGAATCGTCTACACAGTGACCCATATTGCAAAAGTTAGAGGAGTGGGGAATTTGCCCTTAGACTCATGTGCCTCCCCACCCATGGGTGAAGGTAGAGGGTGGCCCAGGGGTGTGTCACTAGTGCTGAACCTGGCAATGTTTTCAATTTGACCTTGTGTTTTTATTAGACCTTTGTTTCTTGCGATATTTCTGTTTTGTATGTGTGTGTATATCCAGAAATGTCCGTCCTCCAAGCTGGCCATCACTGTGCCCTGAACTGGGCATTGCCTGTTGCTTGCAGCTGTCGGCATCCCAAAGACCACGAGGTGCCTTCAGAGCCAACTCTGAGCCCCAGCAGTGCGAGCGCCCTCCAGGATGATCCCACTCTTTCCTTATTCTGAATCATGTCTGGCTCTGATTTTGAGCAAAAGGACAAAAGTTGTGTGTGTGTGTATGCATGTGTGTGCATGCACACACGTTTATGTGTGTCTGTATGTTGAATGTTTTTGGGAAACCTTTTTTTTTTTCTTTTCTTTTTTTAAGAAAACGACCCTTTGATTACTAATACAGAGTTCAGCCCTCCTTGCATCACTATAAAACGGATTCCATGTTTTCACACCACTCATGGTCTTCCAGGTTGTAGATAAATTTTGTCCTATATGTCTGATGTGCGGGCACAGGGTCCCTCCCCAGATTGTCTAGGGTCAAAGTAGAGGCAAAGAACTCACTGGTGCTCAGCCCGCCCTCGTGGTTTTTGATGTAGCGTTTATAGTTCTTCCTCAGGCACTGCCACGTGGTGGTGTAGAGAATGAAGGCAAAGGATTTGAGCGCGATGGCGATGCTGACATACAGGTATCTGTAGACCACATTGTCGTAGAGAGCGCAGGCGCCCTGCTCCCCACAGAACGTGCTCCAGAAGAGACAGGTGGAGTCGATGCCAGCCCCGAAGATGAGGGGTGGGGGGATGAAGCCTGTGAGAGGAAAAGAATGTTTATGGCCCCGGTGGCTGGTTCTCGGCAGAGACTGGTTCCCCTGTTCTTGGCTGTGTGAATCTTCTCTCTTTGCAGGACTACTGGGAAGGCATGTTGGACCTGGCGGCTCTATAGTTCTGCAGTTCAGAGGCAAATAGCGTGAGTTCAAATCCCAGCTCTGCCCCTTACTGCCTGGACCAGTTATAAGCCCTCAGTGTCTTTCTCCTTAAATAAAATGAGAACATAATTTTTATGAAAGCACCATGAAGACTAAATTAATACATGAAAAGTACTTAAAATGGTGTGTTCTGTAGCTGGAATACAGTCAGCACTGAGTGCTAGATGCTATTATCAAATGCAGAGTCTGAGAAGGAGCTTCATTCTCTTGCCCAGTCTCCTGGGGCCAGGTGTGCTTCTGGGTGGAGAGACCAGAAGGGACATTATACTGTGTGTACATGGACACACATAGTTTCAAAGGAGACACAGGTGGGTGCATATTGGCACCTTCCCTTCCCTTAGAAATTACCCTGGGGGACTGCTTTCCACCTAGAGCTTGGAACCAGCTTTAAAACTGCCACAGCAGAGACTTTCAGACACCTATACCTAGTCATCAGAAGTAGGGGAGAGTGGCTCCCCATCATTAATTCAGCTCCACATTGCTCCCTGTGTTTGTCTACAAGGGTTGCCAGTCCAGCTGCACTTTGGTATCATCCCAGAGCAACAAAGCCCGAGTGTTTGGAGTACAGCCAGTCATCTATAAAACACTCCCGTGGAATTGTGGCTGGCTGGGGGCAGGGTGGTGGTGGTGGGAGAGATTCTCATCTGTACTATGGGAAAAAAATGAGTCATTAATACAAATTATTCCAGAAAAACACTGTTTCCCCCAGGAGACTGGACTATGTTGTCAATTAGCTTCAGTGTAAGACCTCAGAAGTGAGACCTGGTCACCAGATAGGGACAACTCTGAGATCCTGTGGCTACTGCACCCCTGTGCAGGGTCAGCTCCAGATTCTCTGACTTGACCTTTTATTAAGGCGAGTGCCTCTGAGAATTTGTTGAGATGCAGATGCTTAACTCAGGGAAATGCATCTATACACATAATCAAAGCCACTGCATGTTCTGTGGGATCATAGACCCCTAAAGTCTGTCCATCATGGTCAGAAGAACACCTGTGTTACAGACAGCCCATAGCCTGGGGGAGGGGAAGGGGAGAGAGGGGCTGGAGAAGGCCACAGGGCTTCCCTTGTGCAGTGAGGCATGGAATGAGCCGAGAGGGTCTGCGTCATCCTCCCAGTGCAAACGAGGCTGGCAGAGCCCCAGCTCCCCGGTCCAGTGCCACAGCACTCGTCCTTCAAACGCTTTAGCTCGGTCTCTTGTTACCTCCCAGAAGAACCTCCTAAGATTACTTCTGCTGATAAACCTCATTTACCTTCCCAAGCAGCTTGGTTTCATAAATAAACTGTTAAGCTCAAAATCCCACACAAGCTGCTCCCTCTTTCTGGCTCAGGCCTTGCAAAATGGAAACTCTTGTGCCATATCCCCTGTGGTCTGGAGGCTGCGCAGGAGTTGGAGGCCTTCCCTGAGACCCTGTGTGTGTGCTTCCTGCCTCTCAACCATGCCTTTCTTCATTTTGTGGAAAAAGAGCCAAGTAGAGGAACTGCCGTGGCAACTGCATAATAGAAGCGAAGCCACATTCCATCTAGGTAAAGAAACAAGGAAGTGGGGCCAGTGTAAATTACAGATAAATCCTGTGGATAATGGGACTAACCTGGCTTGTCCCTGAGGTACAATGGGATGAGGCAAATCCATTCACCTTCCTATTTTGCTGAGCTTTATTTTGTTGGGATTAGTTCTCTAATGCTCTTCTTTCCTCCTCTTCTTCTGGATTCCCTGTGTCCTAGTATTATAGACAGCTACGGTAGAGATATTACAGGTAGGTAGAAATACTACAGGCAGTCAGACGGGGCTGGGCCCTCAGCGGAGTCAGTGCAGAGGATGTGAACGCATTACAACTGTGGCTGTAGGTGCCTCTGTTGGAGGCAGGCCTCTCCCAGGGAATAACTGACATCACTTTGTCCAATAAAGGTTACATAGACTCAGTCACCAAGTGACCAAGACTCCCTGATCCATGCCTTCCGAAAGAAGGCCCTTGTTCTTTTCGTGTACACTGCGATGTGACCTGCTTCCCCATTGAATCAGTATTACCTAAGCGGCTCTACTTATAACCTTATTGATCATAGTTTTGACTCACCTCACTATTGTACCCACCTTATGATTTTGTTCTCTGAAATTCCATTTGAGAAGAGGGCTCACTGGCAATCCACTTTTGAGTCCCTTCTTATCTCTCAGGAACATTCTCTTAATAACTTTTCCTACTCTTTCATTATTCCTTAGAATTCACTCTTTGATTTTGGAGAAGACTAACTTGGTATATCTGACACTTCACAGGCTGGGAGTTACACATTATTTCCTCTGTATCACTAGTGACCCAGCACTGGGCCCTGTGGAGCTAGGACTGTAGAGGACACTGTGGTGAAATCTCTGCCCTGGGAAAGAACTGAGAGCTGGGTGCCCTGTACTCTGCCATGCATGGAGTATTAGGTGTGTGCAGGTGTGGCAAGGTTTAAGAACATCAGTCAGGAATGTGGAATATTAAGGAGCCATTTGTTGATATCTGTTTCAGACAAAATATCCTCCTAAAATGCCAAAATGTACTCCTTATGTTCCTGTACTGAGTGAGAATTTTTATAATATTCAGTTGCCTTTAGAGTAGACCTCTATGTGCTAAAGATGTCAGTTATACCCTATTGTTAAGCTCCACTTCTGGAAGGCAAGGACCCAGAAAGAGCCAGGAAAATCCTTCATGTATTGCAGTTAGAAACTACAATGCTAAGTGCCCATCAATGTTCTTCATGCCATACTTAATATTTTGGAAAGAATTTGTGGTGGAGATGAAAGAATTTTTAACTCAAGGCTCCTAAAACTCTGTGATAACTCCCTCGACCATTCAGTGCCTCAGTCTCTTCAACATGTAGCTAATACCATTTTCTTAGTCAAGGTTAACTAAAACAGCACACAAAGGAGGTACGTAAATGTTCTGCAGGGGCCTCACCCTTCTATGTAACCACGTCTTTTGCTAACTTATTCACATTATCCAGGGGATTTAGGGTGACATTTTAGGAGAAACTCTAGGTTGAAACTGAAGCATAATCTTTATGAGATTCCTTTTATGTTTCTGAATAAAGTTGTGGCTTTCTTTTCTGCCACATTCATCTTCTCCTTTTTATTTTTTATTTATTTTTTTATTTTTTTCCGGGACCGGGGATCGAACTCAGGGCCTTAGTGCTTAGCTGCAAGCACTTACCCCACTGAGCTGTACCTCCAGCCCTTCTCATTTTTATTGACTTACAATTCTTTCCCAGAGGAGAACTCTAGCTATCTATCAGGCCCTAAATTCCAAGTGTGAGGAGAATGCTAAAGATGAGGGTCGGACTGGATGTGTCTCATTAGGAGCTTCTGCTCTTCTGGAGCTTACCTGATTAGTCACCGAAGGGATTCCTGTGCTCCTAACTAATTTTCACACCCAGCCACTCATGATTGCATGGTTATCACTCAGTTGGACTAAATACAAGCCCAACCAGTCCCTGCAAAAAGCTAGTTCCCCAGAGAAGGCTCCAGTGGGAGGCTTCTATGCCACAATCATGTAATAATTAGGTGATTAGCTAGTGCCACCCCTGCACTGTACAGTGTGTTCTCCATCCACTATGAATTCTCTCCACAAAAGCCTTGCCTTCCTTTATTTTTCATATAAAGAGACTGAGAATGGGGATATTATTTGTTCCAGGCTTGATAGGTCGAAATTCAAACCTCATAATTCTACTTTATTCTAATTCGAAGTTTGTTGACTGGACCAGATTTTATAGCTCTTATCAGGGATTTCCAGGGCGGCCGAGAACATTCTATTTACCTTTCTGCTAAGCTTGTAGAAGTCTGGCTTTAAAGCATGAAGGAAGCAGAGCATACAGGAGTTCTGAGCTTTGGGAAGCGGGAGCCCTTCTTCAGGGCTGTTAATGCACTGAGAAGGCTGGAAGCCTTATTTTGTAAACAAGCTCTCTGCTATCTGGCAGGAAGCCTCTGGCAATACTGGCAGATACTTGTCAGCAGGAAGAGACAGGAGTTCTCAGTTGTCCTTGTCACCCCTTTTGCAGCCAGGGAGCTTATACCTAGAGGTTGCCTGCTGATGCAGGAAACAGGAACTGTAGAACAGAGCCAACTGATGCTGGATTCTGATTCCAGTCCTGCCTCTTGGGAACTCTAGACCCTGGGAAAGCAATACAACCTTACTGAATCTCAGTCTCATTCTCATAAAATGGGCACAATTATACATTCTTGCAGAATTTCTATAAGGATTAACTGAGATAGCATTTGTGAAGAGCTCTCAACAAATCTGGTTCCCTTCTAGCTCTCAGTCTTCTGGCCAGGTGAAAATCTGTCCACTTTTAAATTGTCACCTCTACAGGTGCAACTCTGTGGCAGGCAGGAAACTCTTCAAGCCAAGATTTAGTGACTAAACCCAACTGGTAAGAGTCTTTCACATTTTAAGAGTCCATATTATGGTTTGTATCTAGATATCACCACAAAGCTTCATGAAGCCATGGAAAGGGCTTCTAGAATTTTTGATTGATTCTTGGTTCAATGCTGAGATTATGGGTATGAGTGCTTACACCCACTCTAGGATGGGAGCCTGCATATAATATGAGGGAGGGAAAGAGGCTTGCTCTCTGCTGCTGCTCCTGCCCCTTTTGCTCTTGTTGTTTTTGCTGTTTTCCGCCACCATGAACTGTTGCCTTCTGCCATGTGCCACTCTGCCTTGGAGCCAGCTGAGTATGGACTGAAACCTCCACAAACTATGAACTAAATAAACCTTTCCTTCCTTAATTCTAAGTGTCAGGTATTTTGTCTCTGCAATGAGAGAAAAGTAACCAAGACAGTCCACTTTTAAGGATAATCAAAGGCTTCCAGAAGTAAGGCCAAGTGGGGAAGGTGTACTTTAGTGTCTCTTCTTGCTTTGAGCATCTTCACTCTGTCAGGCTCTTGGTGACCTAAGAAGGGAGGTGATGATAGTGTGGAGCTTCCTTAGAAACTGTGTTTTGGAAGAGTGCTCTCCTCCCTGGCATTTGCAAAGTCAGTGCTCTCCCTTCGTTTTCTTCCTTGTGTGTCTCCCGGGCAGCAATTTTGTGGACAGAGCAGACATTGGTAAGGCCCTATTAGGAGGGTACTGGGAGCACACCCTATGTTAGAAGGCTTTGTGCAGACTCAGCGCATGGGGTCTCCCTGCTATCACAGAAGACATGAAAAGGATGCAACCTCACTTCTTATTGTACTCGGGCCCCAGTTGTAGCTATATACACTTCAGTGAAAAAAGTGTAGCAGTGTTTAAAGAAATTGTCTCTGTTTTCCTGAAATCTATTAAAAACCTCGGGGCCCTATATCTCCGGTGTTTAATTCACTCCCATAGTTGAAAAGGCAGGGCCTATTTATATTCTCTGGCCTGAACTTAAAAGGTGAGCTGAAAGGCTTTAGAAAGAAAAATAAATCCACATTCCTTTGTGGGGCAAAATGGAAGCTGAAATGACTGTGCCATTTACATTTAAAAAGATGACCATTGCTCTGTAGCTTACCTGCCAAGACTTAAATTCACCATGGAATCCTTATTCAACTCAGTGGAATGACTGCTCTGTCCAGCACCAACTAGAAAGGGATGTCAAAAGGTGTATTCTCATGAAAAGATTAATGAGTTTCTTTGCTTCGGCAATGCCAGGCAACACCAGCCTGTTGACGTGAGCAAGCATATTCTGCAGACACCTGACATTCACTTGTCTTAAATCTGAGAAGTCAGGAGCAGTTCCTCTGCTCTCATTTCATTGCTGGGGCCCTTGTTAAAGTCACAAAGGCCCCAGGGCCTCAACAGGCTGCTGAAGATCACCTTAGACAGTGACGGTGAACCTTGGGCCGGGGTGCTGCTGCCAGCTGTTTGCTAATGTTGAAAACTCTAAAAGGTTCACCATCACTCACCTAGACAGTGATAGCAGAACTGGGCCTAATCCCCTGTTGTGCCAGTATGCAGAGAGGTTGGTGGTTGATAAGTGCTGTTACCTTAGCACAGGAAGGGGAGCAGATCTTGGGTGATGCAGGTATGTCAGGAGGCACTGTGAGAGACTGATTAAGTATGTAGGTGAACCGAAGGGGTATTCTCTGCATCCTGACATTGTCTCTTGATTCCTCCTACCTTGCCTGGGGTCTGGGAACTCTGTGCTTCCCTCTTCCAAAGCATTAGTGAACATGCTCATTTCTCCACCTGCCTATGAGCTTCTTTCTATTTAAGACGGTGCTCACAGTGGGAGCTCAACAGAGGTTTGATGAGCCCCATCAGGAATTTCTAAAATGTACTTTCTTAGAGTAATGAGATATACCTTGAGCATGACCTGCCCAGTACTTTTTTTTTTTTTTTTTTTTGAGATAGGGTCTCGCTATGCATTTTAGGCTGGCTTTGAGCTCACTTTGTAGCCCTGAGCTCACAATGATCCTCCTGTCTCAGCCTCCCGAGTGCTGAGATTACAGATGTGTGCCACCATGCCCCTAACCTGTACTTTTTATCTTGCAGGTTTCTCTGGAAACTAAGCAGGAATGGGTGGGTGGGGACTCTGGCCTGAGCCCAGCCTCTCCCTACCCACAGACACTTATCAACTGTGGCTGCTATCTTAGCTGTTAAAGGCTTTCCTGGAGGCCCAGTCACAGGGCTCAGTCACAACCCCCGCTTCGTCTGAGCCTTGTAGCTTCCCTTTTGCTTTCGTCTAGTGAGCCAGGGAGAGGGACAGTGGTTCAGTGGCATCAGCTCAGCCCAATGGTTCCCAGTGCTCCTGGCCTTTCAGACCCACTGCTTAGCCCTGTTCAGCTCTGCCCCTTTGCGCCCCCACGCTTTTGATGAATCATCCTGCATCCTGCCAAACCACCGTGCTACTGGCTGAGTTCCCTAAATCACAAGTCTGGATGTCTATCCACTCTTCCATCTAAAAACCCTCATTTGCTCCATGGTGACAACTGTTCAGCTGAGTGACACCTTTTCCCTTGAAATTCAAGGTCTTCTAACACTTCCAACCCTATTCTTCCCCTACCTGCTTTCATTTTCTTCCTGGAAGCCTGGGAGGCAGAATGCTGCCTCCTGCTTATTTTCACATCCTTTGTGATACCCAGGTAGTGTCTGAGATATGGAAGGATCTCAGCGAATGCTTGTTTTTCATTAACTTGATTCGATGTGACATCTGCGGCATGTAGTACACCTCAAGAACAAAGTGTGTCTGTCTCCTTCCAAGTTTTTATTTTGCAGGGTTGGGGACCAAACCCAGAGCCTCACACATGCAAACAAGCACCCTACTGCTAAGCTACACCCCCAGACAGAATCTTGCTAAATTGCCAGGGGGTCCTTGAACTTGGGCTCTCCTGCCTCCCTAGTAACTGGGATTACAGGTTTGCACCACCACATCTGGAGCTGCAGGACCAAGATTACTGATCAGACTCAGGAGCAAGTGGTTGGCTCAAAAACCAGACAGAAAAGCACAAGGACATGTGCAACAGGATGAAAAAGGAGGGACTTGATTACACCAGGAATTCTGCTGTGGGTGGATTGTTCAGTTCTTTCTCAATTTACTGAGCCTTCTCCTGCTTAGTGGTTTCCTCTACTATTCAAGCTCCTGGATGATACAAACTTGTCCATGGACAGGTGATCCACAGCTAGGGAATCTGTCATCTCTCCAAACTGCTCTGTAATCTTAAGGCCAAACAGTGAAGCTTTAGAACAGCTAATTCTTATACTCCCTTTTTCTCTTTATCTTTTCTACTTCTTCCTGTCTTTAGCTCTTCCCCATCCACCCAGGCACCATGCTCAGTCATTTTAGCCTCACTAGAACAATCATCCTCAATTTCTTTGCTCTGCTCTCCTAGTCTGGGTACTCCATCCATGTGCCCACTACTCCTCTAGGGCTGCCAGGGAGCTCTCAGCCCACTGACCAGCACTGCTGTAAGCCTTGCCTTTTCTACCAGCTCCTTTCCACCAGCCTCTAAAGCAACACGGGAGATCACTGTTGCTTTCACTTCTATGTCCTGCCCTCTTTCCTTACATTCACCTTGGCCAAGTTGCTGTCCCCACTTCCTCCTGCCCTGACCCATCCAGATAGCACACCAAAGTTTGCCCCAGACTCCCAATTCCTGCCTGTCCAATACAGCAGCATTGCTGCAAGAGGCTACTTGAAACCAATACAAATTAAATAAATTCAGTTTACATAAGCCTTGCTTCAAGTGCTCATAGGGCACATGTGGCGTGGCTGTGGAACATTCCATCACAGAAAGTTCTACTGAACAGCACCTGTGTATGCCCTTCCCAACCCGCTCCGCACCTCCCCTGTCTCAGCAGTGACTCCCCCATTTGCTGTACCGTCCAAGCCCATGGTCCTGGGGCACGGGTGCTCTATCCCAGATATGCTGGGTCCTTACACAGCTGTTCTTTCGTGTTCCAGGGGATTTGTTCCAGGAGCTCCAACAACACAAGAATCTGTAGCTGCTCAAGTGCCTTATATAAATGGTATAGTATTTGCACAAGGCCTATATATATCCTTCTCCTACACAGGTTAAATTGTCTCTGGATTACCCGCAACATCTAGTACAGTGTAAATGCTACAGAAGTAATTGTTACTGTATTATTTAATAATAAAAGAGAACACTCTGTATGTGTTCAGGACAGATACAATTTTTTAAAAATATGGTGAATCTGGGGGGTGTGGGACCTGCCAGAAGGCAGACTATTTGCACCCAGAAAGTAAACCTCAGAGAGGAGGGACTGCCTTGTCTGTAGTCTTGAACTCTACCTACTGCTCTTCACCTGAGAAGCCCCATCACAGCACAAGTCATCCTTCTCATCCAACCCCCGCTGCCCATTCTCCGCTGGGCAGACAGGACCCTTTCTGAAACATGTGATGGTTCTTCTCAGTTTCTTGGTAAACTCAGCAATAGCTTCCATTTGCCATAGATGTAAAGGTCAGATTCAGAAGGACAGAAGCTCTTTCTCCTCAAGATCCTAATTTACCACCTTCTGCAGCCCCTCTGGTGCTGCCCTGTCCCCACACGTTTCTGTAGCTATCAAACCCGCCTCGGCCTTTGCTCAGCCCTGGGAAACTGTCCTTGTAAGTATCCCCACGTAAAGCACTCTCACCCCTCGTTCTGATCATCTGTAATAGCTCTTGGGCATTCTCTGGGTCTTAGTGTAGACATCATCAGATATTTTCAAAACCACTGCCTGCATCCCAAGGCAGTTAGATGACCTTCCCACATGTTCCTGTGATACTGGTGCTGACTGCATCATGGATCTTGTCACCCTCCACTGTGATGTTCCCATTGTATCCCCATTACCCCTGTGGGGCCAGCACAAAGGTTGGCAGTGTCATGGAATCAGATTTATTCTTTGGCCTTTCATTAACACTGATGGTGGTTAATCTTATTGGGTGCTGCAAGAAATGAAATTGGGCCAAATGCCAAGACCTTTTTTCTTTTTTTTGCTAAGCTGCTTTTAATTAAAAGATGAAACTTTGTCATATCCTTTAAAAGCAGGGTTTCCAAACTGATCTGTGACCCTCAATGGGCAATAAGATCAATATAGTGGGTCATGACTAATTTTTTTTCACTGTGCCCTAGAAGGGCAAATAGCAGAACGTGTTGTACATATTAAAGGTATTTTTCACTTAATTTTTGTTTCAGTTATACCTATGCATACGCATGTGTGTACTTGGCCATAATACAAGACTATCTCTTGCTCTGGCTTACAGTTGCAGAAATTGTAAAACCCTGCTCTAGATAATGCCTGGTTGATTGTGCCTGGGGCAAATGCACAAATAGATTGCTTTCAAGAAGCACATGATGAGCTTAACTGTATCACAGAATACAACCCTCATCATATCTAGTTTTGTCTTCCAGTGTCCTGTAATTTTCATTAACTTTCAGAAATAGCACAGAATGAAAAATGCAACCTATCAAAATTGTTCTGAAGGATAATTTTTTTTACCTGGTGTGTTGAGTCCTTAACATCTATGATATTTTAGATGCAGGGACCTCCACAACTCCACGGATTGGGGGACTGTGTTCCCACTTTTCTTGCCAGCTCTTGGGGGGACTCTCCAAGGTAAGGCTGATGTCACTCTGCTGGGTGACTCAGAATATGGTACGTGCTCAAGAGATGTTAGTTTGTTGAACAACTGTGTACTTGCAAGGGCTCCTAACTGGCTGATCTCATCTACCCATCTATGCAGCCATTCAGTCATTGAGACCCAGCCCTGATGATGCCTGCGTGCTTCACTCCTAATAAGAGAAAACTCAGTACAGTCACTGTGGTGGAAGACCTCTGCAAGCTACTAGAGCTTCTTATAAAAGCCCAAATGTTTTCATAGGAACGAGCGCTTCACTTGTTTTATCTTGGGCATTGACCGACAGCATTTCTGTTTTCCACGGGGGTGAAAAATAAGACCAAGATGCCATTCAAGTTTCCCTGTGGGTACTGACACACACAGATCCGTAATGGTGGAGGACTGGTGGTTTTGCCGCAGCATGGCAGAAATGATCACAGCAATGGGTCATTGCTACAGACAGCAAGGGAGGTGACAAGGAGCACTATGGCATGTGTCCCCATTCCCCAGGGAGGACTTTACCTTAGTGGATTTAGGAGTGAATTTTCTCTTCTCCTGTGTGTCAAGTACATAAGGAATTTTTTTTTTTTTTTTTGCGGTACTGGGGATCGAACTCAGGACCCTGTGCTTGCTAGGCAAGCGCTTATTCCACTGAGCTATATCCCCAGCCCCTAACATAAGGAATTAACCTTATAAAAGATATATATTCAAAAATTTAAAGAAATGTAGAAAATATTTTTTCCACATTTACATATGCTGTATACATTTCCATAGAGATCCTACACTCCCTGTGCCCTCCTCCACCTGACACGTGCCATTTCCAAGCCTATTAGTAATTTTTCCCAAGAATTTTAAAGGGCCACAGGAATCTCACTGGGATTCCAGACTAAAATGGATTTCACTAATTCCATGCTGTTGACAGTTGGGATTGTTGCTGAGTTTCCATTGTTACAAACATTTTCACACACATTTTTATAGCCAGGTCTCTGTGCTCATTCATGATTGTCTATGTGGAGTGCGGACGGTTGTTCACCCTGGATATGGAGGACTTGGCTATTTCCCTTTTCTACTTTCAATTCCCGTTTGTACAATTAGTATGTGTTAATAATTAGAATAAAATGGAAAAACATAAATACCTGGATCCTAGCCTTGACAATGGGACAAAATACTGATGTAACAAGAGAAGGGAGGGTAACACTGAGATCCAGATCCTCCGGCTGGCCATTCCAGCTTACCCCCAGCAATGCCCAGGATCCTGGGTGAATCATGGGTTATTCCTGTCCAATTGTTCATTTTAAAAATAGGGGAGAGCTAAATGCATACCCATAATACCAGCATTTGGGAGGCTGAGGCAGGAGGATTGCAAGTATGACCGCAGCCCTATCTCAAAGTAAAAAAGGGCTGAGGTTGTAGCTCAGTGCAAAGGCCCTGAGTTCAATCCTCAGTACTGCCAAAAGTGTGTATGGGAGGCTTAGACTGTATTCCCTTCTATCCATACCAAAACCTCAGAATGTGGGTTCTACAGCACAAAGGGCATTTTTTCACCATGCCAGAAAACCCAAAGTAAATAAACGTCATCTGTTTGGAAAACTTTAAAGGATGCAGTTTGCACTTGTGAGGTGTTAGGAGAACGCTTCTCCTCCCAGCTGGCAGCCCCATAAAAGAAGCATTTCACAAGTTGCCCCTGGGTTGCATAATAAGAATGCCAAATTGCACCATCAGTTTTTCCCCTTGGCACCATTGCTTTGCTTCCTTATGCCAGTGAGAATTCAGGGAGGTGGGAAGACAAGAGATCTGATATGTGGTAAGTAATGGTTATAGCCAGGCAGTCCCTGAGTTTAGTTCCAAACTGTGAGGACAATTCTCAGACTTAAAGTTTCTCTTGTTTACTAATAAACATCATAGAAAAAAGACCCAGGAAATAGGACAATTTCACTCACATTTACTTACCTGGTAATAAGCTCCAATTCGTTAGAGAGGGAATAAAGAGACAATACGTACCCAACAAACGGAGGAGGAGGAAAAGAACTCCTAGGGCGTAGGACTTGAGTTCAGGGCTGACTGTCCTACATAAAGAGATTAAGAGAAAAAAAAGATCCTTATCTCTCTACTTCAACTAAGGCCCAGAGTCATTCTTTGCTGGTCATCTCAAAGCCCTTCTTTATAAAATTACTAATAGTTTTTGTGTTTTTTTGTTCCCCTGCCTAAACTCTAAAAAATGACCAACTGCAGTGCCAAGCTAAGTTTAGGAATCTAACAGTGTTTTTTAATAACTGGACCTCACCTTGTCATGCAAAGGACTGAATACCAATTTGGCCTCGAAGTGTACACAATTTGCTTTTGTTGAGAGAGGGAGCATCTTGTGTGGGTGGGACATATGCATGTGGAAAACAGCATCTGAGGGAATTGTTCCTTATGTCTGCACCCCTGCTGGAACCATGAACACCTTGGTTATGGCATTTGTGAAATTCCCCATGCTGGTATGTTTTGACACCTTGATGGCCATTTGGGAAATAATTCATCTATATGAAGTATTGGACCCTTTTCACTTGGAAAGATTATCTTTGTAAGGTGATGCTTCTTTCTTTGCAACTGATTCAATTTCCCCAGCCTAGGTTTGCCTAGAAGACTCCCTTCGAAGGATCATTTTCTGTATCTGCCACAACATTTGCAGAGCACAACGTTGTCTGTGATGCAGAGACACAGCAGAGTTGTGAGTGGTTCTAGGTAGATGGGTCCACAGTTGGTAACACAATCTCCTTCGCAATGCCTCATCAACCCATAACTAGTTTACTCAGTGCTCAGCTTCTCACCTGGAGGCCAAGGACTCTTTGCATCTTGACCTTAACCCGCTCTATGTCTGGCTCATGGCCTGTGCCAAGTAAATGCAGGAGCAGGTGGGAGGTCAGGTAGACATCTCTCACTTACAAACCAGGGCAGCCCTGCCTATGGATTGGTGGTGAAGAAATATGAAGGGAGATATATCTGACCACATGCACTTATACCTAGGGTCATCTTCCGAGCCACTGGCAGAAAACCTTATCTGTCCCCATCATGATCCCTCTGGGATAAAGAGAGAAAGCATGTGGCCATGCCTCTTGAGGGCCTTGAGGGGGCATAGTCACTCCAGTGTGCATGAGCCTTAATACACACCCAGGAATATTTCAATGTGGCTGAAACATGAGAGGATCACATGATGCAAGGAGGGCCCAGCAATCGGTTCTGGAGAAAATGAAGGTTAGGAACCAAGTCAGGCACCAACAGGGTATCCAATACACAGGGTGTGGAGACTGTCTATGGGCTTAGTGTTCAGAATGAAGTTCTTAAACAATTCCAGGGGCATCCATCCAGTGACCTACCACTTGGTCTGAGGCTCAGGTGTGCATGTCTATGGCTTCAAGGTATGACAGGTTAAAAGTGACTATTCAACCAAAACAAACTACATGTGTGCCATCGACTGAATGTGTCCTCCCAGAACTCATACATTCAAATCTGCCCCTCAAGGTGATGGTGGGGTCTTTAGGAGGTGATGAGGTCCTGAGGGTGGAGGCCTCAGGAATAAGATTAATGCCCTTATAAAAGATGCCCCAGGAAAACCCCTTGTCCCTTTTACCATGTGGGAGCATGGTGAGAATTTGCATCTATGAACCAGGAAGCAGGGCTTCATCAGTTCATCCCTGCTTTGAATTTTCTAGTCTCCAGAACTGTGAGAAATAAATTTTCATTGTTTAAAAGCTACAAGTCTATGGTATCTTGGCATAGCAGCCTAGAAGACAGTAAGCCAGTGGTTTTTCCAATCTTTGCTCCCCTTTCTAAGATTTTTAGGAAAAGCTAAAAATGTGTTATTTGGGGAGAAGTACATATTTCTTTTTAATTATAGAGAGCATAGTATAGGCAGTTTGTCATAGCTTTCACTGAACCTGATCGTCTGGCTGAAGAGGCCCGACTAGTAAGTACTCTTTAGCATATACCACAAAATCCAAGTTCTTCCATGTGATTATCAGCTCCATGGCTACAGTTTTTAACACATTCGTTTGAAGGTTTAACTTGAAGGACATATAATAAAGGCAAATTCTCTTTATCAAGAAAACACACTGGTAATAACGAGCCTGAATATTTATCATTGGGAATTTGATTTCCTTTTGCCGATCACATCACTAGGAACAAAGTGAACAAGGTGCTAAGATCTCTCTTCATATCCTGTTGGGAAACTGGTTCCCATAGAAAAATTATTCTCCTTGGATCTTAATTATGAAGAAATGATGGGCCCAGTCTGAGTATTATTGCAAGTTTCAGATAAGACCAGGGAGGCAGGCTTAGCTTCTCAACTTCCTGAGGGATCTTGAAAATACTGCTTCACCACTCCTTCAGGCTTCTTCTCCACCTATAAATGTGGGCTACTATCTAAGGTGTAAATACAGTAACTGAAAACAGGAGCCCAGAGCTGGTGCCTGGAGGGGCCCAGTGAGTCCCAGCTTTCATCCCTACTTTTGGACTTCTGAGTACTGTTCCTGTGAGTGTGCTTGTGTTTAGCATCAGTGAGGCTCCTATTCTTGGCTTTACCAAGGGCTGATGCACATTAGGCTGAAGCTCAGACTGTGCCCTTGTGCCTGCCTGGAACATCTGGGATGGCAAATAGGACTGGGAAAGCGATGACAAAAAACTATGTTGGCCTTCTCAATGCACAGTAAGTGTGAGCACTAGCCTCTGGCCCAGCCTGGCCAGGCCCAGGTCACATAGCTCATATACTATGGGCTGGGACAGGAATCAGATATGTCCTGAAAACCCCTGAGAGCTGTTTATGGAGTTGACATTTGGGGGCCACCAAGATTTCAATAGATTTTCCCTGTTTGGTCTGCCAGTCATTAGTTTTGAGTGTTAAGAGGTTGAACTTTCGCAGGTGAATCATAGAAGGAAAAGGGGGAATGGTCACTGCTCAGGGTGGAGTAGGTCCTGCTTCCTGGTGCCTTTTGTGTGTGCAGATCACAATACAGTATCATGAGAACTTCTAATGAGAAAGAAACCCATAAGGAGCTGCCTTAAACCTATACATAAGATCTGACGGATTTTGTCCATGTGCATATTGTATATAATCATCTTCCACATATATAGCTTTAAACTTAATTGCTTATTTCATAAACACTTTTCACGTTCTTAAGAATTTTCATTATTCCATCGAGCTGCAGAACCATAATTTAACTCACTATTTCACTTCAGGTATTTCTGCTATTATAGTTAGCATTGTAATAAAAATCTGTCTGTATTGGGCTTTTTCTCTCGTAGAGAAGTATTTTCTAGAGATAAATGATGAGGGGCGGGGGTAGGGTTACTGCAAAAACAGGTCTGAATATTTTTATGGTTCCTGACTCACATTGTTGTATTGCTTTTTTGGAAGGACTCACAGGCTTTTCAATGCCATCAGAAATATGTGATTTTACTAGTTTGGCCGCAGCCTTGTGAAGCAGTGGAGAAGAATTTTTAAAATGTATTTTTTCAAATTTATTAAGTAGAAAATGGCAATTTGCTTATTGTACCCTTAATGCTTCTGCACATTCACAAGGCCTTGATAATGACCTTGATAAGTACTTTATAAATTCTCCTCAATGGGAATTCATAACAAAGATCAGGAGCTGTGGCAGGCGGCAGGAGAGGAGAAGCTGGCCAAGGTAGCCAGCGCTGTGTGCCGGCGTGGAGTATCCCAGGCATTTGTTCCCACTCTCCCAGCCTCTGGGACTGAATGGTTTGCTTATACAACTGTCTCCCACCACGATGAGTCTTTCTCTGCCTTGAGTCCTTTCCTCTGGTTCAGACAGACACTAGAAAATGGGCCAGTTCACTTCTAGTTTCTCCATACCAATCCCAGTAACTTTGCAAACTACAGTCACTCAGAATAGTGTTCTGTCATTCACAGTTGAGGCACCTCACCTGCCCCAGGACAGGTCTCCAGAAAAAGAGAGTGACAGAATCCGAGGAGGCTTGCCCCAACAACCTGCATGTACAGGAGAAGCCAACACTTTCCTGCCATGAGACCACTTAGCATAATCGCCATTCACATCTGTACAGTGTCTGCACACAGGTGGTCTTGACGGGTCATACACCACTGTGAGACAGGCAGGAATGGCACCACCATCCCCAATAAAAGATACAGAAATGAGCCAGTGGCAAGATGTCCTGCCCAAGGGCCCCTGGCTGCACAGCTGCCAGGAAGATGGGACGCGAGGACTGGGCTAGTCCGATGCCACCTTTATCTGACTCTGACAATGCTGCTTCCTGAAAAGATCAATGCAAGATCCTTTTCAGAGCTACCTGCAGAGGCTACTCCTGGGAAGACATGAAGGTGGTCTCCTTCTTCATGTCCTGCTGGCTTCTCTTGTGAGGTCCCTAATTGATGGATTGTATTGATTCCTGTTGACCTGGGCTAGCTGCATTCCTTGCCATGGCCCCATCTCCTGCCTTGTGAAGCTTGCACAGCATCCAAATGTATGGTTTCTGGGAGACGCCATGTAGATGGGAGAGGTCGGGCAGCTCTCAGGTCCCAGGGCCACATGATGGCTTACCTGATTAGGATGATGACGGAGGGTGTCTGGGCCATGGCACCGATCATGCTGCAGACACACATCACACAGAGGAAGGTGAGAAAGGCCTCTTGGCACCCAGGACTGGGGCATTTTCCGGGAACCACGGTGGCATTCTCAGGGGGGACAGTGGTGAGGCATGCACAGCCCGTAAGATTCTGAAAGGGAAGCATTCAGCCCTTTAAACCGGGGGTCTCTCCAGGTTTCATATCCAAAGTCATCCATCAGCTGAGCTGTCACAGCCTAATTATGCATTCTGTGGCATTCCATTAATTAGGCCTGAATAAACGAGTTAGCTTTTTAAGGAGGCTGCAAAAATACATGCAAATAAAGGAATATTTATGGGGAGGAGAGCTGATTTTCCTGTCTCCTGTGTGTTTCATTTCCATTCTCAAGAATCCCTTAATAAGCTCCACCATAGACAAATGTGTCCCCCCCAATACAATTAGAGAGGAAATTGCGCTTCCACAATATGATAAAACATTGCCAAATTAACATTGTAATTACTTGCCAATTTGTCTCCTCTTTTATGCAGTTATAATTACACTGAAGTGTATTAAAAGAAGTAAATCAGGTAGCCCACATATTGTTGCTGGTTCAGTGCCCGACGTGGCACTTGGGACAAAGGATGCAAGCATCACGCATGAAGCCGCTGTGCCTCGGAGGCAGTGAGAGGACAGCGCCAATGGAAAAGCGCTCCAGTGGCTGAGAGAGCAGAGGGCTAAAAGAGTCCAAGTGGCTTAGAGCGGCTTGTGTGGAGTAGAGGGAAAGCCCTGCGAGACACGCTCATTAATATATGATCAGAGAGGAAGGGAGAAGCCACTGCATTCCATTTGATCTTCTGGGTATGATGGCCCAGCTGCCCATTCCCAGGAGCAGGCATCGTCCACACTCCCTGCTCACTCGCTCCAGGAATCTCTGATGGCAAAGGGAGGAACAGGGGCTGGAAGAGGCTGAGCTGAGTACCAAGCCAATTAAGGTTTGATAATAATAGTGCAGAGGCCTTTAATGAATACAAAGTGAAAACAGTCATAAATGATTCATTGCTTTCCTCTCCAGGACTGATCAGCTTTCCAGGCACATGCACAGGTAAATCCTCCTGGGAGTCGAACAAATCCCCTTGGGTTTTTATGCTTCTCTTCCTCTGCCCACCTCCCTTCATCCTAAGGCTCTCTCCTCTTTCTCCTTGATGTCATTTTCTTTCCCATGGTAAGACGGCTTCAGGGGTGCCCCAAGCCCTGTGTGCTCTCATCCCCGCAGGGCTGTGTCCCTGTGGGGTTTGAATGTGCAGGGCGGAAATGGGGGCACGCACTGTGCTGGTCCACACCCTCCTCTTCAGTGGTCTGCCCCGAGCAGGCATCTTGGTGGAAATAGTCCTACTGCATATGTGGGGCGTGATGGTGGCTCAGCCACCAAGGCCCTGCCTCTCTCCTCCTTCCCTCTAGACTTCCTAGGTCTTGTATAGGACCTGGGACAGATACTGCCTAAGGCTCTTTGTGGCTCAGCTGCTCCTTTCTGTCTTTCAGGGGCTCCTTGGAGGGTCACACTCCACCCCCACTGTGGAGACGCCGTCCACCTGCCATCCAAGGGAGCAGGATTGTGGAACAAGAACCTCTGGGCCAAGAGCCCCATGCTTTGTACATTCTCTTCTGGGCACCTTTCCCTGGCGCAGTGCTGAGTAGTAGATGAAACCCAGCAGATAGTTCTAGAAACACGTAATCCAGCCCGTCTCTTCTTATACAAGCAAGACTCCTCTAGACTCCAAGGTAAATTGACACTCCCCCCTTCTCCCTGGTGTTGAAAAGCAAACCCCACCCTCACCAATCTCATAGGCCAAACTCAGCAGTTGACCTCACTGCCTCGGTTTCCTCATCACCTGGCTCCTAGCCCATCCCAGCTGGCTTCTGCCCCCATGTGTGCTAAGTTCTCAGCAGGCTGCATATCCCCTATCCTGCCTTCTCCCGCTGTCACTGTCACCGGAGCCCTGGTCCCCGGAACATTCCTTGGCCCCACTGCTCCGCTCTCCCGCTTCCCTCTTCTCTCTCTGGCTGCTCCTTGTCCATCTTTCTCGCTGGAACCTTCTCCCCTTTTGTCCTCTAAAATGTTTCAGCTGCGGGGGGCTCTGCTCAGGACTTTCTTCTACTCTTTCCTAGGTGTCCTGTACTTGTTTGACCTTCTCGACCTTACTCAAGAGTCCTCTAAACTGACTCGCTAGTCTGTCCCTCTAGGATTATGCGACAGCCCTTCCTGACACACAAGCACGTTGAAGTGGCAAAACTGAACCCATCCAGTTTGCTGGCACCGCCCTCCTGGGGCTGGGAGCTGGATTTCCCTTTTCTGTACGGATGACAGTGACAAAGGAGAGGACGTGGAGAAATGTAGAAGGTAGGAGTTGTAGGAGGTCAGAACATATCATCTCAAAGTATGCTGCTTCGGTATAAGGATTATTTTGAGCTCGGTATCTAGAGAAACCAAAGATAAAAGAGAAACTCTGACAACAGAGAGATTAGTGTTTTTAAAAGGAAATTTACATTTCCTGGATTTCCAAGGAGACTGGGTTGCAGTCCCCCCACGATAACAAAATCCAGGGATTCTCAAGCCCCTCCTATAAAATAGTGTAGTATTTGCACAGAACCTATGTATATTCTCCCATATGTGTCAAATAATTTCTATAATTCCTAATCCAATGTAAATGCATTATAATGTCATTTACTGTTAGGCTGTATTGTTTAGGGAATATGGCCAAGGGAAAAAAATCTGTGCCTGTTCAATACAGATAAAATTTTTTTTCTCCTGAAAAATTTCAGTCTGTGGTTAGTTAAAGCCATAGGTGTGGAAACTACAAAGGTGGGGCTGGGGATATAGCTCAGTGGAATAAGCGCTTGCCTAGCAAGCGCAGGGTCCTGAGTTCGATCCCCAGTACCGCAAAAAAAAAAAAAAAAAAAAAAAACCAAAAAAAACGAAACTACAAAGGTGAGGTCCAACTATACAAATGGGAATCTTGTTTCTTAATTTTTTGAAACAAGACAAGAAGGCTCACTGTGTTGCTTAAGCTGATTTCTAATGCCTGCGTTCAAGTGGTGTTCCTGCCCTGGCCTCTGGAGTAGCTGGCACTACAGTGTGTGACATTCGCCAGGCTTGGGAATCTTGGCTTGAGGGATATCACCTCTCTGTCCCAGGAAGAGACGCATGTCTCAAGCCACCAAAGACTTCTTTCTGTGGAGAAAGTATCGCCTACACCTGGTAACAGACTTCCTCTGCTGATTGTACTTTGGGTCACCTGCCCATAAGTGGCTTCTTCCCTATATGTCAGTTCTTTGTTTCAGCATACAGTGGTGTTCAGCCTGAATCCAAAGCCTCCATTTTGAGATTTGCTCATTTCTCTGGTCCCTCCCGTGCAACCAGAGAGTACACAAGTTATGAAACTTGCTTGTCCCTCTCTTGTTAGTCTCTGCTTTTGTTACAGGCATCTGTTCCACCTAAGAACTAGGATGCTCTGAGAGGTAACCACTTTTCCTCCCTTACAAAGTGAAGCAAAGGTAGAAGTAGTGATGCACACTTGTAATTCTAGCGCTTGGGAGGCTGAGGCAGGAGGATTGCTGGGAGTTTAAGGCTGGCCTGGGCTACAAAGTGAGTTCAAGTCCAGCCAGAACTGTACAGGCTCTGGAAGCTGGCTGTGGACCTCTGTGGCCTAAAATAAGTAGCAGAACCCTGGAAGTTTCCATGATGGCTAACTTTTAGGAATGTGCTCCAGACTCCAAGTTCCTTCAATATCCTTAAACTGGCAAATATCCTATTTCTCATTCTTGTTTCTAGGCAATGTATTCTCAGTGGCAGGGCTGAACTCTGCCTGGTGTCATGTCTTGGAGGGCAGGATCTAGTTTTTCCTGTCCACGTTGTACCATGACCCCTCATGTAGGTGATCTGAAAATACTGTGCCCCCAAAACAGGCCCCAAAAGCTTTCTGACCAAGAGGAGAGGGGGGCCTGGCATGCTAACTTCACAAGAACTTATCCAGCATGGAGGCTTGGCCAGCATGAAATGACACAGGTACTCTATGAGTTACAGTGTGATTTAAGAGCTCAGGTTGTTCAATAATCAGAAGGCTCATCAGGCTCTGGTTAAAGACATTCAGGTAGGTGCACAGAGGGAAGCAAGACCACATAGCTGTCAGCAAGGTGTGGCAGAACTCTTTATGGATGACCAGCACCGAAACAGCTCCAATGGAAGCCAGTAACTACAGATCATAAATAAAACAAGGTAGAATAAGGCCTTACCTATGCGTAAAAAGTATACAAAAATCTAAAATCCAAGATCTGAAACTTTTGGAGTGCTGCCATGACAAAGAGGCCACACTTAACCTCATGTGATGGTTTGTAGTCAAAACCCAGGTGTTCTACTTAGTGTCTTTAGCAGTCCTGAGGGAAAAAAGGCCCTTCCAGCCCCTGCCAGCTGCAGTGTGCAGTGAATATCCCATGGCTACCTCACACATATGCAAATACTTCAAAATCAGAAGAAAAAATCCTAAACCTGAAATTTCAAAGGAGTTTTGGGTAAGGGATACTCAACCTGTACATGAAACCAACGATGAAAATTTTCATTTAGTGGGTCGAGAATTGGGTCCAGAATGAGAATCAGAGGTGCAAGGGAGACTTCCCAGTTCTTTTTTTTTTTTTTTGTATACTTTTTGATTTTTGAACCATTAAACTGTATTGCTTATTTAAATATTTAAAACTCTGTAACATGAAAAACATTATGAAAAAATAATGGCATGTTGCCTGTAATCCCATCACTCTTGGAGGTTGAAGCAGGAGGATCATAAGTTTGAGCCCAGCCTGGACAACTTAGCAAGACCCTGTCTCAAAATAAAAAATAAAAAAAAGATTAGGGATGTAGCTCAGTGTGAAGGCTCTGAGGTTAATCTCTAGGATTGAAAAAAAAAAAATATCGAAGCAAGAGTAAATAATAGGTCACTGAAAACTGCTCCCTTATTCTACATTCAGGCATTAATTTAAATTGAGAAATGTTTCTATTCACATGTGAGAAGGAGAATAAATAATTCTAATAAAGTTGAAAACCGTAAAAATAGAAAAATGATTCTGTGGAATCTTGGATTTGCTTTCTAGTGATGAAGGAAATGGGAAGCACACTATTTTGACAGCTCCTATTATGAGAACTTGATCCTTGCCAGCAGTATTTCAATAACACTGGCAAATAAAGTTGTTTTTGTTATGTCCCCACACCATTCAACACTGATGAAGCAATTCCCATTAAGAAAGTGAATTGCAGGCTGAAAGATGACTTTTCTAAGGGGAGACTGCAAGGGGGATGGTGTGTTTAGTATTAAAGAGTCTGCTGTGAAAATCGAGGGGGCAGAAGGTACCCCCCAACCTGCCGGGACACTGCTTTTCTCCTCTCTGTAATGACAATGGCCATCCAAGGTGGGAGCCTTGCCCTGTGGTCCAGGAGGGGAGTTGGCCCAAGATGAGCCAGGCTCTGTCCTGGTTCTGCCTGTGTCTTCAGTCTTTCATGCCCAGTGTCTTATTCTAATAATGAGGTGGCAAAGGACAGGTACCACCACCCCAACAGACTGGGGCATTTTCTTGAGAACCACTGCTTACTCCTATCTGCATGTCATAGACGCCTGTGGATCCTCATACAATGCTGCGAAGTTCCAACCTGCCTGCTGTTTGGTAGCAGCTTCTTTAGCTGGAGTGGGATCACTCATCAGCCTGGCCCAGTTGGCATTTGCAGAGAATAGGTGACCATCCACAGGCTCAAGGCCAAGGGGATACTGGATAAGTGCAAAAGAAATACACTATTTCCTCTGCAAGGTCATCAGAGGTAGAGCAAGACCTGCTGACCTGTAGTGCAGGAGCCAGAGCTGGAGCTTTGCCCCTCAGAGCTTCATTATTTCCTGCCCACGGGAGCAGAAGTTCTGGGCTTCAGAGAGGAGGAGGCTCAGTTGCTCCAGCCCTTGCAGATGGGGATGGTGGGCAGAGCATGAAGGTGCTCTGAGGCTGCTGCTCAGAACGGCCTCTCCATCTCCTCTCTGGTGTGGCGTCTCCCAACTGGTGTCGCCCTGCCTTGTCTATAGGTCCAAACATCTATACCCCAGCGTATGCACGAATGTCCACTCCCTCCTTCCTGCACCACCCCACCCAGGGCTGAGTTCTCCCCCAGCAGATACAACATCCTGAGGTCGTGAATGGCTCAACACAGTCACTTCCTTCTACTTTAGCGTAACCACCTAAGCTTTAATGTTGGGTTTTTAATTTTAAAAAGTTTTTCCTGATTGGAAAAGTGATTGTATTTTAGATAGTCCTGAAATATATAGAAAGTCTGAAAGAAATATACAAATATTAGTTTATTAGTTCCTAACCAGAGATAGCTGGCTGTCTAGGAATGGGTGGCTGTATATCCTTCCAGTTTTTCTTCATGCAAAGATATAAATATATCTAGATATTTTGCCTTACAAAAGGTTTTCCTTGTGCAGTCTGTGTATTGTTTTCTAATGTCTTATCCTAATAATGAGGTGGCAAAAGAAAGGTACCACCCCCACAGCAGACTGGGGCATTTTCCTGAGAGCCACTGCTTACTCCTCTCTGCATGTCACAGATACCTATGGATTCTCATACAATGCAGCAAAGTTCCTGACACCCGCCTGCTGTTTGGTAGCAGCTTTAACCATGTGAGGCAGCACCAAGTGCTGCTGTTGAGCACTTTCTTGTACATAACTCCAGCAATGTGTTATGTCTCACTTTATTTAGGGGCCAGATAGGAAACATAAATAAGAAAAATGCTCCAGGTGTAAGAGTGGCTGGTGGCAGGGGGCTGTGCTTAAGCAGAGAGCATATGTCTTGTCCAAAGTGCCAAGCACATCTGAGCTCCAGCAAGAGCCCTCTCCTAGTACAAGACCCCTATTAGCTGCCTTTGTAGAGGGCCCAGAAGTCCAGATCCACACACAAAACACCCCAAGTGAATGCCATTTACATCTTGCCTTGCATCGCAGGAAATGCATCTTCACACAGACAGGGTGTGGCAGCAGCTGGTTTCCTACTCATACTGTGCTAGGTGGGCGCAGCACCTGTGACCTCCCCGGCTCAGATTCCACAGCAGCTAAACCAATTACAGTGAGAAAGAAATAGAGATAGAAGGGTGGGGTCTCAGGTGTGGCTCATGGGGTGACCTGTTTCTCAAAAGATGAAAACGTCCAGACATGTCTCAGTCCTCCTCCTAGAGCAGAAGTTTTAAGTGGGGGTGATTACAGCCTCTGGGGACAGCTGGCAACATAACAGGCACTGTTATTGGTCAGAACTTGGAGGGGAGAGATGAGTGGGAGGGGGTAGATGCGGGGCTGGTGTTAAACATCCTACAGTGTGGAAGATGGAGCCTCACGACAGAGGATCACCTGTCCCAAAATGCCAGTCGTGACGAGGCTGAGAGGCCTTGCATGAGAACAAAGTGGGTTCAAACCTTGGTTACATCTCAAAAACAGCAGAAGGGGCTTTAAGAAATCCTTACTCCGGGGTCTAACCCTCAAACAAGGAAATAAGAATCTTGACAATGGGCTCAGCCTCCTGCTTTACATGCTCCCAAGTGACTACAACAGGCAGGTGGGACTGAGAGCTCTTACGGGAACCAGAGGGCCCCTGCATGAATCCCTGTTAGGGTTACCCTCTGCCCCTTACAGACCCTCTCAGTGCCTTGTTGAAATCAAGTGCTCTGTACATGATTGTTGACTGGATGGCGGATGGATGGGTCATCTACCATTAGAACCCTACAAACTGCTGTGCTAGGCTTGTGTTCACTTTCACCATTGTAATGGTGGCTGATATAAGCTGGGTGGTTTTTTTTTTTCTTTTAGTCAATTATTCAGTACATCAAAAGGATACAACTTCCAGCAGTCAGTCAGCCGCATACTAACACATTTTCTGCTGGAATAATTACTTCTGAAAGTGAAAGGTACAGAAACAATCTTGGCAATATATTCATGCCAAAGGAAGCTTACAAAATTAACTTGCAA
This sequence comes from Dinomys branickii, assembly GCA_004027595.1. Lineage (NCBI taxonomy): Eukaryota > Metazoa > Chordata > Mammalia > Rodentia > Dinomyidae > Dinomys > Dinomys branickii. The sequence continues at coordinate 150,747 of PVLD010000882.1, read as the reverse complement.
TCTTTGTGCCATCCCTCCTGGTCATATGTGATGAGAAGAATTAGAAATTGTTCATTAGATGCAGGCTGGGAACCTTCCATTGCTACACTCAAGGAGGTATGAAAGAAGAAAATGAAAACCAAAAACTTCCAGCAAGGCAGGAAGGAAAGTCCAGTATCAGGAAACAGCTAACCTTGGCCAGGTTTCCCTTATAGTAGGACCTACCTGACTGATCTATTCACATGTAAAGGAGTTGAACGAAATGCTTGCAAGTGTTGATAGATATTAAGAAGTGGTGGGAGATGCGTGAGGGTTAGGTCTTCACTCTGGAATCAGTGCCACCCCAATCGACTACCAGGTCAACTGCTGTCCGAGACAGTGCTGTCATGACCTGTCACTTATCTGAGATCACGATGGGGGTTGGCAGGGCATTTGGAAGCTAGGAATCTTTATGGGGAGCCGCAGCTGTCACTGGGAATGTGTGGAGCCCCCATCCTCTGGAGGCAGGTGAGGGAGGCATTGCAGCAAATCAGCCCTCAGAACAGGGAAGGTGAGAACTTTGCTAGGTGAGAGCAGGGGTGGTGAGCATTGGCAGGAAGGGCGCTAGTTGGCCTAGAAAAAGTGAGGAGGGAGGAGAAGACTTCCCCTGAGTTTCAATAGATAAGACAGGGCCTAGCCAGGGAAGACTATCTCAGATACAGTATAAGGAACCTTACGTTGAAAGGTCTGGAAGCAAGGTAGCCCTTGGTATGTTGGGAGAATGTGAAGAAGTTTCACTCAGCAAGGGGCTCTTAGGCTTCTAGAGAGGCTGTCCTGACTGTGGACAGCCTGGAGGAAGAGGTAATTTCAAGTAGAAGGGAGGCAGGGATCTACCAAGGGGAGACTCAGAGGACAGAGGAAGACCCTGGGTTTGGCGGTGAGCAGCATCGATGTCCCACCACTTTCTACTGTGTGTCTTGTAGAGGGGACTAACCTCACCTCTAATTCTGGACTGAAGAGAGCACAGACTTTCCAGACAACTGAGGCATCAGTGGCCTAAACAGGTGGGGCTGAGTTCAGGTGCGAGGTCAGTGGAGCTGAGGGAGGTGGGCAGATTCAGGCTCGGCAGCAGGGACTCCTGGCCTGGAGAAAAACTCCGTGTGCAAAGGGGAAAGAGGAAAGAGACCAGGAAGACTTTTGCAACACGAGAGCTTCACTGTGAACTTGGATACCAGGAGGAAAGGTGGAGAAGGAGGAAGGGAGGGAAGCAGCAATGGGGAGGCACCACACCAGGACTATAATCCACCATTTGGCATCTTTTCCACACCCTGCAGCAGAGATTTAAATGACTCCAACTGTCTTGTGCTCATTTCTGGATGCCATCCTAGCGTTCCTCTGACTCTTGGCCAAGCTGCCACAGCCGTGAGTGAGTGACGCATGGAAGGGCCTGTCACCTGCCCGTAGCAACTCCTACCAGAGCTGGCTGCTGTTCCAGGCCTTAAGGGTGTGGTTATTTTCACAGCTTCACTGTTACAAGTGCTGCTTTCTGAGAGAAGCCTGGCTCTGTGGTCCCAAATCCACCTGTCTAAAGCCAGGGCATCCAGAGATCTGCCGCTGTGCAGAAGGAATGGAACCCCTAACCCACCCAATCCCAGCCCAGCCCTGGGCCTGCTGGGGTCTCTGCCTTGTCATTGCCAGAGGAGAGCAAACTCCCTGCCTTGTCTGCTCCCCAGATAATGTGGGGCCTCCAGGGTGAGAAGACAAGGCCGGCATCTGGGGAAATAAGCGCCATGTCCAAAGAGAGCCGCAAAGGAGCCACCGGCCCTATAATTGAATCGCACGGCTTTGCTGTTTCAGCAGCTAGAAGCGACCATGGACCTGGTTAGGTTTTTTATTCAATAAGACTCTTGTACATGCAAGATGAGGGAAGCACAATTTTAAAGACAATTTTTTGGTCAGTGCATTCACCGCAGTAAAGACGTGTTTCGTCTCAGGATGGTAGGCCCCAGGGAGCCAATGCAATCCTCAGGATAAGACAATAAGCAAGGTTGATTTATAACATGGCTTTTTGGATATTAAAATGTTAATGAAATTGTTATGAAAAATAAGAACTTGTATTTTTATTTTAACCATTCTCAAGGCCCTAAACCTTTTTATATATTTATTTCTACCCTCATAAAAGAATTGCTTTATCATCTAATTTTTAAAAAATCACTCTCTCCTATCTGCCTCCCCCCGCCCCATGGTGATTTATTTTATCTACAGAAAATGTTAATAACTGGCCAGGAATCTAAAAGTTAAAAGCACAGAAAAACAAAATCTTTGAAAATGAAAATAAATGATCCATTTTTCAGCTTTTCCGAGAAACTGTAGCTTTCATAAGATCCAGGATCTGGGAAGGGGAGGAAGGGCCTGACTTCAAGTCTAACTGTCCCGAGAGGAGCTGCCTGGGCACCATGCCTTCCCTTCTGTCCACGCAATGTGGGGACATTTACAGAGCATTTCTGGGTGACAGGGGCCCTTGCCTGAGAAACACAAACATTGGAGTAGGTGTCAGGGACTTCTGGCGGTCACTGCAATGAAATGAGACAGGCCTTCTGGAAAGGACATGTGCCAGATTTCAGAGGCAAGAGCTCCAGAGATGAGGGAGGGAAGGGATTGTTTCAGAGGCAGGGACGTTCGAGTAGGGTATGGAGAGGTGGGTAGGAGTTGTCCAACTGGAGAGAGAAGTAGAAAAGACAGGTTTTGAGGGCAAAAAATGAAGAACACAAACTGAAAAGAAGAGCTAGAGCCACAAAGGGAAGACATGAGAACAGAACACAGGGCCTGGATCTTCTCTCCCAGCGGGCAGGGCGGTATCTGAAAAAGAGCCTCCTGGCTGCAGTGGAGAAGACCGTGAGAGGGGCTGTCTGGGCAGCAGGGAGGCAGCTGCTGTGCTGGTTCACACAGGAGCCAGGCAGGCCAGCCCCTGGGCAGCAGCACTGTGGACACAGAGGGCAGCAGGTGCAAGAGACCCAGGAGGGCACGGGCACCATGACTGTGCTGCCTGTCACCTGGCCTCCAGTTTTGATGCCAAGAGCACCGAAGGCTTCAGGCTCACAGACAGCTGCAAAAGTCATGCCGAGAAGAAAAAAGAGCATGGTTGGGAAGATGGAAAAAAGGCAGGAGGCATTTATTGAAAAAAACAAAGGAAACGGTATGGAAGTCAGAGGGTCTCAGTTCTAAAGGAAGATTTTTCTTGATGAATCATTTTCTGGTCTTTACATATTTCTGGGGATGGAGTACTCACTACCTATGCAGACAGGCTGCTCCATGGACAACTTGTGCTACAACCTTTTCCTCTGTGCAACTGCTTTTTAGTTTTTACTATAAAATGCTTCATGTTGCTTCTGGAAACCCGCTTGAAGCAGCAAGAGGGCCCAAGGAGATGGCGAGTTCTCTCATCCTCCTGGGAGAAGATCCTCCTCTAGAGCAGAGCGTGGGTGTGGAAAAGCCCCAGGGATGGAGAACAGCAGGTATGTGCCCTCTGTCTGCTCGCTGCTGCCCTGGCCCCTGGGCTGGGAGCTCCTCTGGCTACCTGCTCTCCTGTGCCGCGCCCTCCATCCAAAGCTCCCCGTTACCGTGCTGTTGCAGCCGGCGAAGCAGGCGGACAAGTAGGTGACACCGTCTGCCCCACACACTGGAGTGAAGGAGTCGGTTTGGCATTTGCAGTTCTTATTGCAGGATGAGTGGGGGTTCAGGGCCACGCCACGCACTGAGCTGGAGAAGAAGGGAGACACGGAACCCCTTAGAAACTGATCTGTGACAGGCTGTCCCGGAGACCATACTGTGCCCTCTGCTGTGACCACCCCTGGGCACCTTGCTCGTAGTGGCCCTCGTTAGCCTCTCCTTTCCCTTCCCACCTCAGTTCTTGTCTTGTGAGGACAGGTCCAGGGCCACTGCAGACGGTGCCCAGAATAATGGTGCCAGTCTCAGGAGCAGCTGAATCCAGCTTCAGCTCCTCTTCTAAAGGAGGAGGAAAGGGCCCTTTATCATTTGCAACCCCCTTGCCCTCTGGGCTGGTGGCCGTGGGGACTCAGCCTAGCGTCACCCCTTCCATGGTGCCAGCTTACCCCCCATGGCTGAGTACTGAACTCATCCTCCCCACTCTGGCTTGGTCCTCATGTCTGCCTATGCCCCCCCCATGGTGGTGATGACACGGCCACAGCTAGGCCGGCTCCAATAACTCCTGTCTGTCGAACTCATTCAATATCCCAAGCAAAATAAATTTCCTTTGGTGTCATTAAAGGCCCGGTTGCCCAGAGCACACAAACCAAAGAGAGAGAGAGGAGCGGAGAGGTTATCTTGTTCGGCTCTGTCCCCTAGGGCTCAGCACTGTGGAGTCACAAAAATGATGCTGCTTATTTGTCAGGGCGCATACTGTGCTCAGCTGAAGCTCTTCCACGCAGTGTTTCACTTACTCTCAGGAGCACTCCATGGGCTTTATGGAGAAGGAAACTGAGGCACGGGCAGGTGAAGTCATTTGCCCACAGAGAGGCAGCTCACAGAGGGGAGCAGAGGGAGGAGAGCAGGGCAGTGTCACGGCGGGTCTTACACATTCTTCTCCCTTTTTTGCAGAAGCATCATGTTGCTGAGGGAAGGCCCTGCGTTTGCAGTCTCTGCAGTTTACTGCACGTGCGTGTGAGCTGGGCAATCCCATTGAGGGATTTACAGCAGGTGTGAGCCAGAAGGCATCACATCCTCCAGGAAGGTTAGAAGAGGCCACTCAGAGGAAGTGGCAAAGAGGTGGAGGGGGGTATGGTGCTTGGATGACTCATAGAAGTGCAGATAACTGACCCTGCTCTTGTCTCCTGTTTTTCCTTTTGTAGGAGACAGGGCCCTGGCTCTACTGCATCCTCCAGCTTAATGGCAGGAGCAGACTGTGTGGAGGAACCTGGTTACAGACAGCAAGGAAGGGGTAAGCCACAGGCCACCACGCTGCAGTACCAACCTCCACACTGGACTCCCTAGGCAGGCTCAAAGCGCTGCGCAGACAAAGGGACAGAGACGAAGATGCTCCTTCCTTCTCGGGAAAGGTCATCCTGATGGGACTCTGGTCTAAAGACTCAGGAGATGAACTAGGAAATCAGGAAGAACTAGCTAACTTCCTGCTCATCCTCTCGCCCTTCCCTCTGCCTGTTTTATTTCCTTCCCTTTCTCTATCCACCACTTCAAAATAATGACTAGGGGCCAGACCCTCAAAGGACACTGGGAGTGTGATGTCAGCTTCTGATAGTTAAGGAATTACTGAAATCAATTGTGTCTTTTCAGGCTGAATGTTGAAATAAAATTTATTTTTATTTTTTCTCTTCCCATTATTCCTAAAGTCAAGTACCAAAGGCAGCACTGTGAGTGATTTGCAGGGAGGAACCCTCCACCCACCCAGGGCTCTACTGAGTACTTAGTAGGAAGAATCCCATTTTTTGACCCTGGACATAAAATGCCTTGATGTCCTCTGCTCACCAATAGAGCCCAAGATGGCTCTATGAACCTGCAGTGCACAGCCAGCCTTGGCATCCCTGGGGAGTTAGGGGCAAAGCTGGCATTTCCAGTACTCACTTGTTTCCATAGGGAACAGTAACCCCAGCCACAGGGCCCGTGTCACAGCCCAGGAAGAGGAAGGAGACGTAGCAAGCGGTAGACACCAGGTTGACGAGCATGGCCATCCGGATGGCCCCCAGGGCAGACAGGCTGAGCTTCTTTACCAGGAGGCCACCCAGGAAGATGCCCAGGCAGGCGCATGGGATGGCTGTCATCCCTGAAAGGAAAGCAGATGGAGGGCCTTGAGTGGGAAGGAAGGGCCTGTCCCCACAGGCCCTAGGCCAAACCCTGAGAGCCCTCCATGACCCCAATGTGATGTCACTGTATGGGCAGAACTCCAGGGTCTTCATTTCTGACCTAACAGCTCCCAGAAAAAGGGAGAAGGATGAAAACAACACAGGTACCATGCATCTCATTGCACACACACGTGAATCCTAGTGGACACCTCGTGGGAAACACACACAGCCAGCATGAGGACAAGCGAGAGCAAAGGCACCCTGGAAACACAGACAGACACTCTGCAACCGCAAATACGATGGAGCAGGAGTGCGTTCTCCGCCTTTCCAGGGTGACGTGGGAAGGGGACACAGGGCCATTTGGGGGACTTTCTCTTCCTCTTTAAGGAGGCAAGGAGGGCTCCATGGAGAACTGAGTGTATTTAAACCAGAGGTCACAGAGCTCACCAATCTGCAGACTGTCTTTGAACCAGCCTGCCAGTCAGGAAATAGCATCAGTCAAATCAATAGGTTTGGTATCTCTTGGTGAGTAGCTGGTACATATATATATATATATATATATATATATATATATATTTTTTTTTTTTTTTTTTTTTTTTCCTCTCTCTCTCTCTCTCTTGCTTGTACACCAAGCTATCTGTAAGGCAGCACGTCCTAAACCTGTTATTTGTAGTTCTCAGAGACCCATGGAACTGTAGGAGAACCAAAGGATCTTAGGGTTCTAATCTCCTGTTTGGTTAGGCTCTGTTCTGATTCATTTCATCTACAATTCTGTGTTCAATTACTGCATGTCATTTATCTACCATGTAGATTAGGCATGGCCAATTTTCTAGTCCAGGCTGCTTCTTTCCTGCCAATCAAGCAACCTCTAGGTCAATCGACTATATCAACCAGCTGGTATGTGCTAAGGGAATGCAAATTAATTTTAATATTAGGGCAAGAAAATATAATCAGGGAGGCTTAGCTTGGCAAAAAAATCGCACCGGTCATATTAAAATAACACACACCTCTGTGTCATCTGCTGTTGTTAGCAAACCTGTGCTTGGTTTCCCTTCCTTGGTACAGAGATCACCTTCATGAGGTAGCCTTGCATGTATCTCTGTCTCCATCCCAAGCCACAGCCCTCCCCTCTCCCTCCCTCCCCCCTCCCCCCTTCTTTTCCTCTTTACCTCCCTTCCTTCGTTCCTCCCTCCCTCCCTCCCTCTAGAAAAGGTCAGGGAGCTCAGGTGCCCTAGGCTCTGGAGCTGCAGTGTGCACTCCTGGGACAGCCTGGCCCTGCGTCGTCCTCTAGAGAGGACCTGCACCAGCCCTGAGGTGCCCTATTGCTTTCACCCAGGCTCGCTGTTTCCGTGGCTCTCCCTGCTGTCTACAGCTGCCTCATTTATGTTTTCGTTTTTCCTTTTCTGGTTCTTGCTTGCTCTCTTGGGATGTCTCTTCCCCAAGCACTGGAAACTCTTGGTTCTTTCTGTTCAGTCCAACCCGGACTCCCAGTGTTTTAGTACAGTAGCTGGTATGGGATGGGCACTAGGGCATCATTTTTGGAATGAATGAACCATCACAGACTTGGATCTGTGTGAATGATCATCAGTGACAGCATGCCTGCATCCACAGAGTGGCCTGTGTTTTGTCTCATTTCCTAGCAGAGACCACTGGGGGTGTCACCTGGTGGTGATGGTAACCATGGCGATAACAGGCACCTTTCCTCTCAGCCATCATCAGCCTCCCACTCCTTCCCTGAGGTGCGTGCCTGTCTTTAAGGCTCCAGGGGTTCATCAGCACTGCCCTACCACAACTCCATCCTCATCACGTTAACATATGCAGATTGGGTCCTTTTTACTTTGTTCCCAAGTCAGCAGCATCAGCCCCTCAGTCGTCCATGTTGTTTGTATTGCTCTTTTCTGACTCTGTCCCATTTGTGGATGACATTGTGGGTGGCCCAGAGCTCTGTCTTGCTGCCCTGAGATAACTGCTAGCCCTGTTTCCCAGGGCTACCAAAGAAACAGCCCCCTAACAGCCACTGCTAGCCTCTCCCCTTTGGGCTGATGGAACTGTGCTGCAGACAGCAAGCAGGGAGGGGGCGTTGTGCTGACTGCTTCAGTGCCCGGACAGAGGTTACCCCACCCCAAATCCTGCAAAAATACTCTTATCAGGGAAAAATCACTGGGAGACAAACAGCAACGAGGAGGCAAAATTGGTTTTTTTGACCTTCTGCCCTGAAGCTATTGATTTGTTTGTCAATAAGAAACTTAGGCATCTGTTCTAAAATAGGACACAGTCTTGAAGCCCGAGAAAGTGTGCTGTTGTCATCAAAATGTAAGGTGGAGTAGCAAAGGAATGAGGAGGAGGGAGATGAACCCTCCTGGGCTGCAGGGCAAGAACCAGAGAGAGGCAGAGAGAGCAAGGAAGTTACCACTTTAATAATAAAGGGGTGTATTTTACCCACCCTCCGTCAGACACCTACTAAAGAGCTGACAGCATTTGCCTAATACCTCTTGGAAGCAAAACTTATAAAACAGTGGATGGGAAAGATTTAATGGTGAAAAAGCAGAGAAAAAAAAAAAAGAAAAGAAAAAGAAAAAAGCATGTGTTCCCCTAGCTGTTTCCAGGGAGAGGAGACTACCTCGTGGCTCATTAATGAGATCAGGATTTGATTGTGGCTTTTAGTTGAGATGCTATGTTCTGTGAAAGTGCCAAAAGTTTGAAGGAACAGCCCGACGAACTCCTGCATCTGGGGACCTTTCTGTGACCAGTGTTCAGGCCAAGGTTAGGGCATTTCCAGCAGCCCAAAGGGCTCCCTGGTTTTCTCTCTTACCTAGTTCTGTAGTCCCAGGGCAACCATTTTCCTGACCTCCCTCACCTTCATTAACTACTCCTCTTTTTAACGCCTATAAATATGTTCTCATTTGTACCTGACATCTTCCTACCCTGAGATTTCAGCCACGTGGAAGCCTGAATCAAGGTTCTTTCTTTCTCACATTGGGTGACAGTACACATATTGTGGGTAACAGCGCACAATTTGTTTACCCGTTCTGCTGCTGACAGACATTTGGGCTGTTTCCAGTTTGGAGTTATTGTGCATAAAGCTGCTCTGAATGTTATATATGCATATATAGCGTGTGGATGTAAACACTCAGTTTTGCTGGACAGATGCCCAGGAATGGAGCCCACGGATTGAGGCACTGACAGGCATATACTTTGTTCTAACAGGTGTGGTCGAAGGGTTTTCCCCTGTGGTGGCACCACTGTGCGTTCCCAGCCTGAGTAGAGAGTTCCAGCGGCTCCATTTCCTCAGCAACACTTGGTGCTGTCATGGGGGAAAGGTGTCAAAGCATTCTTCGTAGTGTGCATCTGACACTCAGGATGCATAGCCCCTTGGCATTTGGTTATTGGCCATTTTGTGAAGGGATGGGAGATATTAGAGGTCAAGCTGGAAAAACATCACTCTCCCACTCCTTTCCACAGGTCTGACCCTACTTAGCAGAGAAGATAAAGTGTGGGGGGCTGAATCCCTACACCCACCCCATGGCTGGCCCATGGTTCTATGCTTAACAGGACTAAGTGTCCATCTCTACTCTCCAAGGAATTCGATGAGCTTTCCACCATGGGCTGCCCACCGTCAAGTCCTTTCTGCTCTACAGATCACCTTCTGCTGGTTCCTTTCCCTCTGCCCAGAAGCCTGCTCACGTCTCTCCTGCCTCTCTTGTGCAACACAAGCTGCAGGCTCCTTTCTTCCTCTGTGGGGTGAGGTGCTCTCTGTCTGCTCCTCCCCTACCTGGGGCTGCTGACCACACATACAGTCTGGGCACAGGATGCCTGTGCTCTTCAAAGCTGGCAGAGACATCTGGGGCCACATCTCATTTCTTTCTTAGAATTATCTCTCCCTTGAATGCACATCACCCACACTTCCTGTATTTCTTTTGGATGCTGCTAAATTGTTCTGTAGGTTCCTTTATGTCTTAAGGTTGGTGTTTCACTCCTATTTTTAAAAAATTTATACAGTTTCCTCACATAAATTCACTCATTCCTCAACTACCATCCATATACTTATGCAGTTGAATTGGGGTGTGTGTGTGTGTGTGTGTGTGTGTGTATGTGTGTGAGTATGTATATATAAATTACTACACTATTCTGCATTACTAACCCAGATACCCCCTTGAGTCCACAGCTGCGTACAGCATCTTGGGTATCTCAAGCCTTGCAGTTTCAGCTCTGAACCAAGATATCCCCAGATCTAATCCTTCAGATCAGACCCTTCAGCTATTTCTACTTTTCACAAATGGTGTTGCCAGCTGGCAAACCTGGAAACACAGGGCAGATTCTTCTCTCTTCCCTGTCTCTCAATTTCTTTGTCTCTGATCCACTGCTAATCAACATCTAACATGATCAGCTCAACTAATGTAGTTTTCTTGTTGTAGGAGTTAGAGGGGAATAAACTGCCACAAAATGAAAATCAGACTAAGATATGCTATGTAACCACATTTCTCACCCTGCTTCTCATGAAGGCAGATTGATTTTCTTTGTGTGCCAATTCGAACAACTGGGAGAAGCTGCATGAAATCTGTTATTGAGAAGAACTACATAAAGGCATGCCTGATCCTGGGAAGGAGTGCTATGATGCATTAGTTATGTCTGCCATGGAAAGCGGGGGGAGGATATGCCTGAAATCATTATTGAGAACTATAAAGATATGCCTGATCTTGGGAAGGAGTGCTGTGATCTACTAGTTATGTCTGCCCTGGGCACTGGCATGGGTATGGGATGCCTTCTAAGCTCTGTATTTAACTCTGGGTTTCTTGCTCCCAAGAACACCCTTGTTCTCTTACGTGCATGAGAAACACCTACTAACTTTTCAAGATTCATCTTGACTGCCTTCTTTCTTTATAATAATTTATTTAAGTTTTACAGGTTATACCAATCTCTTGACTTCCTGACTTCTCACAATGTTTCCTATGCAAATTTTATATTTTTTTCCTTATCATTATGTAAATCTTACTCTGAGAATACACATGAAAATTCCTTCTATACACAAGTCCAGCACGGTGCTGGGCCCTTCAAAGCTCTTGTAAATTCTCAGAGCATGACCCTCAGGACAGAATGACAGAGGGACACACTCACCAAGCAGCTGGTTGGCAGAAGAGGTGGTGAGGTTGAACTGCTGCTCCAAGTACTTCCCCAGGAAAGCAGCAAAGCCAGCTACCACTGCAATCTCCATGCAGGCAGCCAGGATGATGCAGGTGAACACGGGATTGGAAAGCAGGTGCTTGGTGACCTTGGGGATCACTGGAGGGAGGGAGAAGGAGCAGGTCAAGGGTCAAGGTCTCACATACTAATCCTCCATCCTGAGGTCTCCAGCTCCTGAGGTCCTTTCTGACCCACTCTTGCCCATCTCTGTAAGCAGCATCAGAAAACACCTGGTTGCTAAGGCCAAAACCTATGCAGTACAGGTTGCCCATAACTATGAAAACCATGGCTTCAAATCATACATTGGTATTCTGCCAATTAAACTATCTTCTACTAAAGTGGGAGACTACCATAATTTTTCTTACAGTTCACTAGAAACAATAAAACACTTTTTAAATGATCATAAGATGTTCCCCCAACCGCCACCATGAAAAAAGAGAAATTTAGAGTCTGTTTCTCAAAAGGGAAACCAACATATATAACTCCAACATACATCAACATGTTCAAGTGTGTCACTGCGCCTATTACTAAATGTGTACAACTACACTGTGTATGTGTGTAAAGAAAACAAATTTCGTAACACTTTCAAGGGAGAAACGAAATTTGAGTCCTCTCTAAAACAGACACAAGCCCCATGCTAACCCCTCGTCACTGCCTCCCTGGAAAGAACTTCCCACTAGCTCTCACTTGGGGACCACTGCTGATGTGACTGTGGGTCATGGTTAGCATTGTTGATACAGTCATTCCCTACGTGGCAGCCAGTGAAACTGGTGCACATCATTTTCCTGCTCTGAACCCTACTGTGGCTGAAACCCACCCCGTTTGACGGGTTCCTTGTTTGCCCTCGGTGATCTCATCACGCTCCCAACTGTGCCCATTTCTTCTGCTTAGCCCTGCTGGTTCCTCCTTCACCTGTACTCAGCTCCTCTCTACTCAGATCTTGTACTTGGGGTTCTTGTTCACCGCACTGCCCTTCCTACATCTCCTCCTCATATCTCAGTGCAGCCTCGAGGGAGCCCTACCCAGCCCCAGGTCCAGGGCTGTGGGGAGAGGTGGTAGGGAAGGGCTCAGTGGCTCTGACAACCAACAGAGCCAGAAAACGAGTTTTGCTGAGGTCTCATATTTCATTCTTATTTTATTAGACTCCATTTTTCTTAAAGTCTGTGGTTTCTGAAGACACTAACACTTCCTGTTATACTGGTGCTTTTAAAAGTGAGGTTTTGTGAAAAAAAAATCCTTTGCAAACAAGCACATGAATTGGATATTTCCACCAGTTAGAATCTTTGGCACACTGTCTTCTGCCTCTCAGTGATGGTGCATGATATGTCTGGGCCGGGCATAAGAGGGCTTTGATTGTACAAGGACAATCTTGTCACACGTACATTTATGCCTTTATTTTAAGGTGGGAGTTGTTCCTCTGCATCTGTAGGCCATTGGTTCTAGGACCACCTTTGGATACCCAAATCAATGCATGCTCAAGTTCCTAACAGAAAATACTATTGTATTTACAGATAACTCATGCATAATCTCTCATGTGCTTTAAACCATCTCTAGATTACTTACACTGTAAAAATAATGTAAATGCTATGGAAGTAGTATTTGCTGTATTATATTGTGTAGGGAATGAAAAGGAAAAAGTTTGTACATGTTCAATATAATTGCAGCTTTGTATCAAACGTTTTCAGTCTACAGTTGGTTGGACCTGTGGATGCAGGAACCTACGCATATAGAGGGCTGACTCTATCTACAGAAAGGTAAGCTGAAATGTAGCTGATACATCACATGTAATGACTCATGATCATTCTAGATTAGAAGAAGTAGATAGACTTAAAGTCTCATGTAAATAATAAATCATAGTACAGGTCATATGTAGGTAAGGTAAAAGTTATAAAGGTAGTGAACCAGTGACTAAAGTTAGGGTAACTCTGTTCTGCTAAAATCATGCTAATGAGAATACTGGGCATGCAGTATACTTGTTTCTACCTTTGTAAGCAGAAGACATAAGATCCAGCCTTTCAAGTGAAACAGGTACTGTACCAAGTCTTAGAAAAACTAATCCATTCTGAATAAACAGGTGGGTAACCAGTCGAACTCTGCATCCCAAGGTGATGAATTAGCCAGCTGTCCTAAAGAAGAGAGCTCATTACCCAGGCTCAATCGTATCTCCTAGGAGATGGAACCTCTAAATGGCCCAACTAATTAGAATAAAATAATAATAGAAGATACATAAGTTTTTAATAATGTTAACAGACAAGCTCAATAAATCACAATGACAGAACAATGGACTAGAAACTGGCAGAGTCACAAAACTTAAAATTTATCATCTCTGGGAAAGATACCAAGTTTCAAAAATGAAAATCTCAATAAAGCATAAGGGATGTAAGGGTTCTCTGACATAAGGAAAGGAATTTAGCCATGGAAATGCACTAAGTGGGATGACTGGGGGGGTGCTCAGAACACGGGCTGAGCAACTGGCTCCCACATCCTAACTAAGCAGCATTGCCAGAGCTGTTGCCTCAGCTATTCTGGGATGGTTGGATGGTTGCTTGTAAAATTACACAAGGCTTCAGAAGGGGAGGCTGGAATTAAATAAATGTACAAATAAAAATGAAACCAAAATGAAAAAGGATCTGAATAAGAATAACAATGGTAAATAACAACTTTAAATCCCTGGTATTCACACACTTATAACCTAATTTATTTTAAGTGCACTGGTCTATATGTGTGTTTTGTCTCTCTTTTACAGGATATTAAACATTTATGACAATCTGGCTTTTTAGAAATATCATTTTAAACAAATGCCCAGAAGTGTTTACTTTTAAAAGTCTGCGTTTAAATGTTAAACTCTTTATTGTTAAAACTGTATTATTTTTAAGTATTATACAAATATTTAGAAGACTGTTGACTGTGTAGTGTTTAAAAATGTGGACTAACAATATGGAAAATGAATACATTGGGTGTCAGCAGAAGGCAATGAAGTCTATGTACAAAAACTCCTTAGATGCTAAGACTCTGTTGATGAATCTGTTGATGAATGAACGAAGGCCACTTTGTAATAATGTGTGGCACACTGTGACCCCATAACTTGTGACAAAGGACTGGTTATCTCATACTAGCAGTGCCGAACTTTACACTCTAGAGGGAACAGTTTAAATGTCATTGTGTGGTCACAGTATGCCCCTTGGAATAAATGAACCTGAAAGTCCTTTTTGCTTATGTGCTTTGGTTGGTAAATAACACAACACGCCATCACTGTACTCTTTGGGGAGTAAGATAGCTAGACTCTGGGAGCATTGTTAGCGATTTAGGACAGCATGGGAACATTCTAGGAATGTAAGTCTCCAGCAGCCTTTCACTGTAGACCAGTCCTTTTTGTTAGGGTGGACTCTCTTTAAACTCTGGAGAACCCAGTTCCCCAGCCACCACACCCAGCCACAAGTTAGATTGCTGCTGAAGATGCTCTAACTGAAAATGTTAGTCTCAGGCTCAGACGTTATTTGTGTTGAATCACTGTTATCTACTCAGGCTCCAGTATCTCCTTGACCTTGATTGAGTCATGATTTGTTTTGGGGATGGGAAAGATCTTTGCTCAACAAAGGCAACTCTAGTTAATGGAACATTTTTATACTTCAGCAAGCAGTTTAATTATTCCAGAGATAATTCTTTGCCTGTAGGAGGGACTCCTTGTCAAGACAGGAGTCTGCCTGCTTTTGTCTTAATATCTAATGACTAATTTCTCCTTGAATTAGATGTGAAAATCATTAACTTCAAGAAGCATTGCACCAAAAGCCTGGAGAAGTCTCAATGCATTTATTTGCATGAACTTTTTAAAAAAGCAAAGCCAGTTGGCTTCTAGAAATGATGGGTTCTTCTTCGGTCCCACATTTTCTAAGGCTGTTGTTCTTTTGGTTTTATTGGGATGCCTGATAGCATTCTCAAAAGATGACTTCTTTTTAAAAGTTCATCCTACTGGTAGCTTCCAGTACCCCACTTTGAGAAGGACTCTGAAATTAGCTTGATCTCAGGGATAACCCAATGTTTCCAGGTTTTTCATTCTAAGGTACAGTGATATTCCTAGAATTCTTTCTAAGGACATGGTAGTCCACAGGTGGCCCAGACAAACTGATTTTTTTTTTTTTTTTTTTTTTGCGGTACTGGGGATCGAACTCAGGACCCTGCGCTTGCTAGGCAGGCGCTTATTCCACTGAGCTATATCCCCAGCCCCCAGACAAACTGATGAACTGATGTTATCCCAGGAACTCAACACATGCAATGGTTATGTCTCACCTCCTGAATCACCCCAGAAGGTGGGGGCTTTGATGGGAGGCTGTCTTGAATTATGCAGTCCCACCCACTGGGGAAACCTTTTCCACTTTCATCGGTAGCCTTGTGCTATCACCAGAAGGATGGCGCACAGCTGGGAACAGCAACGGGGAACAATCTCTTGGGAAAGCACGTTTTCTACTGCAAGACTCAGAAGGCTTTCCAGTGGGAACAAGACTTCTTGTAAACTTATGGGGGCCTTCAGGAGGGAAAAGGACAGATCTAGGAACCCTAGAGGACTAATGTTGATGGAACATCTCATAGGTGCCAAAAACCACTGAACTGCTTACCTGCGTACTTACCAAAGCATCAGTGCACAAACACACCACAAACCTGTTGAAACCTCTTAAACCTCCCATTTACAGATAAGGAAACTGAGGCAGAGAGTGGTTCCCACAGTGAGAGCAGTATAGCAGAAAGTCCAGTTATGGTGCCTATCATCACAGCACCTGATCTGACACTGACAAGTGTGCTGCTGCTCTTGTTGCAGGCTACTCCTGCTAATCAAAAGTGCAGCTTAATTCTTAGAAATACTACAATGGCAGCAGCAGCAGCAGTAATAATAATAACAGCATCATCTCCACTTGAGACAGGAAAAGGGACCAGATGTAGCATGGATCTGAGGCTTTGTCTACGTTTCTGAAAGCAGAAAGAGAGGGAAGGGTGAGAAAGAAAGGGAAAGAAAGCCAAAGGACAGTTTTGCGTAGTACAGAAGGTTTTGCCGAGTGAAGATGCACAAACTGATGTCTGAGAATGGAGCCAGGATAATGGGGGTTTAAGTTCTGGCTTTGGGACTTAGCAGGTCTGGGACTGCAGCAGGTCACTACATCCCGCAGGCTACTGCGGCGATGAAGTGAGACCTGCTGTAGGAATCATGCTGTCCAGGATCTCTGGCACACAGCTGAGGGCTCAATGAGAATCCGAATCAACATAAATAAGAGTGACCCACAGCCACATTATGGATTGTACCTGGGCTCCTTGCCATTTGCACAGTGTGTCTCAGAGCCATAGGATGCTTGGCTCACCATGGAAAGGCACCTGTGTCAGCAGACTGGTGACAGATTTGGGGATGACATGAGGACACAGTGGCCCAGGCCAGGGAGTGGTGGCTGAGCTCCTGGGAGCATTGTTGGAGGCAAGGATTCCCAAGGAGATGCCCTTCCACCAGATGACAAAGCCACAGGACAGAAAGTTAGGAAGCAAATGTCATTCGCTGCCCTTCTTAGGAATTAGGGGTACACTAGGCAGTGGTCACTGTGGAGCTCAGAGTAGTCACTATTAAGCTCCATTCAGGGTATTTGATCTCTCCACTGAAAATAACCTTGACTTATTTTCTTTCTCTTTAATAATATTGCTTTCACTGCACCACTGTTAGAAATGTGAAGGGCAGAGGAAGCCCTGTATGCAACTGCTCAGTAATCATAACAGTAGCCTGTGTCGGGGGAGCAGCCAGCTTGTTGGGTGGGACACCACGCTGGGGCTTCTCAACCATCCCAGTGGCAGGGAGCCTCATCACCACTTCAGATAGAGGAAACCAAGATTTCTTTGAGAGGCTATGAACTCTACCTTGCCCAAGAATATACAGATAGTAAAATCGAGTGGATTCAAATCAAGTCAGCCCAAATTCCAAAATTTGTGCTTCTGACTTTGAGGTTTTTGTAGGGATTTGGAACACTGAAAGTTGTTTCCTGAAAGCCGAGTTGCCACAAAACACATCACAATGCATGGAACACAAGAACACGGAGAGATGGAGGGAGCTGGGGTG
Organism: Dinomys branickii; assembly: GCA_004027595.1. Taxonomy (NCBI): domain Eukaryota; kingdom Metazoa; phylum Chordata; class Mammalia; order Rodentia; family Dinomyidae; genus Dinomys; species Dinomys branickii. Next base: position 133,704 of record PVLD010000882.1, on the reverse strand, counting down.
AGGGAACCAAAAGTCATCAAATCCTAATAGAAAGACCTGAAGGAGAAGAGGAAAGGGAGAGAGGGAGGGAAGGAGGGAGAATGAATGAAGATGTTGAAGAATGCTATGACAGAGGCACAAGACTGAGTCAAAGGGAGAGTGAATACCAGAAATAAATGGGCATCAGGACATAATATGAATGTTTCACAGCCACTGAGTTGGCTCCCAGTGTGACCAAAGCTAGCTGCCACCACTCTATCCTGCCTCGTCTGGGTCCTCCCTTCTCTCCCTGGTGAGGAGCTGCTTGAGTGCGGGGACAGAGCCACTGCATCGTTTGGCGGGGGCGCCCCTTCCGATAGAGCAGATGGTGATAGAGGCAAGGTAGATTAAATAAGCCAATGAATGAATGAATGAATGAATGAATGCCAAGGTCTGGAAGGGAAACCGTTACAGTCTCTTATGAAGCATTAACTATGAAAATAGAGACCAGCTCATGTTCAAACTATCAGTGAAATTCCACAGGCTCATGGTCTTTCAAAATGATCCCTTACCTGTGGGGCCAGCGCACCTATTCTTTGCACTGCTGATCCTGGAGGCATCGAGACCATTTCCTTGGGTAGAGGTTGGGGAGGGTCCGAGTGGAAAAGGAGGCCCACAGGGCCCAGAAGTCTTGTGGGAGCAAGCACCTGAGACACACTGGCACCCATCCAGGCAGCCTCCGGCTCCAGCCTCAGACCGCAGTGGCCAATCATCACTCTGGACGGTCCTGCCCCTAGTCTGTCCCAGGCTGTCAAGGAAACCTCCTGGCACCTTCTCCTTGTGCATTTACAAGAAATGGCTGAACAGACCAGAACACATCGGCACTGGTAACAAGCATTTGGAATGAAACTTGGGCACCAGCTGGTGGGGACTGGCAAGGATAACACAGAGCCCATAAATTCCACTGGTTCTTCTGAGATCACCAATTTTTCATAACCCCACAAAGGAGGCCCAAGAGAAAAGGAGTCAGGTGCCCTCCTGCCCCCATGAGCACCTTTAAAGCAAGAATGAAACATCTGTGAGGCGTGGTTGGCATCTTGCAAACCAAACTCGTGACACCTGGTCACTTCCCTCCCTCCAAGTGGGAAGTGGGAAGCACAGGTTCACCCCAAGAAGGCAGAACTGAGAAAAGAATCCTGGGAGGCAGTGGCACCTTCTTCAGATCCAAGCATTGTATCTTTCCATGTCAGAGGCAGGAGCAAGAAAGCAACTGAGGAATAAAGTCTTTTGTAAACAGCCACTGTGACTGCTTCACACCAGCCGCTTAGGACGCCATCTGGGAGAACACGCCTCACCTCAGCGGTACTGGCTGCATCTAGCACTCATGAAAATGAAAGCTCTACTCATGTGAGAATTCACTTCTGGAAAGTTCAGAAAGAAAGACAGTGGTGTTTAGAAAAGGGCAGGTAAAGTAAAGCCCTGAAGTTGATGTAAATGCTCATCACAACACCCAGGGTTTCTAGCATTATTTCCCAAAGCATGTCCTAACGTCACTGTGAATTGCCCAGATGATTCCAGGTCCAGAGTGCCCCAGCTTATCTGTGAGCGGGCTCCCCCATCAGGCCAGCTGATGTAAGTGCAACTGTGTGGGAACCACTCTGACATTTAGCCCTGGTGGGAACCCCCCTCCCCACTGCCTCACCTTCTGGCTATTTCCTTCGATTGCTCACTCATCCATGTATTCCTTCCTTCATTCATTTGTTCTTTCATTCATTGACCCAGAAAACACTCCAGGAACACCAACAGAGTGCCTGGCATGTGTACAGTACCTCTCGTGTGTTTCTCTCAGTGGCTTTCGGTGAAGAGCACTTTCCTACAGATAGTCGCCCAGTGCTGGTGCCCAGCAGCCCCTCCATCAGCACCCATGAGTAGAACCAGGACACAGACCAAGCCTCTCTGGGATCCTATACATACACCCTAACTCGGCCTGGGATTCCAAGTGGTTGGGTGCCCCACGGTGCCCTTTCCTGACAAATCAAGACAGAAGATTTCATGGGAAAGCTACGTGAGGGGAAAGCACAATTCTGAAGACAAATCCTGCAATAAAAAGGGCTCGCCATTTGGCCTGCAGAACAAGAACTCTTTTCTCATCGGGCTCCTTATGGTAACATTCAGCAAGAAGGCACAGGCTCTTAGTGAAGAAAAATGAAGGTAAAGGTGACTGCTAACCGGTAAGGGAAGAAAGAAGCTTTTCCAAGACATGGAAGCCAGGGCCATGACCCAGGTCTCACCAAGGGGGTAAGTGTGCACCCTTCCGGGAAGCCAGACACCTGTCAGAGGACAGCAAGTAATATGACCAAGCTCAATATCACCAGGGCAAGTGGGCCTCAGCAAATGGTCCAGCAGATCCTCCGCAGTTTGGCGGCCAGGACTGTGGGAGCAGACCCTTCCTGATGGGGCACTCGGGGGAGCAGGTGAGGGAGTTTTCAGCAAAGCAGAAAACTATATTGGGCTTGAAGATGCGTGGCCACCCATCTGTTTATTTCCCACTTAGCAAATAGCAGGGATTTAGTGCCTGGTCTATACTAGGATCTGAGCAGAAGCAGATCAAGTCTGTGTCCTCACAGAGCTCGTGGAGGAAGAGAAAAATGACACATGCAGAAATGGTATCTCTGTCGGGAGGGCAGAAACAGCCTTCATATATGGGTGGGGAGGTGACCGCCAAGGAGGAGTAGAATTTATGGCAAAGGAAGCAAGAGCAGAGTCCTGAGAAGAGGAGGAACAAGGGCTGGGGGAGGCTGGGGAGGCCAGTGTGGCGGGAGCGAGGGCAGGAGCCATACAAGAAGTAGCTGGGGTCCTGGAAAGGCTTTGCCTCTGTACCCCTCCGCCAGCAGCAGGGAGCTACAGCCAGCTGTGTTCTAAGGTCTCAGAGTGGAGGGGCTCTGGCAGTCTGCGGCCCAGAAGAGAGCCGGGGCAGGGGCAGGAGGCTGTGGGATTTAGGAGATGAAATCAGTTGAACTCAGGATGGGTGCATGGTATGGCATGGGGAGTACAGAGGGCCCAGGCAGATTTCAGTGCCAGTAGAAGTGAGGCTCCCCGGAGCTGGGGGCACTGCATTCCAGAAGCAAATGGAGCAGAAAGCGATCAGACACAGTACGGGCTTTTGTTATGTGGGCCCCAGGCTGATTCTCTTTCCTTCATCCTTTCATTAGCAGTGTATTGGGTCTTGCAGGAAATAGCAGAAAGAACCCTGGGTTTGGAGTCTGGGGTACTGGGTCCAAGCCCAGATGCAGGAAGCAGGGAACCACTCCACAAACCCAGCTTCGCTGTCCTGCTCAGTGGCACAGAGACCAGCAATAACACCCGTGCCATGAGCTGAAGGCGGGGGCAGAGTGGGAGGATGGGAGAGTGTGCTGGAAATCATAAATCACCTCCCAGACTTGGGTGGTGCCTTTCAAGACTCAGCCTGAGGGCCCGGCCTGCTAAGCTGTCACTGGCTCTGCTACCTTTTCTGGGACAGAAAGGTGACTTGGAAAGGTGGACTTGGCAGTCAGCATGAAGGGCTTAGGGACAAGAGTGCTCAGCTTTCACTGCCATGTGCCTCGGTGATGAAGGGCAGAGCTTGCCCCATGGGTTTTAAATCTCTGGCAGTTTTGTATTTGTCCCAGCTACAAAACCTATTGGAAGGTCAGGATGCACCAGTGCTGGCAGGGAGTTGGTTTTTACTCCACCTTTTAGCTATAGCCTTGTTTGAAGACCCACTGTTTTAGGGTACATCTGTGCCCTTGCAACCAGCAGCCAGAGTTTTAATATATTCTGTTGGAAAATCAGAACCCAGTGGTGCTACCAGTGCTTAGGAGAAAGTCTACTTTCAAGAGGAGCACAATGCTATGGTGGAGGATATAGCCAGGGCCTCTACCAGAGTTCAAATGTTTTTCCATCTCTAAGTCTCAATTTCCTCACCTGTTAAATGGTAGCAATGCCTCACAGGGCTGGAGGGATTCAATGTGATAATGCACAGAAGATGAATATCAGTGGCTGTTGTGCGTGTGTGTACACGCAAGTGTGTATGTGTCTGCGTGTGTGTTCACACACATGTTCATGAGTGCAAGAAAGTGTTCGTTACTTCATTCATTCTACTGATGTCACCAGGCCCTGTGCTATACCCCAGAAATGAAGAGATGAATGAGAACTTTGCCCCTGGGGATCCCCTAGTCTCCAGAGAGATGCTGAAAAGCAGACAGACCACCCTGGTATTGCAGTAACAGGGGCTTTACTGGGGCCAAGCAGACAACAGAGCAAAACAACTAGTTGCACATGGGAACACACGGACCTATACACAGAGGGGATGTGGCGGTGGTGGTGGGGGCGTGGTTCCTGGGGAGGACAGGATAGAGCCCAGCCCAGAAAAGGCCCAGGGAGAAAGGGATTCCAAGAAGAAATGACAGCCAACTGGAGTGCTCCTAACATGTTCCAGGGACCGGAGGGGGCTTGAGGGTTCAGGGATAGGTGGGTACTGCAGAGGGAACCCAGGTCCTGCCCATCCAGTTTTCCTGGGCAAGTGACACTGGGGATGACTTACCATGGAACATAAAACTGAGGGCATGAGGTTTAGCACACCGGATAATGAAATCATCCTATGTTTGTCTATCATACTCGCTAACCACTCTGCAAACCCCAAGTATTTCCTAGATTTAGGAGGGCATGGCAGTCCAGGCCAAGATGGGACTTACCTGTAAGGCAGGTGGGCACAGGACAGTGCTAGGCACAGAGGACAGGGACAGGGGTGAAGTGCATCCTGAGAGCTAAGTCATCTAAACAGCAAGATCCTCAGCTGGGGCTTAAAAGAAGTTTCATGGCTGAGATGCAAAACTGTGCCTTGATTGGCAGGCTCCATCTGAGGGGGCATGCTGGAGTTTAATAAGCCCAGACACTTGCTCATCTGCTGCCTGCTCTTTCAAATGCCTAGGTGACAGTTGCTATAAGCTGGGGAGTTCCTGGCTGTTCTGGAACAAAGCTTTGCTATGGGTTGCAAACTCAACTGCTGGCCGACTGAACTCAAAACAGACACTTGAGCTTGTCGGATGGGGGAAGTTCCACAGATCCAAATGTCCGTACCACCACAGCTCAGTTTGCTGTATAAATGGTCATAAGCACTAACACCAACCTCACATAGCAGCTGTACAGTGGAAACCAGCCCCCACTGTTAACAGTGAGTGGAGATGCGGAACATGGTTGCACAGTGGGGAAGTGGCTGAGCTGAATTTGAACCTGTGCCTCCAGGCAGGCTGTCCTATGGCTCTCCCAGGAGCTGGGGGAAGCCCATGGGTTTGGGTGAAGAGCTACTCTAGACTGCCTGCAGAGCATGACAGGGCACACAGATTGATGGCAGAAGAAGAAACTCTTTTGCAAACTCAAACAATATGCATGAGAAATAGTGACATGTGGATCTTGAGAGCCATGTTAATTCCTTTGATGTGTGACACTGATACTTATTTGTACCATAAATGCATAGTATGTTGCTGGGGATGCAAATTAGATGAAGTTGTTTTGGGAACACCAGGTAGCACTGCATGGTGCTTCTGGAGAAAATGGTCACATGGCAAAGATACGCATGTCATGGGGGGAAATAAAGTATGTAAGCACGTGGCTCCTCTCCACAGGCTGGCACGTGGAAGATTTGTTGATCAGCATAATAGCTCATGTCGCTGTGCTCTGGCTCTGGGGGAATCTTCTGGAGAGGCAGCCTCCCTCTCCTGCTGGGACACAGTCTAGGCCATTAGCGGGCCAACTGCCTCTGAGAGCTGCTGATCCTAAATGCAGGGTCATTAATCTTCTGAAGTGCAGCATGGACATGGGCTGCAGTTTGTGAGTTCTGGACCCACCTACCCAATGGTACACTTGCCAGCTCCAGTGCGGGCCATCCAGTGCTTATGCTGCCACAGTGGATGTGACCTCATCTGTCACATCCTCCCCTACAAAACATAAGCTCCAGAATATAAGCCACTTGGTCTCAGCTGTGTCCCCAGCCCCTGGTAGGGAATCAGTAAATACTGACTGAATGGAACAAATGAGGACATAAGTAGCTGAGTGGAAACCCAAGCGTCCTGAAGCTGTGGCAGCTTCATCTCTGACCCTCTCACCACGCAAGGAGGCGTTGCCTTCCCTACCTGTCCTCTGTGTTTTGGGAGCCTCCTAGGGACCAGCTGCTGCAGTTGCACAACTCTGGGCCATCTTACCTGGCTTGCTGTGTGCCCCCCCCCCCCCGCAAAGTGAGCCCTTTTCTAGACCAATTGTATCTTTTCATCATGTATGCCCAGAGAGGAACAATGAGAGATCACCGTGCACCTCTTCTAAAACAGAGCCGTCACCCCAGGAGTGTCCGGAAAGGCTGCCGTCATCATCACCCAGGGCCACTCGCACTCTGCCAAGCCACCGTCATGTCAGTGAGAGTGACTGACTGATTTGTCCCAGGAGCTCTGGTTACTAGCAGTGTCAGTGGCCCTTTGCATCCTTAGAGGCACATTTGACCTCTCTCTCTAGCTGGCCCGGGCTCCCAGCAGCAATCCAGTTTGGGGGGCCTCTTTCCTTACGCACATGTTTGTGAAGTGGGTGGCAACCTCACAGGGCACAAACTGGGTGGCCTTCTCACCTCCCAATGCAGTCTGGACTCCAAGGAGTGAATTCTAAGGCCTTCTTTGGACAATCCCAAATCACAGCATTGGTACAAACCAGTGAGGAGCATGGGTCAGACATGACATTAGATTATTAAATTAGTGTCTTTCAGTTCCTTATGGACTCACAGGTACAACTCAGAGTCTTTAGCTGGCACTGCTTTTGTTCCCAGGGCAATGTTGTCAGGAGAGAAGTGTGGGACACTTTCACATGTGTGGAAATGAAGCTGGGAGGGGTGAGGTGGCCCAGCTGGAAGAGAGTAAGACAGTGATCAGGGTTCCCGCTGTGATTCTCAAGCACAGTTGTCCAGCATCCATACCAGGTGCCCCTCTCTCTATAGGTGCTCAGGAAAAAATGACTGGTATTAGGAGATGCTGCCAGGAGACCCCGAAGGCTGTGTCTGCTGCACAGTGAGAACTCAGTGCCGAGAGAGGGGCACCTGGCCACCCGCTGTGCTCTGTCTCAGCTTCCTGGGAGGGGGTCCCTCTACCTTGCTCCCGCCTGCCTGTGGCAACCTGATCATTCCTGAAGTCCAGTGTACTCTGATAGACCAGAGCACAGAGTCATGCGCATCAAGGAACACCAGTCGTAGCTCACCAGTGAGCAGCTTGGAGGTTGCTGGGTCACTTTTAACTACGCTGTCATTTTCTTTGCCTTGAATGGACAATGCTGGAGATGGAAACATTCGGGGGGAACTTTTCATTCTGTGTCATTGTTTGTGGCTATTTGATCAGAAAAGCTGGATTCATTTCTTTTAAAAATGATAATGAGCTCTCCACTGCATTCTAAAGTAGGACTATTATCACTGTGGTTTGTGTCTAGATGTCCCCCTGAAAGCCTCATGAGATCATAGGGCTTTTAAAGAGGTGGCTAAATCTACAGTGTGTGATGCTAAATTAAGGGTGTGTGATTAGTTGGTCAGTCCACTGATTGGTTTGGCATAGTTCTGGCTAGGATTAAGGGTGTGAGTGCTACACTGGCAGCATACAATATAAGGAACAGAGAGAGGCTTATCCCTTCTCTCTTTCTTATTGCTTTTGTTGTCTTCTGCTGCTATGAACTGCTGCCCTCTGCCATGTGCCACCCTGCCTTGGAGCCAGCCAATTATAGATTGACACCTCTACAAACTGTAAGCTAAATAAACCTTTTCCCCTTTCACTTTGGATGTTGGGTCTTTGTCTCAGCAATGAGAGAAAACAGTTATTAAGAGGGGGTCATATTTCTTTCTGGAGAAGTGCATTTTTCATCTTCAGTATAAGGACAGAGTGAACCTAAAAAAAACATACTCTGGAGGTGGCTTTTTAAAAGTGTGCCTGTCCCAGGCAAAGGGAGCTAACTTTAAAAGTCCTTTATTGCTTCAAGATGCTCATAAGTGGCCCAAAAGAGTTCAAGAGAGCATCCTCCTTCCCTTTCTCATGTTTTTCCATCTGCAGACATTTATATTTATTTATACATCAGGTCCCATATAAACCACTGCAATCCTGTCAATAAAACCTGGCTGCATTTTTTAAAGCAAGTCTGGTCATAGGTTAAGTGCAAGGCTGGTGAGGGCCAGCCTTTCAAAACAAGTGCTATTCTGCCTCAACTCAAGTCTTCGAGCACTCAGTCCTGTGTGCCTCCGTGCCTGCACCCGCTCCCATCCCGATGTCACATTATTCTGACCACAGGTGCATGAGGGGCCCTTTACCTCTCAGCTGCTGGAAGCAGGAGGCACTGCTGTCTGGCTCCAGGGGGTGCCGCAGGACCCCGTTGCTGGGCTTGGGCCTCTCATACTCTCTCTCCGGGAGCATGGCCTGCTCGCTCTCCATGGCGGGATCTGAGTGTGGAGGCAGGGACTGTGGGAACCCGAACATCAAGAGGGAAGAGAAGAATAGTAAGGCACCGCAGAGCAGAAAGCCGCCCCACCAGGCTCCGATCCAGCGGGGGTCGTCCGGGGTGATGTCCAGGTTACCTGCAGAGGGAAAGAGCACACCTCAGTGGGATGGGACACGGGACAGGTGGGCTGTGCGGATTTGCTGAGGACTTGAATCTGCTGCATGGAGAATTGCAAGGGCTCCAGGAACGGACTAGGGTGGGAGGACTGGGCATCAGGCTAGGAAACCTATCTGTTCTACATCAGTGCTTCTGTTTCTCCCAAAGCTGGAGACTGAGCACATTCCTGCTTTAATTTTCCTGTCTACCCTGGGTTTATATCAGTCTAAACAAAAACAGTTTGAAGCCAGACAGCCTCTGAATTTAGGCTGGAATTGTCTGGCTTAGCAACGCTGTCAAGGTGTGTTTGTGAAAACACAAGGAAACATTTATTGTTCAAGGGTAGATTTTTTACTAGGCACAGTCACTCTCATCTCCCCCAAAGAAGCTAATCTGAAATCCTATTCAACATCCACTGTGTCTTAAATCAGGCTCACTGTGTAAAAGGACAGGTACAAAACAGAGGTCAAGAATATGAAGCTGGACCTGATAAACTCTGATGCTACCTGGTTGAAATCCTGTCCCCCTCTCTCTGTGGGGCTTTAGGTCAGTGTTTGAATTACTGATGCCTCTGATTACTGATCTGTACAACACTGGCAAGGAGGACAGTGCTTACCTTACAGTCCTTGAGAAGATCACATGAACCACCCTAGACATAAGGTACCCAGACCAGGTCCTGGCATATGCTTGAGCCCTCAGTGGAGGTAATTTGTTATTTAGGGCTGCAGCCCTCTATTTTCAACCTAGTTCAAAACTTGTTGGTGGTCTGTGGCTTGGCACCGGCCCTCTTTCAGAAAGCTCTGCAGCCAACTCATGCGCTTACAGGCGCTATGCATGTGGGTTGCTAACTTGTACTCTTATGTCTTGGATTTGGCAGCTGAAGTCATGGCAACGTAACCTATAGCTTATGCCTTGATATTTTCCCTTCTTTGTTTATGCAAAGCAGCATTCCCACATGAACTGCTTAGAAATGGCTCTTTGATGATAAATGATACTCCTAGAGCCCAGAAGGAGATTCTTGGAGACCTGGGAAGGAGCGTATGAGTTAAGACCAACAGTGCTGTGGGCCTGAGCCAGATGGATGGACAGCTCTGGGGGAAGGAATGACTGCAGACACCAGATGAATGCTTCCCCATTTATAAAGTGCTCTCCCTGAATACTCTTCAGCATTAATGGTAATGCCACCATCATTTATGGAGGGCTTCCCTCTGCTCCAGGCAAGAGGCAGAGCCCGTACTTAGCTGTCATAGTCCAGGCTCCCTTCAACACCGCAAAGTAGGGGCTTTCATCCCCACTTTGCATAGATGAGGAAACAGAAGTTCTCTGCCCAAACTCACAGAGTTGAAGGCAGCGTACAGGCACAGCAAAACCGACACACCCGGCTGCCCTGCTGCTCTTCACCATCTGGATTAGCTGTGCTCCTCGTATAACCCGGGTAATGATGAGTTTGTGCTTCAGGCAAGGGACCTAAGACGCGAAACTCTTCTAGTAGGTGGCAAGTCGGCTTTGGAACACGGATCTCTGTCCTGGAGACCCTGACATAAGCACTAACCATGGTACTCTGAAGGACCAGAGGCTTTAGTGTAGTTGCACGCTGGGGAGAACTGTGTGAGCCTCCGAGGATGTGGGACCGAATCTCAGCTCTGCCCCTGACCAGCCTTACCACTTCCTGAGCCTTGGTGTCATCATTTGCAAAATAAAGATGCTGTCCCTTTTGGCCGCTCCAAGGAGGACAGATGGGTGAGAATCCCGACTCATAATAGGTTTTTCATTTATGGCAGCTCTTGTTATTTTTATGATTTTTACATACATCGACAGAAATTTCTATGGATTTTTTTAAAAACAGGGTATTTTTTTTTTAAAAGAAGAGTCTTTGAATGCTGAGGAGAAACTCCTCAGTGCTGGTTTTTTTAAACAATGGATGGTTCTTTTAAGCATGGGGAACACATGGTGATCTTGAAAGCATCTTTATGCAAATAAGGGGTAAGAGAAGGAAGTAAAATTGCCTGAGGTAGCTGCACAGGAGTGTTTTCACTCATTACTTACTGTGTTTCTTTACCTGATGCCAAGCAATGAATGGAAACGAAAGCCAGCAGAAGGCAGCTCAGCATTTCCTTCCATTGTCTACCGGCTCCACAAAGGGGGCCAGATGCGAGCTGGTGAAGGGAGAGAAATCCTAGCAGTTGGAAGAAACAAAATCAGTGCCTTGTAGAAAGTCACAGAGAGTTAGTGACCCTGCTGTACGTGTGAGTAAACATCCCAGGGAGAGGGCTGTGGTGCGGCAGGCAGCTGTTGTTTGTGTAAAGGTGTCAGCCTGCTCCCTGGAGGTACATATATGTGTGTGGGAAGCTGATGCTGCAAGTCAGGGAAGAGTGTGTCACCTGGGTCGGACCCAAGAGACACCTGACACGTGAGCAGGATGAGGGGAAGAGGCCTGCAGGAAGGCGAGCTGAAGGCAGGACTGTGCAGACCCAGGGAAACTGTAGTTGGCTGCTTGGGAAGATACTGATTTTTTTCCTTGTGTTTCAGTGCTCCTGAGCAGTATGGTGGTGAGGCAGGGAGGAAACTGCTGAGGAGAAACTTCTCAGGGCTGGAATGTGCTATCTCAGGACCAGGGAGGCCAAGCTAGTCTGAGAAACTTCTTTTCTCTACCCATCTCTACGAGGCAGAGTATTTTTATGAGGTATTTCAGCTCATTACAGTGAAAGTCTCTCTCCACTTGGCTGACAACTGTGAACGCTCAGCGCAGAATCTTCTGGAAAGACTGACATGGAAAGAGAGAGTGTTCTCCATGTGGGCTGGCAAAGAATGGTGTGGTAGAGGTCACCAATGCTGCCATTTGGGTTTTCTCTTCTTCTGCGGACACACAGGAGGGAACTACACCTCCCTCCTTCGGGAAGTTGGGCGTGGCCATGTGCCCAAGTTTTGCCCGTGAAAGGCGAGCAGAGAGGAGCCACGTTACTTCTTTGGGAAGGGTGTACTTTGTGAAGTGTGTACTTTGTGAAGTGTGTACGAGCTGGTGTGTGACTCTTCAAGTTTCCTCCTTTTCAGATGGTCCCTGACAGGTTACACAATAAAAAAAAAAAACAACCCCACTGGCCTGCACTGGATATTCAGTATGAACAAGAAATAAACCCTTTGTATTCTAAGCCACTGAGGATTTGGGAGTGTTTGTTAGCGTAGCAGGTTATACTACTACTAAAAAAGGCTTAGGAAATACACATTCCTGCTCTATTACCACAGTGCTCCCAGAAGGGCCGGGGATTGGCCAAAGTATTGTTTTAGGCACAGAAAGAGCACAAGCCTTGAAAACTTCCTTACTTTTTTTCCTTTTAATCTGGTTCATGGCTTGACTTAAAAAAAAAAAAAAATCACTGCAGTTTCAGCCTTACCATGAATGCTGCTGTCAGTAGGATGCCCAGAACAAAACTGAAAAGCACCAATCTGTCTCATTCACTTTGTCATGGAACTGACAATGAAATCAGGCACATGGCTGAGGAAAGATGTTGACTACAATGGGGTCAAGATCTCTGGCTGAGGGGACAGCCTGAGCAAAGGCATGCCATCCTCAGGGGCCTCTGAGGGGACAGGTGGAGCCCGTCCAGCTACTTGCCTATCCCGTGGTACCTCCAGACATTGGGAAATGTGCTGCTTCACCTTGTGGGGAGTTGGGTAGGAGGACAGTGGGAGCGGAGCAGAACGGGAGAACTGCCCACTGTGATGCCATGAGGGGGTGGCTCCCGGCCAGGAGACCAGATACAGTGGGGCCTGTCTTTGCCTAGGTGCTGATGGGCATAGAAAAGGCCTTTTGTGCAAGATCCATTTTTGCAACCCTTCCGTTTTTGCACCAGATTTTTGGTTTGTTTTTGTAGTTTGCCGGTTGGTTTGGTTGGGTAAGCTGAGCAGCCTGTTGACATCTGTCTGCTTCCTCTATGTAAGGCAAGCCAACAAATGGGACTCACTGGGCTTTGTATTCATTTCTGAGGTCCAAAGAAAGATCCCCAGGAAAAGGAATAAACTAGTTTAAAACTCATCAACTGATCCACCCAGGAGGACACCTGGGATTTTAAGGTCAGGTCAAACCAGATTGGGCAAATTTGTTTCTTTTTCCTGGGTCATTCTAACATGTAAGAGCCACTGTGGCTCTCTTGGCAATTTTTTGTTGTTGTTCATTTACCTATTTGTTTAACCTATTTTATCAGTTTTGCTGTGGGACTCGGGAATTCCAAGAGTATCATTAAGTTACAAACCTAATTAGAAACCAGAGATGGGGAGGGACTCAGCGTGGAGGGGGTGTGGAACATCCATCCAGGATACCAGCTATTGGGCTGATTAGCCCAAACTGGAGGGATTTGGCAGCAGCACCAGCCCTGCGAACAGCAGAGCAGGAGGCTCTCAGCATGCTGACCTTTTTTAGGAAGGAAGCAGACCCACTCCAGCTGCAAACACCATGCTGCTGCCTGCTGGGCCAGCTGGTATGAGTCTTAGGACCAGTCTGTGGTGGATGGGCTGCCGAGGTCAGGCCACTGCAGCAAGGCCTCTGTCCATGGAAGTGGGAGCCTGCTGGCTAACTTCAGGTTTCAGGGCCTGAGCCGAGAGAGGCTTCAGGGTCACACAGGGCTGGGTTGAATCCTTGCTTCTTCTCTTACCAGCTGTGGAAATCAGTTACCCTTTCCAGTTCTTGCTATACCTAACATTTTTTCTGTGCTTAGTATATGACGGGGACTGTCTTGAGTGCTTTGCGTGAATAACTATGTCATCTGCACACAGATCCACAAAGAATAACACCCCCAGGATCACAGAGCTGGTAAGGGGTGCAGTTGGGATTCCTGGAGGTCTGTTTCCAACACTTGATCTCTTAATCTCTGTGTGCTAGAGCTTCATCTAAGAGCTGATCCTGCCCTCAAGGAGCAAGGCCCTGAGGTTCCACGGAGACATCTTCTACAACTACAACAATCTATCAGTTTAATCTGCCACTGTTCCTAATCTTCTCCCACTACTGAATGCACGGGTTAAGACTGCACCATTCATCGATCTGGGGCATACTCAGCCATCAAGTCCTTTTTTCCAAGGTCTTGTTTTTATCTAAGTTTCAGCTGTACAAAGACTTTCTGAAAGAGAAACTCTGGAGGTGCCATCCTCTCCTCCCCAGCTCTGAGGGGAGGGATCTAACCTTGCCAGGAGCAAAGGGAGCCTCAGGGGACCAAACACAGGTGAAAGGCAACGGAGGCAGCATCCTGTGTCGAAGCGCACACAGGTAAGGTGCAAGTAATGCCCCTTCCCGCACAGCTGGCCCTTCCTGCTGCAGCCTCTCCAGCTTCCAGATGCACCTACCTGCCGGTTGCAAGCAGCCTTTCTCCGCGGATGCTCCTTCAACGCTGTCTGGATTCAAAGGGGAAAGAATGTTCTCTCTCCCATCTGCTCCATAGCGAGGGCTCACTATGGATCTGCTCTGCTGTCTCCCCACAAATTCTATCCACTGCCTTCCTTGGGCCTCTGATCTCAGCTGGAATTTTAGAAACACGTGGTCATGTGCACAGCCCCTGACGCTTACACTTATGGTGACAGCCCTTTTGCTGGACAGAACTGAAGAAGGCTCTGTGTTACGTACGTGAGGCAGATCCTAACGAGTGGAGAACTACCTCCTCAAAATACAGCCAAAGCGCACTCAGCGATGACAAATCTGAGCGAGAGGATTAGAAATGATTAACCTTGCTGAAAACTAGAATTCTATGGCTGAATAAAATAGATGACGTTCTGCTGCCCTCTGCTGGTAACCAGCAGCACTGACCCTCAAGCACATCCAGGAAGGAGCAGACAAAGACCATGACTCACAAGGCATTCTGATCCTCCCTAGGAGCAGACCTTAGCAGTCCACCGCCTACTTGGGGGTTGAGAAGGCTGCCAACAGTGACACGCAAAGGCAGACGGAAAATGCACCCATCTCTACACGCAGGGAGGCCCCCAACTGCCACCGAGCCCAGGACTATGGATGAGGTCATTTCAGAGCCCAGAGCCGCTGAACAGAATGGGAGGGGAGTGGCACTGTAGGCTGAAGGAACCAGGTCAGCAAGCCGAGGGGATTGTGAGTGGACACCCTCAGCACCCAAAGTGGAAATTCCTGTATGCTGGCTCTGAGGACCTGAGCTTTGTACAGATCCCCTCGGATTGGCACCTCCCTTCCTTCTCTGGGACTCAGTTTCCTCATTGGCAAAATGGAAGAGTTGGAAGAGAGTGATGTCTGAGGTTCTCTCTGGTCCAGGGATTTTGGTCAGTCACAGACTTGGTTCAAGGGGCCAACACTGATCTGCCAAGGGTAGAACCCACTGCCCAGCCAATTCCCTTCTCCTTCGGCGTAGCTTCCCCATTGTGCTGGGACACTGGTTCTCCATCCTCTTTCCAGCCCTGTCCTGTGCTGTCTCAAGTGCAGCAGGGAAGCTGGGCTTCCCATCTGCGTAAACAAGATGGCAGCTGACTTCTTTCACCAGCATGCCCAGCTCCCGAGGAGGGGGCTCAAAGGGCCAGCCAGCTGCCAGAACACAATACCATCCAATCACCTCCTGAACAGACCCACTACACTACAAGAATAAATAAAGAAAGCTGCATTTTATTTTCCACTTGGAAATTTGTAACATCATTAGCTACAAGTAAATATATCAGTGGGATTAATGGAGTGAATTACAAAGCGACTTGATTGGATTTAAAACCACATTATTTCTTTGGGGTGAATTAGTAAATTTAGCATTGTCAAGAGATGATGGATTAGGACCCCCGGGACTGAGTGTTCTTATTGATCCTGAGAATAGATCCGCATGAGAAGAAGCTGGAATAGCTTTCTACCCTGTTTTCAAAAAGAAAGGAAATGTGGCTTTGCTGCTTGCTGGACTATGAAGAAATGTAGTGTTCTCTTTTAGGCTTGCAATAATAGCATTATGGCCACATGTAATAGGCAGCTTCTCAGATGGCCCCCAAAGATCCCTGCCCACTAGTACATTATTTAAATCCTCATGTAAACTAGCTGTAGTTGTACATGCCTATAATCCCAGAACTCTGGATTGCTAAGGCAGGAAGATCACAAGTTGAACCCCTGCTGGAGCAGCTTAGGGACTTAGCACGACCCTGTCTCAAAATAAAAAGAAATAACAATAAAGGCTGGACACAGTGCAAAAGACCTGGGTTCAATACCCAAACCTCAAGAAAACGTCTCTGTGTAATAATCTTTCTCCTTGGCAGGGGACCTCAACAAGGGGCTGGCTTTTTGCAAACCATATGCAGAAGCCATAATGAAAAGACTTTTCTGAGAGAGGTTCTAAAAAGAGACTTTGAATGGCTCCTGTCTCCTGTGTCCTCTCTTACCCTCACCTGTGTGGTTTGCTTCAGGGAAGTACAGCTGAGACAGCCCCGTAGAGGCCAGAAGTGGCCCTTCAAACCCCTGCCAGCACCATAGCTGTGAGCTTCCAAGCAGATCCTCTCCCCGTTGGGCCTCCAGATGACTGCAGACTGGGCAGAAAGCTTGACTGCAGCCATTGAAGGATCTGAGCCAGATTACTAGGCTGCTCCTGTGCTCCGGACCCACAGAACAAGCTATACTAATCTTTTTTCTTTTGTGGTACTGGGGATCAAACTCAGGATCTTGTACTTGCCAGGCAAGTGCTTATGCCACTGAGCTATATCCCCAGCCCTTACAAGCTGTGAGATGATAAATGTCTGCTCTTTTCACACACTAAGCAGGCTGTTTTCACGTGACTTATTACGTAGTAAAAGAAAAATGATACAACCATATGAGTAGCTTTGGCAAGGAAACATGAGTAAAAACGTGTGTGTTTGTGCACGCGCATGACTTCTGGGCACAAGTTTCAAAGGTGAGTGTGCAACTTGTCACAGATTTGCTTCTTGCCATGGCACATGCACAAGTAGGTGGAACTTCTATTAGTCTGGGCTCTAAAGAGACCATGATAGGCCATGTCCCACCCTCCCAATACCAGGAGGTACGTGTGCCAGAGAGGTGGCGTCACCAGGAAATAAACTTTGGTTGTTTACCGTCACTGATTTGGGGATGTTTTTCACCACAGCATGACCTTGCCCACCTGACTAGCACACCATTCAATCCAAGAATCACGGGCTGTGGGCCCTATAGCAATCCAGGAATATGTTCCCTCTTCCTGCTAAGGTCACTTGGGTTCTGTTTAAGATAACTTTGCATGGGATATAGAAACAGTGATATATAAAGAGGATTTTCAAGTGATTTGTCTCACTGATTGCACATTTATATCTCATATTTCTAGAACACACAGGCTAACTTTTGGGTTGGAAAGTGAGGTTTTCATATATGTTCTTGGGCCAATTTCCTCATCTACCCCCTCATTTAATTCTTAAAAATGGCCCTGAGGCAGATATGCTTATTGGTATCTTTAATTTACAGGTGGGAAAATAGATGTGAGGAGTGAAATCATGTATGGGGAACGTCTTCTAGATTGAAGTGGGCAGAACCCGGGACTGAGTGCAGGCCCTGTGAGGCAGCACTCATGCTCTGGCCAGCCATCCTCCAGTGGTCCACCACCCACAGAGGTAGAAGAATTAAGGCTTCCTGTAGTTTGGCTCTTAAATGTCCTGTAAAGGCCCCTGTGCTCAAGGTATGCCCACAGCCTGTGGCAGTATTGGGAGGTGGTGTGTTTTTAGGAGGTGTGGCCTATGGGGAGAAAGTTAGCTCACTGGGGGTGTGCCCATGAAGGGAAGACGTGGGCCCTGGCACCTTCAACTCTTCAGTTCCTGGTCGCCATGAGCTTAGCAGCTTTGCTGTACCACACATTCTCCCATTCCTACCATGAGGCCATAGACTCGACAGCAGCAGGCCACCTGGACATGGACTGAGACCCCTGAAATTGTGAGACAAAATAAACATTTTCTTTCCTTTTTATTGAGACGAGGTCTTGCTAAGTCTCTAAGTCCCCAGGCTGTTCTTGAATTTGTAATCTGTCCTTAGCGTCTTCCTAGAGGGTTGGGATTACAGGCACGTACTGTTATGCCCAGCTGTTTCCTCTTTCAAGTTGATTTTCTCAGATGCTCATCACAGGGATGGAAAGCTTACATGGGGCTATTGCTTAGTACATTTTAGAGTGCAACATGTGTGAGCTTCCTTTGTGAGAGGGAAAATGCTTATCGATGATGGGTAGACACTGAGATTTATTCCTTACTTGTGTCAATGAAGACTGCATCCACATAGATTTTGGTACAGAAAGAACCCAAAATGAATCCACAGGCTGGTCCAAACACCAACATCGTGAACAGGATTCCTGAAAGAAGATGAAAAGTTAGATTAAAACACAGAAGACATTCAGTGAGCAAAGTCAGTGAAGGTCAAGATTATTTTATATTGATCAGTTGGGATGTCTGATTACTACAAATGATATTACAGGAATAAAGCTAGACATCCGTCAAGTGGGAAGCCAGTATTTCTAATTTTAGGAAAACCCATTGAAGTACTGCAAATTATGTCAGAATTCTCTAGGACAGAGAGAGAGAGATTTGTAGGCCATGATGTCCTTATCTTTAAAGGGACTTAACCCCACATTGAATGTACAGTGTTAAAATACATCCATATCTACTGTTAAATAGTTGTTTCACCATCAACAATTTTGAAAGGATTTGTATCATTTTGCTTTAACATTTATCAGGCTTTATACAATTCAATGAATTTATGGTTGGCTAAGATTCTCCAGCATTCATTGTGCAAACTGAAGATTCTTGTGAACTGAGAAAAGTCTAAGCCACCAATCATCAAATACACTGCAATGTTTACAAGCACTAAATTCAGCAAATATCAGAGTCCACACACCGGTATGGTTTGAAAAGTTAATTGTGTACTTTATCAGTTTCAATTTTGTAGCTTTTCCCCCATAATCTGGGTCACTATCTGTTGTTGTCAACCCAGTTACAGCTGTTCAGGATTTAAACTTGTCCTTGGCACTTGAGGAGACGGCAGGCCCTGAGCATAAGTTTAATTATCTGATGGCTACCATATCTGGAATTCTGTGCAAAATCTTGGGATCATTTTGGGAAAAGTACTGAGTCTAAACTAAAATGCACAGTCTGTATCCACTTAAATAAATTTCAATTTGTTAGACATTTTCCTTGGGCCCCAGGGATTAACAAGAAGCACTAAGGGAGTAGCCTCCCTTTTCAGAAGGTAGCCGTCTAACAGGACAGGCAATACATGGGTAATTCCAACGCAAATAGACAGCCCTGTGGGGCAGGAGCTAATAGGGCCATGTGGGTGGGAGGGCAGTGTCACCACAGGGAATAGGAGCGCCCTGGGGCTTATTTCTCCAGCCTGGCCTCTTCACAAGAGAAATCTAGCTCTGCCTGTGTTCTCCTCCGTGACGCCAGTGTGGAAGCAATGAAACACTCATCCATTGATCAATCCGTCACAATCTCCTTCTATGAGCCATGCACTCATCTCACCACTGAAGACATAACATTGAACCAATAGTAGAAAAAATCTTGGCTTTCATGGAATAAACAGACTTGAGGGAGGAAAAAAAGCCCCAAACTTCAGAAACTATAGACAAGAAGTCAAAGGATTCTACATATTCAGCGAAGGAAACCAGGCCTTTGCAGTTCACAGATAGGAAGCCAAGACCCCTGAGAGATCACAGGAAGACGGTTTGTAAGAACTGCTTGATAAAGAGAATGAAAATAAGAATCATCCATATTGTAAAAAGGGGGCTTAATGCACAATCAGCAAAATCCTACTCTGTAGTCTGAAGTAATCCAGAAGTTCAGCTGCTTCAGAATAGTCACTCTGTGGCCAGCCAGAGGCCCTGCACCTCGCAGTTATTCCTGTTCGGAAGAGGAGTTTTCACATAGGAAAGTATGTGACAGTGGAGAGGAGCAATGTCCGTATTACCAACACAGTAGCTAGATTAAGGTCACATGCGTACATGCGCATGTGTGAAGGGGATTATTGGAAAAGTCAGAAATGTAGGCATCTTTGTTTCAGTTATGTGGTACAATGAGGGGGCTGCCCTTAGTGGGGAGGGGTTAGTGAGGAGAACCCATCTGTCTTAGTTACTTTTCTTCTTGCTGTGACAAAGTACTTCACACCTAAGGTTAAAGGAGGAAAGGTTTACTTAGTTCACAGTTTTTAGAGATTTCGGTCCATAGTTGGCTGCAAAGCAAGGGTGGCCCATGGCACAGGGGCAACAGTTCATGGCAGTGGAAAACAGCAAAAGCAACGAGAGAGAGAAGGGATAAATCTGCCCCTTCTATCACCTGCAGGCTACGATGTAGGGCAGTTATAGCACTCACAACCGCAGTGCCAGCCTTGGACCACGAATCAGTCACAGACTCTAGACTTAGCCACCTCTGAAAAGCCTGAACCCCATGGCTGCATGAGGCTTTGGGAAGACATCAAGACACAAACCATAACAGCATCTTAGCCCCTGTCCTATGGAGGAGAGAAAGACGGAGGATCCCAAATAGCAGCAGCGGGGATGGAGGGCAGATTTCCCAGGCAAGAGCGGCACCTGTGGCAGACTGAGGAATTGCTGCTGTGGGGTAAAATCCAGCAGCCTACCACATTCTGCAGACCAGGCTGTGGAAAGGAGGTGTGATCGCAGACCTGATAAAAGCAACCCAACAGGCAAACTGCTTGGGCTTTTTCAGAAGAGCAGGACAGGGCATAGATCACTACTCACCAAGAATGCTGGACGCACCCTTCTGACTCACCATCGACACCTCTTCTGATGCCCAGTAGCAACCCCCACGATAATGTGCCTTATTTCATGCAAATTAACTACATGTCCCCAGTGATGTTATGGCCACTGATTCATATCCTTTAGACCCAGTGATAAAAATGATCACTGATACTTCATGTGTCAAAGGACCAAGCTTTTAGTATTGGATGAAAAAGTCATCAGTGAGTCAAAAAGGCCTTGTAGAGATTGTGCTGTTAGCCCCACTAGGGGACAGAAGAGAGCAAGGACGGCTGGGGCCACCGAGGTGCCCATGTGCGGGTGTGACACAAAAGGAAGCACATCCCTCCAGCTGCTGCCTCTGCTGCCCCCACGTCCCTGCAGGACCCAGCCTGGCCTGTGACTCATGCTGGAAGCTCAGATGGGCAACAGCCAGGGCACCACGGCAGGGCAGGAGCCAGGAGCAGTGCCCACTCCAGGTCCTCTGGGGAAAGGAGTGACTTTTCATTTGAAGAGGAGGTAAGAGTTCTCCCACAGGGCCAGAAAGACTGGCAGAATCCAAGCCCACAAGCCAACATATGAGATAAAGTGCATATACTTTTGTGTGAAGGGATTTTCCCCCTCTGTTGCAATCTCTGGGGTCCATCTTCTAAGTGGCTTCTCCCCAGAGAGAAGTCTGGGTACACTAGGAGAATTTGGCAAAGGACAGTCCAGCAGTGGGGATCAGGAGGGGCCCTCACCTGGGAGGCACCGGTTTGCTCCTGTGAGGCAGACCCAGCTCTCACAGAAAGTTACTTCTGAATCTGCTTTCTCGGCTCTCCCTTGAGTTCACCCTGCCAGGCTGTCATTTAACTCTTAGTTGTTTAGCAAAACCACCTTAAATGTTCTGCTTAAAGGACACGAAAACAGACCCTCAGGGTCAGATTCCTGTGTGAACAGCAAATGTCTCTAGGCTTAGCAGGAGAGAAGGTTCTTCTGTAGCCCAGTGCTGCCCCCTGCCACCTGCCGGGTTCGTGTGCACCTTGCGCAAAGAATGCTGGGAAAGTGGATAGCCTGGAAGAGCCGGCCAGAGAAAAAGGCAGGCAGGTTCCTTCCCCAATGCTGTGCGATCCGAAGTGCTTTATAGGCATGCCTTCTGTATTCATTCCAATGGCTCCAATGTAGATAATGTGCCTGCTTTCCAGCAGAGGAGGCAAAATCTCAGTTTCCCTCCCTCCCCTGCAGCACACAGATACACACAGGAGGGTTAGAAGCCAGGTTTCCCAGCCAATGAAGGAGAAGGCCCGACACAAATCCCACCTCCATTGCTTCCCTAGCTCTGTGAAGCTTGGCCAAATATTGAACTTCCTTGTGCCTCTGGTCTTCCATCTGT
This sequence comes from Dinomys branickii, assembly GCA_004027595.1. Classification (NCBI taxonomy): domain Eukaryota; kingdom Metazoa; phylum Chordata; class Mammalia; order Rodentia; family Dinomyidae; genus Dinomys; species Dinomys branickii. The sequence goes on along the minus strand of PVLD010000882.1, from coordinate 112,035 downwards.
AAAATGGGGTAATATTGGCCAGGCATTATTGGCCATAATCTCTGCATTTTGGGAGGGTGAGGCAGGAGAACCATGAGTTTGAGCCCAGGCTGGGCAGCTCAATAATTTAGTTAAGTCCAAAAAAAAAAAAAAAAGCTAGGGATGTAGCTCAGTGTGAAAGTCCTGAGTTCAATCACCAGTGGGAGTGGGGTTAGGAATTAAACTGGTGTCATAGGGCTGCAGTGGTATTTAAGGACCTAATTCTTGCTGTTAGAACAGTGCCCAGCACACAGACACGTTAAACAGATGGTGCCGGTGACCGTCCCACAGTGAAGGTCCTGTGCACCCAGGTTCCTGCTCATCCCTCCAAAGCTCACCCTGCTCTCCATACCTCACTTCCTGGAGCCATAGTCAGGGAGAAGGGCTGGCTGGGGTCAGGCCATGCCTGGGCAAGGGTTCCTTCTGGAGAGTAGCTGCAATCGGAATGTCACCAGGGCCACTCGGACTGGCTGGCTATGTCTACCTCCGGCCTGACATTATTCTCCAAGTACAGTGGGAAGCTAAGCTGTCTTCTGGGGCTGAGATGATTCATCAAGGGGAGCAGCTACCTCAGGAGGGAGTGGATGACCGATGTGGCCTTCTGGTCTGCATGTCAGCCTTCTGAAAACTAGTATAAACCCGCTGTTCCCAAACTGGGTGCCATGGTACCCTGGGGTACCACTGTGAGCTCAGGTGGTACTGCAGAATAGTTTTTTTCTCTGACGAAAACACATCGATCCTGGCATCTGTTGGATGGCATTCATGGAACTATCCCCCAGGTTAGCTGCCAGCTTCACCTTACACTCTGTTCCTTCCTTTGATATCCACTCTGTGAGCTGGCTTTTCCATAGTCACCGTGGGAAAAGCACTTGCGGAACTCTGGAACAGGAAACAAAGATGGCAGCTTCTGCTCTGATTTCAAGGTTCAAGCAGCTGTGCAGTTCCCATGGGGGTCACACTTCTCACAATGAGGGACAGATGTTACAGATAAAAGTATTTTCTCCTTTGACGCATAAGCATTATTTCTTTAAAAAAAATCTATTGCTCCATTTTTAGTAGAGAAAACTTAATTGGAGTCCAATAGTGTGACACACGAAACTGTTCGCTATCTCTCTCAGACTTAGAGCTCTGTGAAAATATAACTGAGACACTGGCAAAGTGAACTCAGAAAGTTTGGGAACCTCCAGTATAAATGGGCCCAAGAAGCTGATTATACTGACCTATGCTCAGAAGTTAAAAAGGCTGTGGCTGCCCCTGAGCTAGCCCAAGGGAGGACTACAGAAATTCTTCAAAGAAGTGACTCCAGCCACATCTGCTGCTGGAGAGCCCTCCTTCTCCTGTGCACACGCTTTTCAGACTCAGCACCAGATGCCTCTGAATCTGGCAGAAGAAGAGATGAACTGGTGAAGGATTTTAACCTGAAGAAACTTGCTGTTTTATTGGAGAGAACTTCAACCACTGTTAGTCAATCAACAAATATATACTGAGTATCTACCATGGACCAGGCACCCTGCTAGGAGCTGGGATATAGCAGTGAACAAAAGAGAAAAAGTCCTTGGCTTTGGGGGAGCTGTATCTGGGTACACAAAAGGCAATAAACCAACTTGTAACACAGTGCCAGAAGCAGGACGAGGCCAGAGTGCATGACGGTGAGAGAAAGCCCACACTGCACCGAGTCTACTGACAACATGCGTTGCCCATGGTTAGACATGCTTCCTGCCTGTGAGTGGACCATGCTGCTATGGTCAGCAGAATAATGGCACAAAAAATGCCCACTCCTCACCCCAGGGACCAAGGACCAGGGAATGTGTCACATTAAATGACACAAGAGAATGAAGGTTGCAGATGAGATTAAGACTGCTAATTAAGTAATCCTAAAATAAAGAGATTATCCTGGATTACCCCTGTGGGCTCAGTGTAATCTTGAGGGTCCTTAAATGTGGAAGAGGGAAGTGGAAGGAAGAAGGCAGAAGCCCAGATGCAGAAGCAAGCAGAGAGAGAGCAAGACGGCCTTGTGGGCAAGCCCTGACCTGCCATGCTGGCCTTGACGACGGGGGTTAGCTCTGAGCCAAGCTCGTGGGCGTCTTCCAGAAGCTGGAAAAGGCAAGGAAACAGATTCTTCCTTCAGAAAGGATCTCATCCCTGTGAGACCCTGCATGGACTTCTGACCTCCAGAAATGTACGATAAATTTGAGTTGTTTTAAAAGCCACTCTGCTTGTGGTAATTTGTTACAGCAACACAGGAAATAAATATAGTCATTGGGCAAGTTTGGGGAAGACAGCTCCAGCCCCCTGACTGAAGGCGCATGAGCATGATGTGGCAGGAAGCCTCTGTGTTGGGTGCTGTATGTGACTGCGGATCATTTCTCAGGGGTCACCTCGCAGACCTGGTGCTGACTGGGGCACAGTCTGAGACTCTCAAAGATGCTTCCTCGTTCTTATGCCCTTTTCTTGGCCCAGTGCTAATGCTTAGGATGGTCCCTGCCTGTTGGCAGGATTTGGGAATGGGAATGCTTGCACCGGCAGCAGCCATGCAGAGGAACTGGAAGTGATCGCCAAGGCACCCAGCCCCAGAGGCACAGAGCTGGGATCCAGACACCCAGCTGCCTTCCCCACCCTATGCTCCTCCCCAAGCCTCTCTGCATGTCTCTCCGTGCTGGGGACCTTCACTGTCACTGTGCCTCTTCCTCCTTGCAATGAGGCCACGGGACTCCAGCAACAAGAAATATACCCCTGAGACAGAAGAGATAGCCCAGGCCAGATCCATACCTGAGTGGACATTGATTTATGATAAAGCATACAGAGTAGTGGGGGATAGGAGGCTCTTTCCATCAAAGTGATGGAACAAGCTGAAATGATCGAGGCAAAAAGTGCTGCATAACACATGTAAAAATCAATTCCAGGCAAGTCACAGAACTCAGGTGTGAAAATAAAAATGATAATGAGTGTGAAAAGAAAAAAGAAAATGATAAAACTTCTAGAAGAGGACAAAGTAGAATGCTTCTTAAACATGGGAAGCACTAACCATTCAAAGAAAAGATGGATAAATTGTTCTACATTGCAATTAGTAACTTCATCAGCAAAGCCTTTCAGAAAGGAGACAGATGGGAAAACATACATGTACTGTATATATACATATACTTTATGTGCAACATATACTGTATATTTTTATAACATACATAAAAATAAAAGGATTTATATCTAGATTATCTAAAATTTCTATGCGTTAATGAGGAAAGGCAAATAGTAAAAAAAAAAAAAAAAAAAAAAGGACAGACACCAGGACAGGTACTTCAAGGAGAAAGGTATCTCGATGAACAAGAAACTATAAAAATGTACTCATTATAATTCAGAGGAATGTAGACTCAAATCCCGATGAGATACCATGACATTTTCAGCTGGCTGAAGCATCTGTTGATACCAAGTGACCTCAAGGAAACAAGGTATTAGAAACTCTTGGATGCTGCTGCTAGGAGCGTACACTGATCACATCAAGAGAACTTTGACAGTGTCCAAAAACCTGAAGATGAGCTAAATCAGTGACCCCTGATTCTAACTCCCAGGTACATTCCCAACAGAAAGTGTGCCAACACGAACTGGGGGAAATGTCACAGTTTATGTCTAGATGTACTGCTCCCCCCACCGAGTCTCATGCATTCATTGGTGGGGTTTGGGGGAGGAGACTGGATCGGAAGGGTGTGATACTCATCAGTGAAATAGTGCAGGGATGAGTTGATAGCTAATGTCATGTTGGAGGGTGGAGCCTGGTTAGAGGAGGTGGGTCAGTGGGGGTGCGGCCTGAAAGGGTCTCTCTCTCTCCTTTTTCCCTTGATCCCCTGCTTTTTCCTGGGTGCCCCACCATGGACTGGGGGCACCCTCTGATATGGCCCCTCTCCCATGCCCCTCTGCCATGCTATCTACAAACTGTGAGCCAAAATAAACCTTTTCTCTTTTCAATGTCAGATTCTGTGTCTCAGCAATGAGAAAGTAAGACAGAGATAGACCCAAGAATACTTGCACCAGCAGCCTGTGAGATCCCCAGCTTGGATACAGCCCAAACGGCTACCCTGAGTTAAGACAGGTACCAGAGTCTGATCTCTCTGCTGTCCACACTGCAAGACGGGTTATCTGCAGGATGCTTGTCAAGAGCAAATCATCAGAATTGTGGCTCAAATTTAAAGGCATTTCTGAGCAGTAAAACACAGACTGGAATGATCCCATCTGTACTGAATTCAAGGTAGCCAAATTAAACCATTTAGTGATCTATATAACTGGGGGGTCAGGCTATAAAGAAAAACAGGGAAGTGAATCTTACAGAAGCGTGGGTTGTGGGTATTGCTGCAGGGCAGGAAGGGGATTATATAGGGTCAAGAAGGAGTCGGTGGGGAAGAGGGCAGTGTTCTCTGGTGTTGGCTCAGGCTTCATTTGTTTACAGACTGAGTGTTTCACAACAATTTATTAAGCTGCATATCTTTGTGTGCACAAAACAGGACTGTGCGTGTGAGATTCAAGTCCAGCCACACACATGGCTCTCTGGGGAGTGCTTCCTGAGCAATGCTGAGGACAGAGCAGTGTGACTCCTGCCTGTCATCTCACGGCTCCTTCTAACAGCACAGTGAGGCGGACGCCACCATTCTACAGTCACCCAAGTGGTCAAGCAGCTTAACCCATGACACGTGGCTTCCAGATGTCCGCTTAATCACTCTGTCCATCTTCTGCACAACCAGGTTCCCATAAGCTCAAGCACAATAAGCTAGCTTAAGGAACACAAGCAAAATCAAACCCCAAACTTTGCTGTGCAAAGGTAGCCACCTGAATGAGGGGCCCCTGGTGAGGACGGATACCCCATGGTGTGTGGGCTTCCTCCAACCGTCAGGAGGCAGCAGGCACGGTGCAAAGGGGGTTCTAGAGATGGGCTCTGCGGCTTCGGGAGCCACTACTTAGCTGCTGGGAAACCAGGTCCAGTCCCCAGGCTTCTTGCATCGGTTTCCGCATCTATAAAGGAGGTGCTAATCAGACATTTTAAGTGGTGTGATAAGCAACACATGAAAGCCAATGCAGCGGCTCTGTGTGACTCTGGCACAGACCAAGGACGTCACAAACATCAGTTTCCACTCATGCTCCATGGCTCTGCCCTGGGCCAGAACGCAGGGACGCAAAGACACGGTGATGCCCGCTCCCCTTTGTCCATGGGCTGAGGCTCCTGCAGCCAGCCTGCTTGCTTGAAGTTCTGCCCTCCAATACACCGCCGTTGGCTGGCTACAGCGTGGCATGCAGCACTCTGTGACAAAACACTGACCTTTCCCCGGAACCTCTATCTTCCCTGGCCAAGTGACACAGAGCTTGCTTCCTTGTGAACAGCTGGCCAGGACAGAGGGACACCGGCTGACACCGGAGCTGCATGGCTGTGCCACCTGGTGGCCTGAACTCTTTATGTTGCTGAAAGCAAAGCCAAACTGGCCACTCCCAAAGCCAGGGACTTCTAGTGCCCCTAACCACGCTGCAACTAGACAGAACCATTAGCACTTCTGAGCCTCAGGCTCCGCCTCTGTGAAACAGGCTGATCGCAACTTCGTAACTTCCTATGGAGTCTTTCACTTCACATCAGTTCCTGGAACACAGACATTACTATTTGTTTTTTGTTGAAGTTTTCTGCTTCATAAGCTTCACTTTTTTGATTACTTATGTAGGAGATGCTTATCTCCAGAACGTGGCAGGCAGTCATATAAAGAGACAACTTCTCTCCTGTCCCTTTGTAATGATTAGTCTGTGTATAATGCTTTTCTCCTGTGTTGATTCTTGTTTTTTGCATCAGTGAGAACATATACATTAATTTGAGCACATTTTGAAAGAAATACATGCACCCTGGAAGCCAACCTGACCCAGGCATGTACAGAGAGGGTACCAGGCATGGCAGCTGAGGACACCGACCAGTGGCCGATGGCCAGGGCCTGCATGCCCCAGCTGGGTGACCCTGGGAATGACCTCACTGCTCTGGGCTCCACACTTATCTGGAAGTGGAATAATCACAGCATTTGCCCCGCAGGATTGAGGTCAAAGCGATTGGTGTGTGAGAGGGACTTTCCACGGTGCCTGGCATGCAGCAAACACTCAGTACATTTGCTCTGTCACTGTTACAAAGATGGTGCACATTGGCATCTCACACTGCCACAGAGCAACACTGGTGTCATTTACATGCGCCCCTCCAGTCGGCTTCTGCATGGAGCATTTAGTTTTTAAGAGTAATAAAGAAAAAAGTCAACAGAGTTCCTTCAGTGATTGAAATCCAGGAAACACGTGCTAAGGTTTTCTCTCAACTGTTTTTCTCAAGACTAGAATTAAACTCTGCAATAAAATTTGAGGTGCAGATGGAAGGGACCTGTATGTGTCTGGCTTTCCTGGTCATCCTTATGAGTAGTGGTGGTAGGGTTAATCCCAGCACTCCTGGAGGCTGAGGCAAGAGTATCGCAAGCTCAAGCACAGCTTGGTCAACTAGTAAGATCTTGCCTGATAATAAAAACTATTTAAAAATGGCTGGGCACAGGGCCGGGGATATAGCTCAGTGGCACAAGCACCTGCCTGGTAAGCATGTGGTCGTGATTTTGATTCCTGATACCAGAAAAAAAAATGGCTGGGGATATAGTTCAGTTGTGGGGAGAGCTTAATTCACCCAAGAATCACCTTGCCCAGCCCCCCAGACTCTGGCTCCCAATCCATCCTTCCCTGGAGGGTACTTGGGGACACTGAGGTCTCAGGTGACAGCCCATGGCTAACCTTCCATCTTAGCCATGATAGAGATATCACTGAGCAGGGCAGGGGAGGGGGCAAAGCCTGGGGTGCTTCACGTGACTTAATGTCAGACCCCCTCTTCAGAAGTCTGCAGGTTCTTGGGAGGGATCTTGAGATTCACTTGAAACAAATGGAAAAAACCTAAACAAAACAAAATAAAGTTTGATCTCCTAGAACAGCTCCCTGGGCTCACGTGCATGCGTGAATGCTTCTACCTCTTTGGAAGGAAAGTAGTCTAATTAATCTTTCAGTTTGCCCAGTTATAAAAGCAATGAAATCAGGAAGCAGGAAAGCCAATGTTATCCTAAAATCTTGAGGCAATCACTGTCTTCAGTCTTTATCCTTTCTGGGGTCAAATAATGATTCTCAGGGTCGCTTATTAAGTATGTGGATGTTCTTTTTGTAGAGGAGAAGGTAGAAATCGCAATGGTCAGTGAGTCACCGGCAGAACCGCACAGCTTATTTGTGATGGGGCAGATACGACCTCAGACCTCGAGGGCTTGTTCTTCTAGGAACTGTAGACATCCTGGCCTAGTGCAGGGGGCTTTAGAATGAGGTAGACTGAGATCCAGCCAGGCTAGGCTCCTGGTTCACTTCTCAGTATTTGGATGACTCCCTTCCAGACACTGAGCCTTGTGGAATAGAGAGTTAGGCATCAGGAGAGCAAAGTATCCAATGCCTGCAACAGAACAGATGCTTCCTAGAATGATCTTTGTGTCTCAGAAAGGATAATTGAAGGAGGGAGGGCTGTAGCACGGGCTTCCCGCAGGGTCTTTTACCTAGCTGGGATCATTTTAAACCCGAATGGTCCTCTCCAACGCTAAGAACTCCAGCTCCAGCGGGCTGTGGCCACTAGAGGGCAGCACTAGCCCAGAAAAGAGCAATTCCTGGCCCTGGAACATCTTTACCCTTTGCTTCTGGGCTGAAACCCTCAGTCAGAACATCACATTCCTCTGGTGCCCTCCGTTTACCCAAATGCATCCCCTTCCTTGAGAGCTACAGGTTGAAAGTTCTGCCCTGCAACACAGGCACCCTTCTTTACCCAGTGCCCATTACCCACAGCATTAAGTAACTGAGCCTGTAGCAGCACTGGAGAAGAAGAGGTGTTTATTGACCATGTAGTATGTGCCAGCTTAGGTACATGATTCACATAATAGAATTCTCCCCAGTGCACAGTTTTCAAATGAGACCTCCCCATTGCTAAGGCCACGTGGCATGTGACAGAGCATGCTCACGGGTCCCTCCCATGGTGTCACACCTGTCTCTCCTAGGGCAGGTACAGCACAGGGTCTCAGACTAGGCTGCCAAAATCACCTGAGACACTTAAACATGAACGCTAAGGTTGAGGTCCTGTGATGGAGGCTCTGACCCAGCTGTCCGGGCTGCTGCCTGGGCACTGGGCTTTCTCTGAGCTCTCAGGTGAGTGTCCAGAGAGCAGGTTGAAAACCTGCAGCCACAGAGCACTTTGCTCTCCCTGACCTCATGTGAGCTTTCATTTCTAGAGCCAAGGATGTGGCTGGTATCCATAAGGCATCTTAGGGCACACTGGTGAAGGGAGGAAGGCAGGCCCTACCCGATGTCTGCTCTGCAAGGCCAAGGGGCGCCAATCATTGAGCATGACCCGCCTGAGGTCAGCCCGCATGGAGGCAGAGCCTGAATCTCCTGTGCAGCGCACCGAAGCAGGCCAGGGTGCTGCCACCCCCGTGCACACACAGGGACAGAGTCCTGGTGCCGTGTAACTGGGCCATGCTCACCCTTGACCCAGCTTCTCCCCTCATCCAGGTCCTGGAAGGATCTCAAAGTCCACGTCATCCATAAGACCGCCTCCCGCAAGAGGTCTTCCTGGAATTCCCCTCTTCTCCCTCCTTAGAGTCTGCCAAGTTCGATGGACTAGCCATGCTATAGAGCTACAGGCTCAGAGAGGGCACCTACAGTTGTTAAAAGTATTCTCTTCCCTATGAGGGCAGTACCTGAAGAAAGGACCCCATGCCTGGCTGCTGAGCTGTGAACTGACTCCCAACCAGGCCTGGGACGGACAGGAAGCCCGGGTTACAGATGAGTGCCATCCTCTGTGATCAGGCTTCTGCAGAAACTTCTCTTTCCCTCCAGCCCCAGCAGAGGGCACCAGCCTCTCTGCCTGACCGGCCCCTGGGCATGAGTGGGATGCTGTTCTTGCAGGCAGCAGTGCCCAGGGCACACCCCCCTCTGCACACACGGCCCCAAGCAAAGCTGGGACCCAGGAGCAGTGAGACTGCGCTGATGAAATGAGAAGGTCGCCTTCCCAAGGGGACCATGTGGCACTGTGCTCCCGGAAGCTACCCCTGCGGGCTTCTGCCACACGGGGCTTGCCCCCTTTCTGCTGTCCTGGCAGTCAGTCTCACATGCTGGCCTCTACTGGGGGCAGGGGAGAGATGGGAGGGCCTGGGATCAGGGCCTTCGCAATTAGTCTGTAAAATAGGTTACTGTTGCCCTGCTTTCCTCCTGTGAGGGCTGAATGGCTCCCCACAAATCTATACGTTGAAACCCTGACTTCTAGTACCTGAAAATGTGAACCTATGTGGAGAGAAGCTTTTGCAGAGGGGAGACACTTGTGCATGGCAGGACTGGAGCAGCAGACCAGAGGAGGGCCCCACTCAGCACAGGGCGGGAGCTGGGGTTCACAGCAGGTTTACTGCTGGCAAGAAAGATGCTGGGGGTGACAGTGGCACTGACGCCTGGAAAGCTAAGGGTCAGATAGTGCAGTTGCCATGCCCCATCGCACACAACCTCAACGCAGCCCGTCCCGCAGATTCACTCCCACTTTACAGGGGGAAACTGAGGCACAGAGAGATTAACTTGCCTAAGAAAACACATTTGTTAAGTGGGAGGCTTAAAGAAGAACAAGAAGAAAGGACTTAAGAAAACCGAACGAGGAAGGGAAGAGGACTGTCCAGGGAACAGAGGGGCAAAGGCAGGGGCCGGGAACCCGGCATGTGAGGCGGACGATGGCACGAGGCCCCTGAGAAAGAGGCCACAGTGTGGTTTCTCAGGAGAGTGCAGCTGGTCACGGAGGCTCTGTGCTCAGGCTGTGCTGGGTACGGAGTAAGGGCAGCTCCTGGGATCAGCTGTGTCTCACCTGGGAGATAAACCTGTACACCATGGTCCAGGCCGTGGAAACTCGGGAGAAAAGGGGAAGAGGTAGCAGGGAAGCCAGCGGGACTTAGTAACTGTGCGGCAGGGTTGGACGCAAGTGGACTTGATTGCATGAGATGGTGCATCTCACGCCTCCTCTCTCCACAAGGGGGCGCTGCGTGTATGCTGGGCTTCCTGAGCTGCAGCCTAGCAGCAATTCCCGGTCCCTGCTGGCCATCTCTGCAGAAGTTACCTGTTGGAGAGTTGCTGTCTTTCCTGCCACCTTCACAGGTACGGCTTCCATGTTCAAAGCGTTTGGGAAGCTATCCTGAATTTTCCCAAGGGTCAGGGAAGCCCTCTATATAAAGTGGTTTTAGTCGCGGAGGCTTACAGAACCCCAGATATGGTTGCTGTCTCCAGGCTTTGGGAAGACAGAGGGATGAGGTCAGAGGCAAGACCCCATGGCAGCGAGCTGCTCTCCCAGGTCCATTCATAGTCCTCGGTGAGCACTGTCCTGCTCGCGCACATCACGCTCAGATGCTCACCACTGGGGACATGGTGACCTACTAATTAGTCTGTCCTCACTAATCACAAACAGAAATCCCACAACTACCCTCTTCCAGCCCACTGATGCCACCGCCAATAGACACAAATTCCCTCTTCCTTAAATACCTGCTGGAGGTCAGGTGCTTCAGGCATTGTACACAGTTTATCCTCACAGCAAAGCCTGAGATGTGCACACACCTTCATCTCCTGCTTAATGAAGAAACCGAGGCAGAGGACTATGATTACAAGCCTGCAGGCACAGGATCCCAGGTAGGACCCTTGATCCAGCAGGGCCTACTCTGAGCTTCCTCCCACCTGCCCCTGAGAGAGAGGAAATCCTTCCGGCACGTTCTCAGAAACCAGCTTCCGCAGGACCCTGAAGACCCCACTCTGAGCATGGCTCATCCCCTGCGGTGAAGCTGAGTGACTCATGGGGGCTGGAACTGGATTTAGTCACATGGGGCTCTGCTTGGGACTCCTGGCTCCCTCACGGCGTAGGGATTTCTGGGGATCAGTTTACCCATCCTCCACTCCACTAGTGTGTTCTGGTCAGAGCTAGTGGTGGGTAGTGCACACTTAAGACCCTTCACACTGTCACCAGAGGGAGCCAGAGGCCTTCGCATGCCCAGGAAGCCTGTCTGCCCACATGGAGCGTGCTTCGCACTTGAAGGGAGGAGGGTCACCACTCATGGGGAGGGTAGCTCCCTGCCTGGGTGGGACGAATCACTGGCTCCTCTGTGATCATTGGTGAAGGTTCTCACTCTGTATCTGTCAAGAAGACAACCATCTCCAGAATTCCCCTGAAGGGAAAGAAAGCTTCCATCCCCAACCCCAACCCTGAGCTCCCAACCTCACAGCTATTTGTGCTTGGCGAGATGAACCTGCTCACAACTTGCCAACATCTGTTCCTTCCAGTTCACACCACCAGAACATCCCTACTTTGCAGCATAAATCCAGGCTGACCTGGAGCTGTCATGGTTCTGGGCGGGCCAGGCTCTGAGGGCAGGCTGAGGATGCCAGGATGCCAGGATGGGTGGGGATCAGCCTGGACCTCCTGCAGAGCGTACCCTGGAGGTCAGCCCAAGCTGTCTCAGCTCTCAGCTGACACACAGCATCCAGGAGGCCAGGGAGGACCAGACTAGGGCTGAATCGGGCACTGGGGACAGGGAGGTGACCCAGTGGCAGTTCCCTTGGTGCTGTCTATCAGGAGATTCAGGCTCAGAACCCTGAACAGGAGGCCACAGGCAGGGGCAGATGTGCAGAAGGACAGTAGTCATGTACGGGACACAAGATGGGGACAGAATCTGAGATTCTGAGATGGCACAGAAATCCCCCCCTCAAAACTGCATCCTGCATCCAGCAGGACAGACAGTGACAGGTCCCGGCACGCGGCTGGGCCACAGCTGTGGAGACCCCTCCTGGGTGGAGGCAGGGCTGCCATCCCCAGGTCCCGTCTGGGACAAGCGGGGAGCAGAGCTGACGGCCAGGCGAACCAGCTGCAGGCAGCAGCTGCACGCTCACTCCTCTCAGTCCTCACCTCTGGCCGTGCCCTCGCGCCTCAGGTACGGTTTGAAGGGCAGAAGATAGTCAAGGTGTGCGTGAATGCAAATTCCACTCTAATATATCATGAAGGGGGACACGGCTGCTTGCTGACATGACAGCTGATGATCACGAAGCCTGGCAAAATCCGAGGATGGATTATCAAGCCCTGGATTTGTGTGTCCCGTGAGAAGGGAGCCGTCGCCGTCAGATGTTGACAGAGTTCGGCAGGAAAAAGTCTTCTCAGACCAACTTCATTTCCTCTGCAGTTCTCTGACCGGTTCCAGAGGGAAAGCATTGGTGCTGGGGTAACAGCTGCATGAACCGCCGCAAAGCAGTGCAGCGGGTGCAGGGAGATGGCACGGGATGAAGTTCACAGGCACAGGGGCACACCCGGCAGCCCTGGCCCCCCATCTTCTATACCTGCCATGTAGGCATTGGCCTGTTACGCCCACTGGGGAGGGAAAGTTACCACACTGCTGGTAGATCAAGATTCAGAAATCAACAAAACAGGCTGAATCCACGACTCTGCGCTCCCAGGATAAAATGTGTTCACATATGGGAACTTGAGGACAGGTTGGGGAAGGTTTGGGGCACCAGCTCTGGGAGGCAGGAAGAATATCAGGGACAGTCTTAGTATACATCCCTGTCAGGGATGGCACTGACTGAATATGGGTATGAGTAGGTGGCCCCCATAGTCCCACACGGCCACCCCAGAATGCACACTGAGAGGCCATGCTGCGCTTGATTATCTGCTGGAAGGCATCTGGCAGAGGGAAGGATCTAGAAGGCCAAAGGACAAGGGACATTTAGCCTTAGAAAGAACGAGCAGCAAGCTGGAATGAGACCCCGCCATGGGAAGAGGCGCCACCCATGTTTCGCAGCAGAAGCTGAAAGCAGATGTAAGATGTGATTCCCGTGAAGCAGACACATGGGCACAGATGGACTGGCTGTCCCAGGAGGGAGTGAGCCCCTCACCACCACGGATGTTCAGATCGGGATGGAGTATGTCCGGGCATTGGGCTGGAAGAGAGCATTCCTGCTGGGTGGTAGGAAGGTAGACAAGATGGTCTTTGAGCCTAAGATTCCGGGATTTTTCACCTGGGCAAACTGCCAGCAACTTCTCAAGCCTCTGAACAGTCCAGGGACACAGAGGACTTTGAATCTTCGCTGACTGTTCCGCAGGCACAGAGGTGAGAGCACGGAATGAGGGCAGGAAGGGAGGGCCCCGCGGAAGGCCATGTTGGCCCTGGCAGCCCCCACTGCTCTGTTGTCTGCCTGCTCCACATTCCCAGGTACGGTTGACACTGACCCCTCGACTTCCCTGGGTCTCAGTCCCGGAGGTAGAAAAGTTCTGCTGACATTGATTTTCCCGTGGGGAAAATTGCAAACTATTTCAGCTCCGATTCTAACTCAGATTGGAGAACAGAGAGAAGTGTTATTGAGCGATGTCTCCTCTTAGGAAGGCAGCAGGGCGGATAGACAGATGGAAGGCAGGTCTTTGGACCATGACCACAGGGAAGAGTGACTAGCGGAGGTCGCCAAGGCCCACCTGAGAACAGAACAGGGCAACTGTCCTTATTCTTGAAACAAACACAGTGGGCCTCATTTTCTGAGAAAATGAATTCTGGTTCTGCTGGGATTCAACACCCAGGGGGAGAAGGTTGTGAAGGAAAACAGTCTGTTTTGGACTGCATTACTCGCTTTGTTCAACTCCTCCCATCAGGTATCCAGGGCTCGTAGTGATGTGGACCTCTTTTTAAATTTTTTAAAAAATTGCTATATGGAGAATAATGGTCTAGCTCTGACACTTCACAGGCTGGGTGCAGAGAGGGTAGTTCCTCTAAATCAGTGGTCCAACAGGGCAGTGTTGTCCCCAGGGGACCCGTGGCCTTGCCCAGAGACATTTTTGCTTGTCACAATGGGACGATGGATGCTCTGGCGTCTGGTGGGTAGAGAAGGAAGACGCTGATGAGCAGTCTGCAGTGCACAGGAATAAGGACCCAGTGTCACCAGTGCTGAGCCTGACAAGCCCCGCTCTACAGTGCCCAGGTCTCGGCTGGTCCTGAGGCTGCGCATGGCCCATGCAACCAGTGATGCTGGCAGGAAGGCGGGGCTAGGGGCAGGGTGCAAAGGGAGACTTTGGAAAATGGGGCTTCATGGATGTAATTCAGTTAAGGATCCTGAGACGTAATGATCTTGGCTCACCCCAGTGGGCCCAGAAATCTAAGTGTCCTTACGCTGGACACACAGAGAGGGGGCGGAGGGAGAGGAGGCGGTCACACGAAAGCAGTCATGAACAAGAGAGCCTGGACCTACCAAGGGCTGGGCCAGCAGGGACAGATTCTCCCCTGCAGCTTCAGGAGGAACATAGCCCTACTGACACATTAGTTTCAGACTTCTGATCTCTGGAGCCATAGAGAAATATGTATCTGTTACCGTAAGTCACCAAGTCTGTCAAAATTTGTTGTGGCAGTCTCAGGAAATGAACACAGTTATGTCTAAAAATAGAGACCCACGGCCATGATTTGAAAACCTCTACCCCAAACTGGGTCACATCCCCCAGACTTTCTATTAAGGCCGGAGCAAGGACTCTGGAAATGATTAGTGAGTGAGGCAGGATAAGTAAAGAGTCTGAGGCTGAGTCTGGCGAACCTTCTATGTATATGACTCAAAATCCAGTGGAGAAAAAGCAATGAAGGGTGGGCTACATGTATTACACTCGGAGTTTATTTCTTTAAAAAACTTGTTATGCACCTCCCGAAATCTTTCAAAACTTATGAACTACAGTGACTGAAAAGCTGCAGGAATTTATGAGGAAAAGAGAAGGACCAGCATGCTTTGCTAACCAGGCATCTCCACAAGTACTTCAATGTAAGAACAGATTCGTGCCACTAACTGTAACCCTGGCAGCCACCAAACTGAGACCCTGAATGAGTCTTCCCGAAGTCCTAAGCTAAGAATCAGAACTAAGATTCAGAAGAAGGAGCACTAGCTTGTCACACACAGACTCCCAAATCAGAACTGAGACACGTCCAGTGTCATTTGCCACCCAGGGACGACCACAAGTGGAGACGAAGATGGCTCGCGCCCGTACGCTCTTCTGCTCACGGAGTCCACCGGAGGAGCCAGGGAACACTCAGCTCCTCACTTCAAGGAGGGGCGGCAAGAGCCAAGAGACAGAATGACATGTCGCCAGAACGTGTAACTGAAGAATTAGGGCCAGAAAGGAGGCCGCAGCCCAGGGAGCCTCCGTTCTGTCACTGCAGTCCACCGCGTCACCGACACTGTCAGGCTGGTATGTGTATCAGGAAGAGTGCTCAGTGCCACCAATCATTTCGTGAAGCCCATCAGTGAAGGGCATTGATTCCAAGATGTGTGGCAGGGCATTCCCAGTGACCCAGTCTCCAACATGCAGGGAAAGGGGAGTAAGTATTGTTCCTATTTCATCCAGTCCTAAGTCCAAATCCTCATCCCTCCGCCCTGTCCTCTGAACACCTTCCCATCTGTACTAGATCGCAGCCAAACCAGAGGACGCTGTGCTCTCTGAACAGCTTCCCCTGCAGATGTGAGGCCTCCCCAGCTGTGCCCTTAGGCTCCTGGGAGGGAGAGGCCCATGACCTCTGGCCTCTAGGGAGGGAACTTAGGGCTCAGCTGTCTTCGCTTGTACCTCTCTCTAAACCGCCCACTCCTTCAGGGCCAGCTCACACCAGCTGCCCCAGGACAGTGATTTCAGGGTCCCCAGCAAAGCTCTTCTCCCTTTATCCTTCTGCTGCCCAGTATGGGACAGCCCTGTCCCTTAACGTAGGTGTCCTAACAAACTCCCAGAAAAGACTGCAGAAGAGCCACACCCGTGGCATTCTGACTTTTTTTTCTTTTTCCCTCTATATTACTGCTTTTCTACATTCCCTGTGTCTTTAGTGCCAATTTAAGGGCTGGGGATATAGCTCAGTGGCATTAGTGCCTTCCTGGTGAGCACAAGGTCCTGAATTTGATCTCTGGTACCAAAAAAAAAAAAAAAAAAGTACTGCTTCAAATTACTGTCTTAACTACACATATTTAATTGTGGTATAAAATTTATGGAACAATAAAATATACCATCTTAACCATTTTTAAATAGTAGTTCAGTAGTGTTAAGTACATTCACACTGTGCTACAAAAATCTCCAGCACTCACTTCTGAAAGATAATTTTGATGCCAAGTTTCAAATTCAAAAGCAGAGAGAATAGATTAGAATAATGAAGACCCAGAGGCCTAGCACTAGCCACGACCACTACCAACTCATTGCCAATTTTCCATCTTTCTCCTGCCCTGTGTGATGTTTAAAATTTTTCTTCAGCACTTAATAGAAATGATATGCAAATTTTTACTGTATTTTATGAGAGAGAACCACTGTAGAAATTTCCATAGTTTAGAACGAAGGTGCTGTAGGTAATTAGGGAAGCCACAGTCCTGTGGGCTGCTTCTCAGAGGACAGAAAGATTAAATAGATGCAAAGGTAAGGCTAAAATTCAGGCCTTTGGATCGCCTTCTGAAGATGTATTTCCCACGAGGCAAAGTCCCAAACATTCACTCAGTTCCAGAGATGGCAATCACCTCTCTTCCTTGCCCACATTTTGGACACTACTGACTCATTCTCCCCAAATTTGGCTTTGCATCTGAAGACAGCACTCTATAATCCAGAAGAAAAGTAAGGTCGTTAGAGTTACTTCATTTAGTGAGAACTCATCAGAGATACTCATTGGAAGAATGGGAAATTCAAATCCACCAGAATCGAATAGCTTCCACAACAGTCAACTGACAGAAGTGGCTTCTAGTTTTCCCTTTGCAGTAGTCAGTGCACTTTGAGGTAAGGGTGTCGTTTTGATCCTTCAGCAATTCCCCTGATGAATGGTCTTCGGGGGTCAGTGCACGATCAAAAACAAAAGTGAAGGAGGGCACTGCATACTATCACCTATAACATCCAAATCATCACTGAACCCATGGGCTGGAGCTCACACAACACTCAGGCACAGATTCCCGGGGCAGGCTTTGAGATCATCTGGCACAGTCAGTACCTGCTCAGGCTCATATGTCTGAAGAGGCAGTGGAAATATTGTGGGCAGAAGGGATCCCCAGAGAGCCCTACAAGAACTGGCTTGTTGCAGGAAACCTCTTCACATCCCTGGCAGCATTTGAAGATCACCTGATTTGCATCCTGACAAAAAATAAGGTGGCTTTCTCTTGCTAGGCAGACTGGCCAAGTTTGCATAAACTTCTTAGATCATGTTTATGTAACATGAGGAAGTCACCTGAAGGAGCACACCCCTGGGGAAGACAGAAGCTACTGACACTCTCGAGGTACCATATCTGGACAAGAAATAAAAGTTTTTGTTTCACTGGAATGCTGGCTCCATTAGACCAGAGTAAAGACGTGGTTGACAGGTTACCAACGGTGGCCACATCTTTCTCTGGGGTAAGCACTTCAGGAAGGGTCAGGGACTCACCCAACTATGGACCAGAAAGGCAGAGAGCATGAAAGGAAAACAAGTAATTCACTTCACCTCTTAAATACATTTCATCTCCAACTCTGCTCTTTAGAATATTTATGATAAAAAACACTGTTTGAGTAAAGCATAACAAGAAATGTCTAAAAAAGCCCTAAATATCTCTAAGCTGAGGTTTTTTGAAAAAGTTAAATTCAGGGCTGATTCAAAAAATTTAAGGAAGCAGAGTGAGAAAAGGGTATTCCTACCCGCACCATGCAAAAATAATCCCATTGGTTACCTTCCTTCCCGGTATTTAAGTCCATGCAGTTAAATGCAGGCTACAAAATTTCATATCCTATTTTTGTCACCGTCATACATTTCTGTCACTCTTACATTTTTGAATGTTTAATGCCTAAAAGTATTCCGAATTATCTTTACCAAAATTTACTTCACTATTTCCTATCTTTAAACATTTGAAAACTGTCTCTAGTTAGAATATCTTTCTTTTTTGGTAAAATTATCGGCCTGCATTTGATTATCTTCTCCAAAGAAATCCCCAGAGGTAAAATTACCTTGTCAAAGAATCTATTGTCAAATTGCTTTGTCATACAGACATGTAATACGTATCTCTAGATCCCAGATTTATCTCACTCACAGTTTAGTGCTGTTAATATATTACCAAAATATTACTGTGATGTTTTCTACCAAAATGAAAGGCTGATGGTATACTCCATGTCTTTAATGACTGCACCCTTTCGGATGGTCAGTGCCCTGATACGTATTTTAAACTTCATTCAAACTACAAACTATCTCTAAAAAATGGGAATTCTTTTCCTCCTTCAATAATTTTGCCTGTGAGACTTTATAATGTCTCTCAAGTCTGCTATAGAATTACCATGACCGCTGTACTGCCAGGCTTTTAGTGTTGTTTACTAGGTCTTGACAGTGCATTTTCATTCTAGAGATTGAAAAATTCACTTTTACAATAGAAGCCCTTTTAAATATCGACTGTTGCATGGAAAGCATAAATTTTGGTGGATTTTATTTACCTGGCAAGAGATACCAAATATTTGGGAACTAAGATGCATTTTCCCAGCTAGGCATGGTGGTGTATTCCTGTAGGCCCAGCTACTCAGGAGGCTGAGATATGAGGATTCTTTGAGCTCAGGAGTTTGAGGCCAACCTGGGCAACAGTGTGAGTCCTGTCTCAGATATATGCATATGTATAATTTTTTCTTTAGTAGGAAAAGGAGAATTTTGGTCTCTTGCTAGGAAAACTGATTTTTTTCTATTCAGTTTACTAAATATTTTACCAATTAATTTACTAGTTGTGATAAATTTCTGAAAAAGAATTACTTTTAGTGGATACAATGCTTGTGCAAAGTAATTAGAAACTCTGGAGATAAATGCTTAAAATATGGTGGTCATCTGTGAATAGATTTAAAAGAAAATAGAAGTGGCCATCTGTCAAAAAGTCTTATCTCAATGTAAATAAGTTAGATAAAAACTACAACAAAGAAAGTTTAAATATAGTTTTGATATTTGTATATATTTTTAAATAAATTTAAAACTGTAATTTTTTATTTTTGGCTGTTTTTTTTTTTTCTCTGTGTAGTTTGGGCCTTGAACGCATAATGTAGCCCAGGGTAGCCCTGAACTTACCACACTCCTTCTACCTCAGACTCCAAAATGTTGTGATTATAGGCGTGCACCGCTACACCTGGTTTACAATTTATTTTTTTAGTAGGCTGATTGTCTCTAATTTCTAATGTTCTGGAATGGTCCAAGGACCATAGAAAGACATGTCTTTAGGTTCCTGATGGAAACTAACAACTTCCACAAAGCACAAGCCTTGATCCAGGGCCAGTGCCCTGGGTTATTTTAAAGTGAATCTCAGACATCATTTCATCCATAACTACTTGAGGAACTAACTTTAAAAAACAAAGACAAAATCACAATTCTATCCTCACAGCCCTACCACAGGGCATTGATGGTAGAAGGCCGCTTAGCTTTTAAAGACCTAAACATCACCCTCCAATAGAGGGCTGTGTATACACTAAGTCCCCAACTTCCGAACAAGTTCAGTTCTGGGAGGACATTCATAAGGCAGATTCCTTCATAGTCTGACAAAGTGAGTCTTACATAGCATACCTGTGAATCACATATCATATAGCACACGTATGAAAGTCCATAACTCGAGAGTTCCTTAACTGGGGATATATTCCATGAAAGCCCATTTTGCTGACCAGGAAACATGATTCCTAGAGCAGCTGAGGTGATCCTCAAGCCCACTGGTATATTAAGACTTCAGCTTTCTGAATCATGGGTTCCTGTTCTCTTCCAACTCCACCTTTGCCTCTTAGAGGGGATGATGTGTTGGTGCAATGGGTTCTGAATGAGCCTGAGGTCCACAGGGGACCTTCATCTTCTTCCCTGTCTGAACACCCTAACTCCTGAAGCCGCTCGCTTTGACCTCTGTCAGCATTTTGACTGTATTTTCCTATAATCAAAGTATAAAAGTTACTGCAGTAAGTCATGTTAATGATTTTCTGTTTTATTTTTAATCTTGGGGGAGAAGGAGAAAAGAAACCAGAATGGCAGACTTATGTTACCTGGGTGGGTTCTCAGCCAGCGCTCTGGAGACAGCTTCCCCCAGTGATTCACTGGGTGACTCATTCATAATCTTCCCCAGCAGAGGCAGCGCTAGGAGCTTTTACATGAGAAAGGAAGGTGAATGCAAAGGAACCCTTATCCTTACCAAGGAGACTGGAGTTCCACCCTGGGGTCCCCCTGCCCTGCTGATGGGGGTGGATTTTGATAGAGGTGGAACCAAGAGCCAGCACACAGCTGGATCCAAGCCAGTGTATGTCACCAGGAGTGACAGTGCTCTTCTTCAATGAATGCAAATGCAGCCTTCATTCAGGGAGAACAGGAGGGACTCTGGTGAAGGTCAGCGGGGGATGACCATGCACCTACAGCTGCTGAGTCTTGGGCCCTGTCTAGGGACCAGTTCATTCTCACAGCCCTTGTGGCAATGCACTGAGATTCTCTGCTCCCATTTGCTTTACTCTGTTCAGTCTGAGAATTCCAACCCTGGGCACTATTTCACCACCAGGTGAGTGCCACTTTGTTGCCCTCTGTGCTGCAGAAGGCTTAGTGGCACCCTAGCTATCTGATTATGGGGTTCCTGTAGCACCCGTTGGCCCCAGTTAGGACACCCTAAATGTCACCAGCCATTGCTCAGTGTCCCCCATGGGCAACAGTGCCTCTGGTTGAAATTGCTCATTCAGAGCCCCTTCTCACACAGGGCAACCACTTCTGTCTTCTTTTCCTTTGCCTTCCTGTTGCCTAGCACAGTGGTCGGCTAACTGCAGGAATCCCAAAATATTTGTGGGCCCCTAAGAATGGTTCTGTGAAGCAGGCGTGGACACACACACACACACACACACACATCCCAGTTATTACAGTTGGGGCAAATGAGGTTCAGAGATGTTGTAGGTCTCCAGGGTTGCATGGCAAGGCGTGTGAGGGAAGGTAACCCAACAGCTTCTGTTGTTACCTCCAGGCCCTGTGCAAGCAGCTGGAGCTCAGAAGAGGCAGTCACTCCGGATCCTCCCGCTTCCAGCCCTGGCTGCCAAGGAACAAGGCTGTGAATGCCATTCGGATGGACGATCACAAGTGCTTGCAGCTGTTAATTAAGCAGGAAGGCGTTCTGAGCCCTAAGTCTGGGGCCCTGGCACCATCTGTAATCAAAGTGATGGAAGCCTTGTGGCCCTACCAAGGGTGAGAGCAGGGTGAAACTTTCAAAGCTTTCTCTAGTCCCTTAAACTGGAGAATAAATGATACATGATAATGACTTGCACCACATTCGCCCTGTGAGGCGGGCAGAGGAAACCCAGCGTCCCAGCACAGTTGGACTATGAATGAATTTAGTCACAGATCTGAAGTGCTGTCTTAATTAGGTTTAGATTCTGCTTTGCTTTTAAAGCAGAAAGGAGAACAGAGTAAAGGACTGATTCATATTTGGAAGTGGGAGTAAGGAGAGGGTGGGGAGGGGTTCTCATGCTTCCAACCTGGCACCCGATTTGCAGGCAGAAAAAAAAATATTCTAACTCTATCACTGCTAAGTGTTCTTTCAAAATTATGCTAATTATGAAGAATGGAAATAGCTTCACGCACCGATACTCTGAAGCTCCATCAGGCCCACACTGCCTGATTCTGCTCCGCAGTGATGTTAGGAGGCAGCCTGGGGGGAGATGTTGCTGTGGGCTGCAAGTTTAAGTCTCGATAAAATTTCTGTGTTGGAATGCTACCCCACTGGGTGACTGCACTTAGACCTGAGGCCGCTGGGAGGTGACCAGGTGGTGAATGAGATGAGTGCCCTTGCCCTTCCACCAGGTGAACGCATGGTGAGGTGTCCCTGTGGGAACCAGAAAGTGGGTTCTCCGCAATGCACTGTATCTGCCAGTGCCTTGCTCTTGGGCTTTCCAGCCTCCACAGCCCTGAGAGATACTTCTCTGCTGTTAATAAGCGTCCCCGTAGATAGATTTTTATAATGGCAGCTGGAACAGATTAAGACAGGCATCATTCCTTCCCGAGGCAGGGCCTAGTGGCTTCAAGGGAAATCAGAAATAGTATTCTGCACCTACAGGTCTGACTCTAGGAAGCTCATCCCAAAAGGCACAGCCTGGTCTACTGGTAGTTAGGTGATGCTTAATGAGTCCCATTTAATGACCTGGTGACAGGGCTTGATGCTGGTTTATTTTATTGCCTTTCCTACATTATGCTTGTGTGAATTTGGGAGTTCATTGTATTTGAGTTAGCAGAGAGGAATACAAGCCAAATAACAACTTTTCCAGTGTAGACTTTTCTTGCTTGTCCTCCCAACGAACCGGATATGCCTCCACAGTGGGTTCAAGTCTAGTATCTTTTGAGAGTTCTTTTTCCTTTAAGGATAATGGCAACTGTTGCTACTTACTGGGCACTCACTGCAACCTTGTCCACTGGAACACAAATTTGCATTTTACTTCACCAAAATGCCAGAGAGAGGACAAGTCCTTTCTCTAATTTTGATCAGAGGTCACTGGGGTCTGGAGCCAGTATTGGTGAAGCCAGGATTTAACCCTGTCTCCATGAGTTCTTTCCTTCTTTCCAGCAGGTCACTCTCCTTCTAAAGTGCTACAAGTTATCACAAAGCTAGCTGCTCTGCCTTTTGTACCAACTGCCTCTGGAACTTTGACTGGGGCTGGCCTTTTCTCTCCCTCTTTCCTGAGGGATTCCTGAAGTTAACCTCCAGAGACTACACAACTACTTACAGACATTCTCCCCACCACTGGGGGCAGACTGACCAGGAACTCCCTGCTGTAGCCAGAACCCTAGATCCCAGTCTCTCTCTGGTTTCACCTCTGTGACCGTTATGCATAAGACAGTGCAGTATCTTCAGCTAGAAAAGCTTCTGGCTTCTGAGATGCTTCCCTAGCACCTTTTCTACCAGCCTGGGTCAATGTCCAGCCTCCTGGCCCAAGGCTTCCCCTTATAAACACTCTAGTTCCAGGCTCAACAAGACCAGCATGTCACATAAAATACAGATAACAAGAGAATTGTGAATGTTTTAATATTAGATTGCAGGGGTGGTTGTGTACAACCACTCTGTAAATTGAGCAGCAATAAAAAAAGTGGATTTTATGGTATATACATTACACTGCACACTGAAAAAAAGAAATAACAAGGATTTTTCTAAAGGGCTGTAAAGAAGACAGCATGCAACCTCCTTAATTACTCCAGGAAGCAGAGGCTGCATGGGAAAGGCTGGCTACATATTTACAGCAACTCAACTAAATTGTGTAGCCCACCTTTTTTTTTTTTCTCCTTGCAAAAAGTATTAGAATTGCTATAATTGAGACTCAATTGACCCCCTACTACCTCTCAAGCTCTATCCAAGGTCTGGCAGGTAGGGGTAGTGGGAGGATGCTAGTGATCTTGAAGCAATGTTTCACAGGTGTCTCTCTGGTGGGGCTCCTTCCCAGGGTCATTTCTGAAGCCCCAGAAGGGCCCAGTTAGGAGACTGTCTGATTCTAAGGGAGCTTCAAGCTCAGCCTGTTGGAGAGGGTAGCTTGCCCCCAGTCACCAGTGAGCACACCATAAACCTGTCCCTGGACCTCACTCATATCATCTGCAAAAAGAGAGCATTAGCACCCACTTCATGTAATTGCCCTCAGAAAAAGCAAAATCTCAGACCAAGCCTAGCTCACTGACTTAAAAAAAAAATCACTTTATTGCACTATGGAAAGGGATCAACTGCAGGTGAAGCCTTGTCTTGCAGTTAGTAGTGAATTTAGCTGATGCCATTCAAACTTCACAATCATTCTTTGCAGTGGATCTTACTGTTCCATTCTGTAGTCAGAGAGAAGGCTCCCAGAGGTCAAGACACTTCTCCAGGTCACCCAGCTAAGGAGAGGGAGAGGTGGGACTTGCAGCCAGGACTAACTTTTGAGTACTTGTCACTCCACTATCCAATGTGCCACAAGCCACAAACTCTAGTGATGTCCCAAGCTATGGACTGAGTGGGTGGAATTGGATATCCATACACCAAGCGCCCTGACTGGCAGCTATCACGTGAATACAACCACCACAAACTGCTGAGATCCGCACTCAGTTGCAATGGCCACATTTGCAAAATGAGCCCCAGGAAAACATCCTAACACGTCCCATTCCCATATGGTTAAATTTCTTGGAGCCCGGAGCTTCATATTTACAAGCAGAATCTGATCTAGCCCTACAGGGCTATTTTTAGCTATTAATTTTGGCTGCCCTTTCTGGCTGACCCAGTGGCATAGGCTCAGCTGTCAATATTTTCTTCTCCCACCTTGAGAAATGACCACGTTCCAAAGGACTGGCCCCATACAGAATTGCCTCTGACTTACTGAGAGGGTGGGTCCGCAAGGAGGGAGGAAGGCCAGATTCAGGAGTCAGCCCAGGGCTTCCCTGTGGTGGGAAAGATGTTGGACAGTAGCCAGTGGCTTCCAGGTACACTGATTTCCAGGGAAAGCCTTCATGTGGATACAGCAGAGGGATCACACTGACAGCCTCAGTGGCCATGCTGCAAGCCATAGGCTGGCCACATACTCAGGAGCTAGAGAGAGGGACCTAGCAGGATAGACACTGCCTTAGGCAAGGGCCCCAGAACTTACTACTCCAGTAACTCCCCTAACAGCTTGCAGGCACCGAAGAGTCCAGATTAGAAATTCAACCCATGAACCAAGTGGTCCCTCTTTGCCAAGCTGCCCCTTTCCAAATCTTCACCCTACTGCTAATGGAGCTGTCTTCTCTAGGACCCTATTTTGACTATACCAAACCCCTCCCCAAAACTCACTGTCTTGGTTGCTTTTCTCTTGCTGCTGAGACAAAATACCTGACACCCAGAATTAAGGAAGAAAAGGTTTATTTAGCTCACAGTCTGTGGAGGTTTCAGTCCATACTCTGCTGGCTCCAAGGCAGGGTGGCACATGTCAAAGGGCAACAGTTCATGGTGGGGAAGCCAGAAAAAGCAAATAATAAGAGCAAAAGGGAGGAGCGGTGGCAAGCAGCCTCTTTCTCTCCCTTACATATGCAGACTATCCACCCCAGGGCGCATGTAGCACTCACACCCATAATCCCAGCACTGGACTGTGGATCAATCAAATATCTAGAAGCCCACCCCAAGACTGCATGAGGCTTTAGGGGGACACTGAGACACAAACCATAACACTCCCCAATAATTCTTGACAGCCTTCTGGGTGAAATTCACGCTTCTGGTCTGGTCCATGAGGTGCCCTAGCTCCTTTCCAAAGATCCCATAGAAAGTTATCCTGAGGGACACTCACATTAAGCCACAGTCGCTTTCCAGACTCTAGGGCCATAGCTTCCCAGGGAGACTGAGTGCCTTGTGCCTGAGTCTGGCTGCTCTCTGAGCCAGCCTGTGAGAGTCCAATGTCTGCCACTACAGTGGCACATGCTTATAACCCCAGCACTTTGGGTGGCTGAGGCAGAGGGATCTCAAGATTGAGTCTTGCCTGGTTAATTTAGTGAGACACTGTTTGAAGAAATAAAAAGAGCTGGGGATGTAGCTCAGGGGGAAGGCCCTCTACTATAGAGCTCATCCTTACCTGGTCTGCTGCGGCCACAGAATTTTATTCCTTTGAGTAGAATAAGTGTCCAACCAAAGTTTATTGCACTAAATTAACCTCAGGCATCTGGCTTCAATTAAAATGTGCAAATTTGCTTGAGAAAGAAAGCACTCCAGAGTCATTGGCACCTCTGTGCCAGCATACAACTTAATGGTGGAAGGCAAGACCGGGATCTGACAGACGGGAGGGTGAAGGGCACAGAGGTAACCTAGGAAGCCTTGATGTAACCAGGGAAGGGACATGGCTGGGTGGGGGCAGTCCATGGCTCCAACAGAAAGCATGTTTCCAACTCCTGATTTTCATTATGGTAAGATGGACAGTCCTTACCAAATCACAGGGGTTGGCAGTGAAGGTCTCGACCCACTGACAGCAGTTTATCCTCTGCTACTTGGTTTTTACTGTGTTTCTGACAAACCACGAACCAAGGCGCCCAGAGTCAGATAGAAGAGCACGGCGCCAGATTTTCTGGAACAGACTACCGTGGGACAGGTGTTTCTAACTCTCTGCCACTGTGTGAAGCAGGCAAGGTGGGGCCCTCTGTGCTGTCTGTAAGTGAAGAGCAAGCCTGGACTGCTGAGGCCATGCGACTCACTGAAGATCCTACAGCTTGTAAGTGGGGACACTGGGGCCAGAATCCAGATCTCCTGATTTTGGATCCACTGTGCTGTCTCCTGACACACATGGCTAATGTAACTCATTCCATATGCATTGGTGTGTCCCAAGGTGCCGCGGGACATTGGGGGACTGGGATACTCTTACTTCTTCAAAGGGCTGGGTGCTCAAAACTTCAACCTCAGCTGTGGCTTATGTGAGTGACCCTCAGGATAACTTTCTATGGGAAGAGAAAGAAAGAGGACTCAAGACTCGCTCTGATTTTTGGGCCTTACAGTGCATGTGGCAGCAAGGCATTGCACTAATGTAGGCAGGTGCCATCTCCCCTTTGCTGTGTCCTCAGAGGCTGCCACATCCCAGCACATGGATGATGTGTAGCACATGGATGATGTGTAGCACATGGACGATGTGTAGCACATGGACAATGTGTAGCAGCAGCAACCATCAACACCCAGAACATCAGAAGGATTCTTCCAACAGCTCCCCCCGCCCCTCATGATCTACTAGGAGCTGATCTCTTCCAAGTGCTCATCCAGGGCTGAGGGCATTTTTCTTTTCTTTTTTTTTTTTTTTTTTTTTTTTTTTTGCAGTACTGGGCATTGAACTCAGGACCCTGCGCTTGCTAGGCAAGTGCTTATTCCACTGAGCTATATCCCCAGCTGAGGGCATTTTTCTTAGTTAAAACAATGAGCAAAATGTCAATAGATGGTAAGTTATTTTCATCCATGTTTTACAGGCAAAGAGTTTGAACATCAGAGAGGTTAAATCACTTTGCCTGAGACATACAGAAATGGGACGTAGGGAGTGAATTCTCTGGCTGGCTCCAAACCAATACATTGAACCACTCAGCTATACAGGAAGCAAGCACAGAGCCTGGCTCTCCATCAGTGCTTGGAGAACACACATGAACAAGTGGTCAACAGTCTGTGCATGTGAACTCGCCTTCCACACCACCGGGGAAATGTGAAAGGGCTATGCTCTCACCTCCACCCCAGGCACTGACAACCCAGGGTCCCCTGCTTACTAAGGAAAGAGAAAGGTTACTCCTTCTGCTCATTCTCCTCCTCTCAGGCCCAGAGGGAACTGAAGAGCCACCAGCACCCTCCTTGGGCTCCCTCTGTTCAGTTGGTCACCACTGCCAGGTACCTCAGAGGTGGAAGGACTTCACTTATCCTGGGATAACCAGGCTGGAAAAGGCCAGCTGGAGCCCCACGCAGGCAAATCACAGGAAAAGGTCAGGCAGACAGCCACACTGTTTCCTGCGGTTTGTGGTGGAAAGCAAATAAAAAGTCCCAAGGCAGGAAGATCACAAGTTCTGCCTTGCTCGGGCAACTTAGCAATACATTGTCCCAAAATTCAAGGAGTGTGTGGGGGTGGGGTGGGGATGTTGCTCAGTGGGGAAGGGCCCAGGTTTAAGATATAGGAGAGCAAGGGTGATGGGATTCCTGCTGTCAGGCCGAAATGGCTCCTGGTCACAAGGCTCCCTGTGGCACGTCCCCTCTGGACTGTGGCTCTAGGGAGCCACAGATAATCCACAAGCTGCCCCTGGACTTCAGCAAGGGGCTGCATCACTCAGAACACCAGGGAAAGCCACCTGCATGGTTGCAGTGGGAGGATGGTACGTTGCTTGTTAGGAGTCCCTGGGGCAGAGCAGTGGTCATGGGAGGCATAATCTTGGCTTTACTCTCTCCTCTGCCTGCAAGGAGAGGCAGCTGTAGCCACACACATCGCTTCTACGCCATGACCCTCTCTCTGACCTTGCTTCCAGGGTGGGCCACCCACTCAAGGAAATATCAGCAGCCCACGCTGGCCACACTGAAGGTGGAGAACCTAGATTCTGGTCCCAACCCTACCACGTTCACCCCAGCTTTTCTGAAGTCTTCTCATAGAGAAACAGCGCCCCCATCTGGTATGTTAGTACTAAAATTCAATTGCATCACTGAAAACATGCAAAGCCCTCTGAGGCCTGCAGGATTCCAGAGGGAACCAGAATCAGGGACAGCTGTGATAATTAAAGGTGATAAAGGCTGTTCTTTTTGGCAAGAAAAGCCTGAAATTTACTTCCATTATTTTTCTCAGTGACCTTACCACACAGTGATCTTTTTAGTGGCCACATGTGTGTCCAGATTCCCCAAAGGGAAGTTCACCTTTCTAGGGCCTCCCTCCTGGCCCATCTCAAAGCAAGATGACCTGAGCAAGGGTCCCAGGGGAACAGGGAACCCCACCCTACTTAAAGCATGATTGCTTTTCAGTTTTCCAGGGCCTCGTTTCCTGGAACTGGGGATTCACTCATTTATTCTGCAAGAACTTTTGTCGTGGAAATCTAGAACTGGACAAGATAGAAACTCTGTGTGTAAGTTTGTCTCCTGGCCTGATACTTAACGAGGTTGAGGTTGCGTCATGACTTGGGGCTTTCTCTCAGTTCAATTTCTGCAATGTTGAGGGTTTGCTCTTCATCCTATTCCAAAGAGACCTCCAGGAGGGGATGAAGACAGTGAGCGGGACTAGCAGGCTGGTGACTTCCAGGCGACCAGGGATATGAGAGGGGTTGTCTGTTGCTGCCCCTCTGGTGGCGGTTGGTAGGTACTGCCAGAAAGCACACCCTGCTTACCTCTCCAGGAGCCTCGAGGACCATCCATGCAGTGAAAGCTCTGTGGTCCTCGGGGGGAGCTGTCATGCAGTAGTATGTGGAGACACGGAAACAAGCTTGGGTGTCTGGGGTGGGGAGGTGCCCTGCTGCCTCTTCTCTCCAGCTTGCTGCTCAGCCCCAGCTTTCCTGCAGCCCCATCCCCACAAGATGGACCTCTTAGCTTTGTTAGGGTCCTCCTGACAGATAGCTCCCTCAGCTTTTGAGACTTGCAGTTTCACAGCAAATCACTGCCTTTGGGGTACTTCAGGGAGCAAAGCCCTGGGGACGGAAGGGTTGGCCTCAGGACTCTCAGAGGAGCAGGCTCTTAATGATCCAGCAGTGGGTGTTGAGGATGAGTGGAAGGGACATCTGTTCTGCTGTGCTCCTGCCCCCCCCAGATCCCTGGGTGGTGCTCAGCAACCCTCCCTCTCATCCTTGTCCACATTAGTTTCTGTCTCTCTCAGACTGGTACTGGTGGCCCTGTAATTCTCTAAGGGCTGAACTGTGGGCATGAGGCAGATGCCCTCTGTACAACCCAGAACCCAGGAAGGTCAGTGGAGCCCAGGAGAGCAAAGAACACATTAAGCACCTAACACACAAGGAGCGATGGGAAAATATGGCGACTATTTAAAATAATTTATTACAGTAAAAGCCACAGTGCCACCATGGTGGTGTCTTCATCTACCTTACCTACCGGACCTGGTACCATGTGGCTTCTGATTCTTCCCTAAAGTAAAAATGACCATGAAAGGTAAATGGTTGGAATCGATTCAGGACACTGAATACAACAGCACAACGAAAGACACACAGGAAAGAGACTTCCAGAACTGCTCCACGAAGTGGCAAGAACAGTGGTCTGAGTGTGTTTGAAGCCAGGCGGAGTAGTGTGAGGGGTGCTAATGGCAGTGTGCGTTTTACTGTAATACAGTTTAAAAATTTAAACATGTGCTGTATTTTTCAACTATGCCTCATGCACAGGATCCAATGCAAAAGCAGAAAGAGGGCAAATACTAATTCACTGCATTCAGCATGTGCAAGGTGTGTCATTAGGTGCCATAAACAGAAAGATAAGAGACCAGTACCCGCTGAAGCTTAGACCCAAACACTCACATCCGTACCTCATCTTGCTTAGCACAGGCTCCACGTCATGTACGGGCTGCAGGGAAAATTGTCCTGGGGTGATGAGGGGGCAGGGCCTGCTGGGCTCTCCAGGCAGAGTCCAGTCTTCTGTCCAGTCCCTCCCTCTCCATCCATCATGGGTTTGGCTTCCGGATTCAGGGAACCAGGCCACTAGGCTTACTGGGGAATGCAGTGCCCAGGGCTCCCTGAGTGCCATCTGGTCGGGGCACCTTGCCAGCCACTGCTCACAAGCAGGATAATGGGTGAAGTCACAAGCGTCCCCTCACACCGGGCATGTGTTCTGTCAAGTCCTGAAGAGACCCTCAGGACAAGGGAAGTGGAGGTGGGGAGAAAAGGGTGACACCTCTGGGAAAGTCCATCCTGCCGGAGCAGGTGAGTGGCGAGGCTGCGAGGGGCTCTGAGAAGTCACTGGACCCAGCCCCCACCTCAGGGCACCCGCCTGCCTCTCAGAAAGGGGCACAAAACAAATGCGGCCTTTTCAGAAGCCTGCCCTGTGCTTGGTGGCAGTGGCCTTTCTCTTTAGAGGGGACCCTCCCCTGGGCCAGGAGTTGGTCCACGTCGATCCTGGAGCAGGAAGGGGTGACTCTCCCTTACCCTATGACTTGCTGCCACTCCCCCACCAACTTGACAAAACACAGAGTGGCCTCAACAGTGTCCCCAAACAGAGACTGCTCAAGTCCTAACCAGTTACCTGGAACCTACATGGTCCCATGGAAACAGGGTCACTGAAGATGAAATTAAGGATCTTGAACTTAGACCACCTTGGACTTAGGAAAGATCCCAGAATCAATGACACTGTCCTTTCAGCAGAGAGGAGAGGGAGACACAGACACAGAAGGCATGACCATGTGGAGGTTACAGTGAGACTGAAGTGACATCCATAGGGCAAACAGCACAGAGATTGTCAGCAGCCACCAAGACTTGGGGATGGATTCTCCCTCGGAGCCTCCATAACAAATTTCACTGATGCCTCGGGTCCTGACTTCGGACCTTCAGAACTCTGAGAAGAAATCTCCAGGCTTTATGCCACCCACGTGTGGTACTTTGTCTTGAGTAGCCACCTGCCTCCTGATGGTGATTTCGCCCTTAAGGGCTTGGAAAACTTGTTTCCCAGAGAGCACCCCTCCCACGCAGGAGGAGCAATGAGATGCATCTGCCTGCCCTCCTCCTCCATGGGCAGCCAAACAGGGTCAGCCAACTTTGCCACCTTGAGAGGCACCCAGCATCCAGGGCATCCGAAAGCAACACCCTCTGCCCCAGAGGGAGCCGGCTAGGCGGGGAGGGAAGGATTGATTTCAGCATTTGGGTTGACTTTAACTCATAGACTAAAAGGAGCTGAACTTGACAGGTGAGGCAGTACATTTCTGTAGTCCCAGCTGCTCAGGAGACTGAGTCAGGAGGATGGCAAGTTGTAGGCTACCCTGGGTAACTTTGTGAGACCCTGCCTCAAAACAAACAAACAAACAAACAAACTGGCTAGCAATGTAGCTGTGGCTCAGTGGCAGAGCACACTGAGGTTCAATCCCTAGCACTTGGAAAAAAAACTCAAGCAATGAACTCTGATCACTTTTTAAGAGCTCAAAGGCCCCTTTTCTCTAAATAGCAGAGTACTTAATTTATACTTTCAGGACGATTTATTCTCCAGTTGGTTGAATAATATCCTTATTTCCTAGGGATGCATGGCTGCAATATAGATCAGGGTGTGTGAATGTGTCTCCATGCTTGTGTGTTCATATTCTTACTTATTCAGGAACTCAATCAAGTGCTCACACAGTTTGGCACAGTGGTGTACAGGTATAATCCAGCCATTTGGGAGGCTGAGGGAAGAGGACTATGAGTCCAAGGGCAGCTTGGGAAATCTATTGAGTTCCCGTATCAAAAGAAAATATAAAGGGCACACACACACACACACACACATGCACACACATACATGCACACGCAGATGACTGCATTTCATCAGTGTGACCCCATCCCAGCTGTGCAATTGAAGGCAAGGCCCCCCCTCCGCTGCTTCCAAGGTGGGGTTAACAGTACAAATCAGTTACAATCCAAAGAAGAGATGGTAAATGTCAGGAACCTTGAACCCTGCTGGACACAGAATTTATTGAACATTAAACCTCATTAATAATCATAATTACACCCCAGGGAAGCTGAGGCAGGAAGATTGAAAGTTTGAGCCTAGCCTTGGCAGTGTAGGAGACTTAGCAAGACTCGTCACAAAATTTTAACAAGGGTTGGCAATGTAGCTCAGTGCTAAGGCCCTGCACTCAGTTCCCATACAGTGCTAAAAAAAAAAAACCAAAGTAAAGCAAATATATATATAACAAAGATGATCATTACTAGAGCTGCATCCAAGCTCGGGCTCTGTTATCACGCTATCAGCTACAGGCCGCTCCCTCTGAGTGGCCTCAGCCGTCCTCTGATGGATGAGAGGAGCGGTGAGAGCCATGTGCCTCCGAGGGTCAGAGGTGAGGGTCAGAGGTGAGGGTCAGAGGTGAGGGCAGACGAGGGCTCAGAGGGCAGCAAACCTTCTTGTCACTGTTGGTCTGCTCCCCTGCCTTCTGCGCTGCTCTTCAAAGACCAAAGAATCTGAGGCCGGAAAGGGAGACAGAGGCTAGGACAGGGCTACACGCCTGTGGGGGTCCCATCGCTGGGGACCAGTTGCCCCAGGGTCTGCCTTGGTACTTGGCGGAAGGCAGGGACACTGGTCCCTGGGACCTGCTCAGTGCTCTGAACACTGAATTTGTCTTCTTTGAAGATGGCAGTGATGCTTGCTGCCTGCCGCATTCTTAGTTCTAAGCATTATCTTCATGGGAAACAAGAGTCCCATAGGAGTAAGGAAACAGCACGGCAGCCTCTGGGAGTGCTGGCCTCTGCTGGGATCCCTTCGCTCCCGCAATGATACGCTGCCCTTCCATTTATTAATTTTACTTCATTTTGAGATAGAACTGCCCAGGCTGGTCTTGAACTTGCAATACTCCTGCCTCAGTCTGCTAAAGAGCTAGGGTTACAAGTGTGCGCCAATACCCAGGAGCCTGTACCTTTTTATCTGCAGTCCAGGTGGACATTGGGCCCCAGCAACCTGAGGTGGGAGTGGATGCACAGCCTGCCAGGTTTCCGTTGACAGGTGCCACCCAGCTGCCAGCTGGCGCAGTGAACCACGAGAAGGTCAGCAGCCAGGCCAGGGCAGCCTTCCGCAAGGTGCGGGCGGGAGGCTGTGTGATGTTGGGGCAAGCAGTTCCTGGCTGGAGGGAGAAAGTGGCATATTTTGCCCATCCATTATGAAAGAACTGGCTGCATGATACAATGAGAAAACCAGAGGACAAATGTTTCCAGACACAAACATCGGAAGGGGGTTGAATTAGACGTCTGTATGCAACTCTGGACCCTGGAATTTATAGGGGTCACAAGTCCTAGGCACCCTAGAAGACAAGCAGATGACAATGACAAGACAGGGCCTTCTCCCCCAGAGGGGGAGAGCAGTGCAGGTCTGCACAGACTTATTCCAATATTAGTAGGAGAGAGCAGCACACTGTTTGAAAGGGAAATTACAGGGAACACGGCTTCGGAGAGAAGAAATGGGAAGAATCAACGTTCCCACTCACCCCACGAAAGAGGCAACAAGGAAGACAAGGCTCTATTTCACATAGGAGATCTTGGATCAACTTGGAATTTCTAGGGGATGGGCGGAGTCACCTGTTTTTAAGATTGGAGAAAGAAGAGTGATGGGCGGGATCCGTTAGGGCCCAGAAGGGGCGGTGGTTTGGACAAGACTCAGAAGTCTGGAGCAGGAGGAGCTAGTGGCAAAGCACAGGCCTCCAAGTTAGAACACACAGAGAGACTAGAAATGCAGACAACTGACCTACGATTTTGTGTGTTTTTCTTCCTGAAGGAACTGCGACTCAGAGAGAGAGAGAGAGAGAGAGAGAGAGAGAGAGAGAGAGAGAGAATGAATGAATGAATGACAGTGGGAGGGTGGGAGGGAGACTGACAGATTTAAATCTGTCTTCAAATGATCTCAAGTCCTCTTGCTTGCCCTGGGTATTAAATGCCAACAAAATTGCACACAGAGACTCCATAGGAAAAATCTGCAGACAAAGAAAATACAAGACCGGTATGTAGAGGTTGATGCTGGTAATGACATATGCAAAATTATGAAGTCAACCAATCATTTATTGCCTCCAAAGAAGACAATAAATATGAATGCAAATGGGTTTCCTGAAAACAAGTTATATCTAACCAACCTCATTTCCCGTTTTCCTAAGGTCACCAGTGTGGATAAATTAAAGGACGGGAGGCAGTGAACTCAGCTGGACATGTGCTTTGGTAGACCGGGTTTGAGATGGCGAGACACTGCCGCAGGAGGGGCTGCATGCAGACACCCAGGGACTCCCAGCCACAGCAGGCTGGCGAGGGCCTGCACGTAGTGCTGCCCTTGTCTTGTGTGCATGACACAGGGCCCTCGAGGGGGCAGGGTGCATGGTGGAGGTGGCTGGCAATGGCAGGGGGCTGCACCCAAGACTCAGCAAGTTCTGCTGTTAGAGTAAAGAGTAAGCTGCCCAGCTCCATGACAGCAAATTTGGACTTAAGAGGGATTTTCAGAGAAAAGAAGGCTGAGTATCTTTTTGCTTGGTAAAAAGTTCAATTCAATGATATGGTTCTTTAAAACAGGTTATTTATAGAGGTGTACAGACAAAAAAGACAAAAAGGAATTACTTCTAGTAGCTCACTTAGTCTGCAGAACGACTCCATAGAATGGGCGCGTAAGTGTCCCAAGATGGGTATGGAGCATTTCAGAGTGGCAGAAAGTAAAGAACGGACCCAAAAAGAAAATCGGTGGCAGTGTGCCAAAGGGGCACAGGTGGACTGAAGGAGCCATCTGTGGTCAAAGCCAGAATAATTAAGCGACGCATTATAAGCCCGACTACAAATTAAATATTCATAGATCCATACTGACATCAATCGATAATTGCATAAACAGCAGGTGCAGGAGGGCAGACAGACCTCCATGTAGTGGAATTTTGGCTAATCTGTGTGGACTGGCCATGCTCAGGAGGTGGAGGTCACAGAATGCTCCCTTCCCAGGAGCTCAGCACAGACAGGAGGCAAAGGCAGCAGCTTCACAGCAGACAGACCTGAGAATGCTTCCTTGGCTAGGCAAGTAAGGTCAACAACAACAGTGACAAGTTGTGTGGACTGGATGTGCCCGGATGTGATGGCAGGAAGAGCGTGCTTCACTGCTGTGTTCTGACCCTGAGAACCACACCCCCCGGTCCAGTCATGAGGAGACATCAGAAAATCACAGAAGAGCGACCCTCTGCAAACCACCTGACTGGCACTCCTTCTGACCATCAAGGTCACCACAAAAGGAACATCTGAGGCACGAGGACCTGCAGAGACAGGATGACTAAGTGTAATGTGATGTCCCAGATGGGATCCTGGAGTGGAGATATGATATGAATTAAAAATTAAGGACAGCTGAATAAAGCATGCGCTTTAGTCAATAATAATGCACCACTACTGGCTCATTAATTGCAACAAATGCACTATAATTCATTAAACTTTTTATAAATCTGAATCTGTTGTAAAACCTTAGAAAGCATATTTACAATGAGCAAAATGAGACTCTGAGCAAGTACATTTGAAACCAGTGCCCAGTCTTGCTTCCCTGAACTGCAGTGCTGCAAGGGAGATGTTTTGATGGATGTCTATCACCCCTAGCGAACTGTGACACCAGGAGAGAAAGGTCTGCACCAGTCCTGGGCACCCTCACATCCATCCTATAATGATGTGGATGCAGCTCATCCCCAAGGGGTCATGTGTCAGAAGCCTGGTCCCAAATGTGGTGAAATTAACAGGCAAAGGGGTCAAGCAGAGTTGGGTATGTCACCGGGGTGCTGCTATTGGAGGGATTGAGATAGTCATTCTCATCAGATCCTCAGCTCCCCTTGAGGGGCTGTTACAAAGTAATGAGCCTGGCTGCTCCCTGTTCTCTGGCTTCCTATCTCACCATGTGATCTCTCGCTCTTACACATTCTCCCATCATCATACCATCCACCACGGCACAATGCAGTCAAGAGGTCGTAGCCAGAGTAAGCACAAAGCCGTCTGAAATTTCAGCCTCCAAAACTAAGCTAAATAAACTTTTCTTCTTTATAAGTTACTCAGCCTCAGGTATTTTATTATATGGATGGAAAACAGACTAATACACTCCCTCTGCACAGGTGCATGACACATAGCAGGCACATAATGAATACTTATGAAAAAAATGACAAGAACAGGCTTTGGAGCATAAGATGTCCATCTTAAAACACTGGAAAGATGGATCAAATAGCTGAACCCAGGTCATGTTGGGTAGTTCTAGAACATCAGTATCCATTGCAAGCATAACATGAGGCACATAATTTAAATTTCTTTTTTCTTTCTTTCTCTTTCTTTCTTTCTTCTTTCTTTCTCTCTCTCTCTCTCTCTCTCTCTCTCTCTCTCTCTCTCTTTTCTTTTCCTCTCTTTTTTCTTTCCCTCCCTTCTTCCCTCCTTTCCTCCTTCCTTCCTTCCTTCCTTCATTTTTTTGTCTTTTTGAGACAAGGCCTCACTATGTAGTTCAGGCTAGTTTTGAACTCACTCTGTAGCCCAGGCTGGCCTCTAACTTGCAATGATCCTCCTGCCTCAGCTGCAAGTGCTGGGATTACAGGTATGTACCACCCCACCTGGCTTAAATTTTCCTAGTAACCATATCATAAAAGTAAAAAAAATGAAATTTATTTTAATCATACATTTCATTTAACTCAATGTATTCAAAACATTTCAGCACACAAAAGAAAATATGTAAACTGAATTAATATAAATATAAAATGTACTAATATAAATTTATTAGTGAGATGGTTTGTATTCTTTGCTCCCTATCAAGTCTCTAAAGTTCCAGTATGCATTGCATACGCATAGCACATGGCAATTTGGACCAGCCATGTTTTAGGTGCTCAACAGCCACATGCAGAGTGGCCAGCAGAGGGGACAGGGCACCCCAAGGGGCAAAATGAGAACCTGAAAACTACATGCAGCCAGGTTCCATGTAAGTGTATGCATTCAAAATTCACTCATTCATTTATTCACTCATTTATTTGGTTTTTGAGATAGGGTCTTGCTATGCCTTGAACCTACTATGTAGTCCATGTTGGCCTTGAACTTGCTATGATCCTCCTGCCTCAGCTTCCTAAGTGCTGGGATGGCAGATATATGCCACTGTATCTAGCTGTGAATGCATTTTAGCACTCAGACTCATGTATGACTAAATGAAGAAGTAACATGCAGTGCCTGGGTGATAACTGCTGGAAACCCCCAATAAAGAACTCTTTCAGTGGCTTAGAGTTTGAACTGGATGAACCCTGAGGTTCTACCTAATCTTAAACAGTTCTTAACTGAAGATCTGCTCTTTGGACAGCTGCTACTGTGACCATGCACATTCACACACCACCACAGGACATCCCACATGGCCTCATGTGTGTCCAATCTCATGTTGTCCACCTCTGCCACACAGGTGTTGCCATCCTTTCTCTAAGATGTAGGAATGGACCCTATGCATGGACAGATAGCTGAGAGACTGCGAACTCCATCCCAAAGAAGAGGAAGGGGACCCATGCCCAAGGTACATGTAGAGTTCTATCTAAGGAAAGCTCTCTCAAAGGGTTAGTCTGAGCTCTGGAGTTCTGTGTACTCCCAGCAGCTTGCAGTGAGGAGCGGCTGAGGTTATGGTGATGACCTGGATCCATGCACTTGGGATCGCTGCTTTTGCTGTGAATTCCAGGGCCCAGGGACATGGGGCTGGTGGGATGGAGATTGCCTCCCTTCCTGCAGCTGTGTAGTTTGGCCTGTAAAGTCACAGCTTTGTGAAGTCATCACCAATTGTGCCCCAACATACCCACCCCAAATAGTACTGACATCTGGATGTTAAGTAAAGTCTCACGGCTGTGGAATTACATTGAACATCAGACCCTCATTGTGCAGCCCTTTGCTTCTGTGTAGCATGAGCTAACAGAGGAGGGAGGAAGCTGTTGGTGGGGAATGTCTGCATCTTCCCCAGAAGGTAACTGGCTGGCTTCATAGCTGTGACCTACCCTTCCTGATTTTTCAAAGGCAAGGATGGACCCAGCACACAAGAATGCCATGGAAAATGAAATCTCATTACTTCAGAGCCCTCCTTGATTCCCAGACCAAGCTGAAGATCCTGGACTTGGCACACTCTCTCTCCCTTGCTAGGCTGGGCTCCCAGCTACTTATGACTATTAAAAAGACCCCTCAGATCTGCTTGCAAAGCTCCAACTCTTTGGTTCCTTTGGGCACATCCTGAGCTACTGTGTCTCTCCTTGTGCACTGCTGACCCCTGCTGCCCACAGGCTGAAGCCCAGATGCCCACAGGCAGATCCATCCAGCCTTCCTCCATGGACCAGGCTGCAGAACACTACCCCAGCTGCTTTCTTAGGGTACCTGTCCTCTATGTCCGCTCTCTGTCCCCCATTTCTCAACCTAGAAATCCACACTGTGTTTCAAGTTCCAGCTCCCATTCCCCTCCTCACTGAGTCTCCACCTTACTGAGGCCTCTGAGCACCATGTACTTCTCATCTTGTTCTTCTGATTATTTATACCTTTATCATCATCAAAGAGATGAACAAGATCATTCCAGATAATAATAAATCTCTCAAGAAAAATGCAACAGGGAGGTGAAGGAGTGAGATAGGGTGGGGATAACTCTGGCTGGGTGGCCAGAGGTCTGCTACAAGAAAGCAGGGCTGAGTGTCCCAAGGTGGGAGTGTGATGTTAGGAACAGGGTACAGGGGCTGCATCTTAGTGAACCGGCACAGAGTATGAGGGCACAGGTCAAGATGAAGGCAGGCCCTTTCCTCTGGTTGTGATAAGCTCTCTGGGTTCTCTTCTGTGTAGAATTGGACACCACTAAAACACAGGGAGCAGGGACATGACCCGAAAGACCATTCTGATTGCTGAATGATAGATCTGGAGTGGATACAGGAGGTGGTGGTGATGGTGGGAACCAGGACTATCACAGTTGTCTTAGTTTCTTTCTTCATTGCTGAGACAAAATACCTCATACCTAAAGTTAAGGGAGGCAAGGTTTATTTAGCTTGCAGTTTGTAGAGGTTTTAGTCCATAATCGGCTGGTTCCAAGAAAGGGTGGCATCACAGAGGGAAAACAGTTCCTGGCAGGAAGAAGGTAGCAAAGCAACAATGGATGAACACAGCTTTCTATCCCTTTAGGCCTATCCAGGCAATTTAGAGCTGGTAGCTCTCCCGCTTTCAATCCTAGTAGCCTTGAATCTAGCATTGCACCCTAAATTAACTCTATCTTCACATACTCTAGAGTCAGCTACCTCTGAAAAAGCCCCACCTACGACCGCACGAGGCTTTGTGGGGACATCTAAAAACAATATGCAACATTTTACCCCTGACCTCCCAAAGACTCATGCATATGCCTTTATATGAAAGGCATTTAGTCCATCTCCAAGAGGTGCCAAAGTCTTAACAGTTTCAGTCTTGCAGAAAAGTCCAAGTTTAAAGTCTCGTCTAAGATTTTAGGCAAACTGTTAGCTGCAAGCCCCTGTACAAATGAAAGTTCAACTCTTCTAACGTTCACACCAGATAGCTATTTTCATTCCAAAAGTTACAAACAGGGGGATAGCAAGGAGTGGGAATGAAGCATGACCCCAATCCAGCAAGGTAAACACTAAATCCCACAGTTCCACTTTCAGCATCCCCAGTAATCTGTGGCAAGTTGGGTGGCTCCGCCCCTATAGCACTTCTGGTGGTTGTAGCTCCCATGGCTTCTTTCTCTGGCTGGCTTTGCTCACTCTTGCAACTTTACTTACACAATCCAAGTTCCTGGCTTTTCCTACCTTCTGGGCTCTCCACTGCACCACTGGTTTCACACTCACCGCTTCAGATACTGCCCTCACAGGAGCACACTGTTATCTGGCCTCCCAGGCCTTTTTCTGAGATATAGGTGGAAGCCTTCATGACCTCACAACTTTTCCATTTTGCATGCACCTGAAACAAGCACCACGTGGATGATGCCAAGGTCTGTTGCCAGCTGGAGCAGTATCCAGGCTTTCTTGGCTGTAGGAGTCAAGTGGCTATGAAGCAAATCCTGAAGAACAACTTCCCTAGGGCTCTGTAATTTTAGAACATGGTGTTCTGTGACTCTCTTCTCAAAGTAAGACCTTTTACTTTTGCAACTCTGAGATTAGCAAAGCAGCAGTCCTGCTGGTTTGTGATGTTCTTAGGCATCTTTTCTATTGTCTTTGAAATACTTGGCTTTTTCTTGTGAATCTTTTCAGTGAACAATCTCTCCTCTGTTCCATCTTTGCAGATCACAACTTTAATGGAGTTTCCTTTCTGACCAAACTCAAAATGTTTTAAATAACTCTGCTGGGCTTTTGTTCTTGATCTCAACATAAATCTGGCTAAAAGCTCCCAACAGTACCTATGCCACTACCTCAACATTAGACTGTTGTGAAATATTTTCTGCAAGATTGATTAGTCTGCCATCCTTCATTGCAAACAGGCAAAATCTCTGGATATGAGCAAAATGCAGACAAACTTTTCACAAAGTCATAACACACATGTTCTGGAATCTAATATCTAGTGTAGTCTTTCTTCCCAGAAGAAACCTCCTGAGCCTGTTCTTTACTGAGAGCATTTCTATTGGCATTCTGGTTTTCTGAGCTCTGACCAGAATTTCACAAGGAAGCCTAAGGCATTCCAGCTCTACTTTTTCAGCCAGCATCTCCTAACCTTTCCTAAATCTTCCCCTTCCCACAAGCCAGTTCCAAAGGCTCTTCAGCCACATTGCCATGTAATGATGTCACAGCAATAACTCCACTTTTCTGGTACCAACTTCTGACTTACGTTACTTTTCTCTTTACTAACACAAAATACCCAGCATCCAAAGTTAAAAAAGGTAAGTTTATTTATCTCACAGTTTATAGAAGTTTCAGTCCATAAATGGCTGGCTGCAAGGTGGGGTGGCACTGCAGAAGAGAAACAGTTCATGGCGAGAGGGTAGCACAAGAAGGGATGACCACAGCTCTTCCTATCCCTCATGTCTTGTCCAGGGTACTCAGGGAAGGTAACACTCACACCCTTAATTCTAGTGCCCTGGATCCTAGCATTGCACTATGAATCAATTCCAGTGTCACATATCTAGATCCAGCCACATCTGAAGCCATAACAGCAATGGACCAGAGATGGACCATGTGACAGACTGGGATGTAATTTGGGAACAGAGCAGAGAGCTCTTATTAATGGACTGGATGCAGAGAGCCAGGATAGGACTTCTAACCCACAGCCTCTTTCATGAATATCTAGATGTCAGTGCCGTGCTTCTGTGGTACGGTGCAACGTCACTTCTCTTCTCTGAGTGCTGGCCTCTGTCCCCCTGGGAGTTTCCCTGATCTACACTGCATTGCCAGCTGAGCTCTCACATCACCCCTCCATAGCCCATGACTACCCCTACCCTGAGGACAGGGGCCAGACAGTGTGCCTATTCCTGGTCCCTGTGGCTATATTATTCATACCTGCTAAATGCCTATATGGCTCTGAAAGACCACAGATGCCATACTGGGAATGCCAGCCTCACTGCTGGACAAACACCCTGAATTCCCTAGGAGACCAGAAGAAAAGGCCACACTCATTTCACAGAGCAAGTACCTAAGTATCTTGGTTAGAGGTCACTCCCACCAGCTTTCTGCCACCTAGATAGGAGGCGGAGACCTCTGGGAACACCCTAGACACCATGAAGGGTCCTATGGACTTGCTGGATTTGTCCTGAGCTGCAGGAAATTCTGCTCCTATCCCATGCTCCTTTGGTTCTGAACTCTTCTATGATTAAAAGGCTCCATGTGCGACGTGTACTCTTGTTCAGAGATGTCAGTGTCACTATACATTACTAAACTGTCACTCCTCCTTTTCCTTTCTTGCTGTACCTGGAACAACTCTGTGAATATTTCCTCCCAGATGTCTTCCTGAATGGCTCTGAATGTCAGTAATCTCTTGGAAATTGGCCACTGCTGCTGTTAATACCTGGGTTGTCAGGCTTCTAACAGCCTTTGGATTTGTCATGGGCTATTAACTAGCTAACTCTTCATTAAGTGATAGTAAAAATCAATTTCTGGGGGGCTGATCTGGCTCCTTTGGTTCACTAAATGGAAGAAACAGATGTGTCTGCCCATATCGCCCACAGCTTCTCTCTGTAGGAAGCTATGGCCTAGGTACTGGGCAGTAAAATCTTTGCTCCCAAGGTGTGAGGCAAAATTGGCTTCTGTTACCATGGTGAACTCCAAGCAAGGGGAGCTAAGGAGCAATGGTAACAGTGCAGGGGTATGGTGGAGGCCAATTACTGGCTCCTCTCACCTAACTACCATGAGCAAACACTGCTGATTGGCCGAGGAACAAAGGACTCACTAGGACTGAGCCAATCATACTGCTTTTTCCAGCAATCTGGACTTCAGGCACAGAAGCTAAGGGACTTGAATAAGCTGGAGGTCAGGGCTGGTGCCGAAGCTACAGGGGAGCAGAGACTAGGGTGGGAAGTCACTGGGCATGCCATAGACACAAGCAAGGCCAAGGTGCACTGAACTGAGATGGGAGAGTGCATGCCTGGGTTTCAAACTTCCTATTCTATTTCTGTATGGCCTGTGCAACCTCTTCCTGGTCACAGCTGCCTGCAAATTATCCCATTGCATCTTTAAAAATAACCCTACCACTCAGTATCCTTCCCTGGCAGCCACATATCCCAAAGATTATAGGTTTTGACAACAGACCAACCTGGATTCAAATTCTGGCCCTGGTGTTTACTGTGTTATCCATGCACACATAACCTCTCAAGGCATCACTTTATCTAGAAAAGGGTCCTAATGCCACTTACTGCTTAGAGTTAGTATGAGCATTAAATGACTCAGTGTAGAGGGAAGGACTTGCCTTGAAATAGTAAATAATCTGCACAATGGTCATAATGCTGTAAAACTGTGATTCTCAATGCAGGAGGAAGGTTATCTCCTCAGGGAACATTTGGCTGGTGACATCCAGAGACACTTCAGCCCACCATAGTTGGGGGTGTGTGGCATGGGCGCCTAGTGAGTAGAGGCCAGGGTTGCTGCTAAACACACCACAACACACAGGATAGTACCCAATAGTCAGGGATTGTCTGATCTCAAGAGTCAGTGTTGCCCCGGTTGAGAAACTGCACTGTGAAGTCTGGGTTTCACCATTGGCTTGGCCAGGGACTCCTTACCTATGACAGCAGAGCCACATTCTCATAGGCAAGACTAGGAGGCTTCTGGGATTTTTGTCAGGTGAGGGTAGAACAGTGGCAACCCACTTTCAGAGTCAGAAGAGGTGCAGCAAACTTGACTCTTCAAACTGGCTGC
Source organism: Dinomys branickii (assembly GCA_004027595.1). Classification (NCBI taxonomy): domain Eukaryota; kingdom Metazoa; phylum Chordata; class Mammalia; order Rodentia; family Dinomyidae; genus Dinomys; species Dinomys branickii. The sequence goes on along the minus strand of PVLD010000882.1, from coordinate 68,585 downwards.
CAGGTTCTCAAACATGACAGGGCAGGGTGGGGATGGCAGAGGAATCCCTGGGCCACAGTGAAATGTGGGTGTTGGAGGTTGGTTACTGGAGTCCTGAGGAGGTGTCAGTTCAAACAGACCCCAGATATGGCCCCAGGTACCACCTTGTGTGACAGAGCTATAAAGCAGTTCCTGGGAATAAATAACTGTCAAGATAAGCAAGGTGGCAGTATAGGGGCTGCCCAGCTTGCTGAGACCCTGGGCTTGGGAAAGCAGTGCTAAGAGAGCCCTCAATGTGACTCTGCAGGACCCCAAAATTACAAGTGCATGGAAGGTAGGTTGGAGGGGTGTCAAGTTGCAGCTATAGCTCTGGGGTGTAGGGCTGAACAGGAAAGGAAGAGGCTCAGGCCATTCTCTAGGTGAAGACACAATGGCAAAAACAATTTGGATTTCAAATGACATAAAGGATAAACAATTTGAATCATGCAAGTTTTGCCACTTTAAATAGAAGGACTAGAGATACTATATATAAGCCTAAAAGCCTCATGCATATTTGGCAAGTACTGTACAACTGAGCTGTATCTCCAGCCCCTTACATTTTTCTAATGGCCTAAGGCAGTGGCTCTCAATGTGTAGTCACCCATCAGCAGCACCAGCAATGCCTGGTAGCTGGTTAGAAATGCAGGTTCACTAGACCCTGGCAGCTCTGCTGGATCAAAGGCAAGCTGGGTGTGAACAACCCCACCTGTTCCTGATTCTACAGTCAGAGAAGTATGTGCCTAGAGAGACCAGATCCACGTAAAATGCAATGAAAAACTGAAGCTTTAAAACTCTGAGGCATGAAATCTTAGGCTAGGGTCATGTTCCTCTCATGGTGTTCTTCTTCCTGAAGTAAACTGAGGCAGCACTGACGAATAATACTGTACTCCACACCAATGCTGATGCAGCACAGTGGCTGGAAGCTGGTACTGTGGACAGGACAACCTTTACTTCATTTCCATAGAGCTATAATTTTTGACACATTAGCAAAGAAAATCTATTATTTTCTATATGATTCTATATTATCTATATTACTCTATATAATTCCATATTATCCACCCAGATCTTGCCTTTAGCAAGCTATATAAGGAAGATGGTAATCTTTTAGAGACCCACTTGCTATGGACTATCAAATACAGTACAGCTTGCAGCCCGACACTGTACATGCCCCTAGCACCTCTCAGCTCCTTCATTTCTGCCATGAGAGAGTCCATTCCCACCCTGACTAGGTGTAAGATTAACCCTGGAAGTATCCATCACATCTCCCCGAAGATTTTATAATCCAGCCGGGAGATGACAGTGGAGCAAAAGGCATCATTCAGGCCCTTTGCTTAGCCTGCCCATAAATACGCTGTTAAATCCTCAAAGGACATGAGGATACAGGGTAAGCTTGGGATCAAAGGCTTGCCAACTGGGTGACACAAGTCACGTGACTTGAGGTCCTAATAATATCTCTTTTGCAAGGTGGCTCTGGGGCTTATGCAAGAAAGGACACCACTTAAGTATACAGGCTGGCACTCAGCAGTCACTCAATAAATGCACCTTGTATCTACACAGTAATGAATGCTACATCATATGACACAGAAAACAAGTGGCTCAACTTAGGGAACAAGGACATTTGTTATTTATAAGCCTGAAAATGTGGAAGCCACAGAATGACCTCCAGTGGATGACAGGCTACCGAAATCAGTTGCACATCCATATGATGGGCTATTACACAGCTATTACAAATTCTATTTAAAGACAGATTCTTGGGAGGGGAAAATTTTCATGATACAGTGGTTAAAGAACAAAGATAAGATATATAAATGGTACAATACTAGCTATGTAAAAATAATATATACTTCAGTTATGGATGCACATTCAGCCCTTGAAGTATATGCATACAATAGTAATTTCTGGGTGGTAGAGCTATAAATGATTTTATCTCTGTGTTTACTTTTCTGTTATTTAAAATCTTTTTACAATGAGGATGTGTTACTCTAAAAGGCAGCATGAATTATTTATTAATTTTAGAAATAAGGGAGCAGGATTGGAGCAGAGGCTGGGCCAGTGTTTGGAGGTGAGAGGTGGAAAGAAATTTTCTGTGCCAGGGAAAAGCAGATGGAACCATAGAGCAGGTGTGGGGAGGGTGTGGGAGGACATCTGCTTGACTGAAGCCGCAGAGCTTGAAGGGAGGTCAGGGTAGGAGGAATTGAGGGGCAGATGGGGTGGGAGGGACAGCCTGGGAAATACCCTAGAATCAGACAGGCTGGATTTAATGCTACAGTTGGCAGAGGAACCTCCACGGGCTCTAGAGCTGGAGACAACTTAAGGAAGAGCCGCTGGGGCTGCCATCTATCCCCAGTGCAGGAAGACTGAAGACTGAGTGACGCAGGAGGAGGAAGGGAAGAGCTGCTGATGGGAATGGTCTGGGGGAAGTACTGGGGCAGAGGCGCTCAGAAAGATTCAGTAGGGCCTCCTATGGACTTGGTTACCAAGGAAGGCTAGGGCTAAGACTCAGAGGGGCCTCCTGGTTGCTGCCTCCAAGACTGGGGACACAGCAGGGCATTGCTGTCACTGAAAGCTTCAATGGGGGGAGAATTCATATGGTGCTCTGGCAGATAGCACAGGCCTGTCTTTATCTGACAGGATGAGAAGAGCTGAGAGAGAAAAGAGAGGACAGGGAGGTAGAGGTGGATGAAACTGGCCTTGGGTGGTGCTCATTGGTACAGTCTAGAGGAAGGAGAGCAGTCCCAGAAAGGATGGAAGGAACCAGACCTAACTTCCCTCCAGGCATTTCAGAGAAGTGACAGTGGGGACCAGAGAGAGGCCTCTGGAGGACTGAATCTAGATCCTAAGCAGTGAGAAATTGCATTTGTGTGCTGCAATGCAGAGATTGTACCTATACCAGGCTCGGAAGCTGTGAGTGCTAGACAGAGATGAGTAGGCGGGAACCAGACTGAATGCAGCAGCAGGGAGTGGCAGTCTAGAAAGCTCCTTGGGGGAGGCAAGCAGAAGCTTGAGTGAAGGCACAGAGCATTCCAAGGGCACTGCAAAACTGCTTGGGAGGGAGGAGGAGGAAGGCAGGGAGGGGGATGCTTTAGCTTCTCTGAGCTTGCCCAGCCTGCTCTCTAAAACTGGGGCTTAACATCTCATGCTCTTGGGGTTCTGACTAAGGACCAAATGAATGAATGTGTATAACACACCTGGCATGGCAGACACTCAACACATGAACCTGTTGTCATTATGTGGAAATACTGAAAATGACTAAGATGTAGTGGGTAGGAAAATGTGAACCAGGAGCCAGGAGGTAACTGCACTTCAGGAAAAATGCAAATAAAATCAAATTCCCATACCCATGGGAGCACATTTACCAGATGATATTCAAATGGGGGCTGTCTGGAACAAAAGGTAACAAAGGCATCTCACACAGCTTTGTGCTGTTATGGGTTGCACAAAGGGGCCCTACAATGAGTCTAGCCTGGAGCTGATCTTCCTACCTCCCTGAATCAGGGAGGGGCTACAATCCTGAGGTCTGGGACCTGCTATTTCTGTTAGGTGGGCAGAGTAACAACTTTCAATAGTCCATGTTTAATTCTAACCAGGTGCTGCTGAAGTATGTCAGAGTGGAGGGTCTTTCTGATCTCCAGAAATTGCCTGCTACCTCCTCCCAATATTATCAAGGCCTCTTCTTGTGATCTTATGTAAACCAAGTAATGCTGGCATGTAACAAGAGCAGGAAGAACAGTAAGCACTTGTTAAGGGTCAGCTGTTCAGTCCCTGCTTGTTTTTGTGGTCTGCAATGGAGAGACAAAGAGTGTCTATAATCCCACAGGCCATGGGGTCCTTGTATCTCGGCTTTGTGACTCAAACAGACCCAAGTGCTTTCTCCCAGCGTCCTACCCCAGGGGCCAAGGGCTAAGCCAGGTCTACAAGGCTGGCACTAGCCAAGAAACAAAGTCATCTGGCGCCTAGTGGAAAGCAAACATATATGTTTGGGCAATTACTGACACCACACCTCAGACAACTTAGGCAAATTATTATAGATAGCTAAGTTCGGTAGAAATATTGTAGGCAGTCAGATAGATCTGGGCCTTTGTGAGGTCAGTGCAGCAGGCAACTGTGGCTGCAGGCATATTCACAGAAGGCCAGGCTTTAGGAAAAAGAATTACTCACCCATATATTTCCCCTAGGGATGAACAGCAGTGATTGATACTCTAATGAGGCATCAACAACCTTGGGGTGGAGGAGCAATCCTCCTTAACCCACCCCTTCAAGGAAAGTCCTTGTCTGCCCATGTGTGCTTGCTATATGACTTATTTCCCCATTTGATATCCATTTAATAAATATTAACGTAGTGTCTATACTTGTATACTTATGGGTTGACCATAGTTTTGTCCCACCTCACACCCATCCTATGATTTGCCATTGGATCAATATTACCTAAGCTATACTTGCAATCTTATTGACTGATTAGAGTTCTATCCTACCTTAAGCCCTCCTCACCTGGGGGCTTTGCTCAATAAAACACCCTTGAGATGTGGGGTTGATGGGCAAACCACTTTCTGGGTCCCCTTCTATCCCTCTCAGACGGAAGTTTTCTTTCTCTCAATAAGTTCTTCCTACTCTTGACCTCTATTCTTCCTAAAATTCACTTCTCAATTTTAGAGAACATGAACTCAGTGTTTTGGACATCTAGCAGGTTGGGAGTTTTATTCCTCTGTATCAAAATGACTCTCAAATGATCGCAGCCAAGGTTGTGACAATGGCACAAGATCGGTCACAAGCACTTGTACAATGAACCTAAAGCAGAGAAGCCTATCCTTGTCATCTTATTTCTAAAATCTCCTCATCTTCCAGTAACTCTAGGACCACCTGAGCCATCCTCTTACAGTGCACTCCTCAAACCTGCTGGTAACCTCTTATTCCTTAAAAGATGACCTGACACCCTCAGCCTGGGTACGGTGGTGCCCCACTGAGTGACATGACCTTTACACTTTTCTGGTCTGTCCTGTGCTTGCTGGTTTTTTAATGTACCTTGCTTTATTTAGTTGTATTTTGTTTTTGAGGCAAAGTCTCCTTAAATTGCTAAGGTGCCCAGGTTGAGTTTGAACTTGTGAACCTCATGCCTCAGCCTTCTGAAGTGCTGGGATTAGAGGCAAGTGCCACCAGGCCTGCCATGATTTGTTGCTTTGCACTTCCATGATTCTGCATTGTGGCACACAGCCTCCACTCTGCATGGGGTGTCTGCCCTCCTTCCTTGGCTCACTGCTGAATTTGAATTCACCTTCATGCTCTGCTCAAGCCCCACCTTCGCTGTGGAACACCCTCTGTCCTCCACACTCACACTATTGTCAGTGGCCTGCTTCTCTGTGCGTCATAAAGCTTGAGCAATGCCTAGCTCCTCTGTGAGCACCCCCAAAGGCTGTGACTCTAGACTGAGGGCCCATCCCAAAGGGAACTGATTAGTAGGTGAGTCAATAACCCACGCAGCTTCAAAGCCTCATGAATACAGTACCTCCCCAGACACTGGCACCACCATCTGAGTGCTCCGGGAATCAGTTTCTAGGTCCCATAACATGAGCCGTAGTGAATCCCTTAACTCATCCTCCACTTTTATCTGTAACAGTCAACATTTTTTCCTTAAAAAATTAATTTTAGTTTCCTTAGGCAAGATGCTCTGAGTAGGCTTTGCACTGCCTCTGCCTGGCACATTCCTGACACTGTGTGGATGCTGAATGGTAACAGTAAAAAGAAGAAGTGTCTGCTTGAGGAGAGATGCCAATAGCAGGGTGTAGATAGGAAACAACATGTACCACTGAAGCCATCTGGCAGAGTGGACGGGGGTGGGGTTTGGAGAAAGTCATCACAGAAACTTGGTGCCACGTGCACACCCTCACTCTCTTCTTTCCACTGTCTCTAGAAGGTGCAACCAGCTCATCATTTAGTTTGAAGCGGAACCTGCTGGGCCAATAAATTAAATACACCTCCTTACTGCTTTCTGCCAACCCTGCAATTAAATGATTAGAATGCATTCAGCATTACCTATTAGGAATCTACAGCATAGAGGTTGTCCAGCAGCTTAAAATTAAGAATTTAAATGCCATTCAGTTATCCTCTGTGTTTATAGGCATCAAATTCTGACTCCTTTTCTGTGCTTAAGACACTTCAGCTCCTTGGGGCTCTGGTTCTGATTTCAAACTTTAGGTATGTACAGGAAGTACAGAAGGTCATGATTTGGTCCCTCCCAGATTCTGTGATTTGGTCCCTTAGATTCTGTAACTATGATTTTAAGGATGTACACATATATTCAGAGAAACCTGACTGCCTCCATCTGCATGTAAAACATAAGTCAAAAAGGCCACAATTCATTATGGGAGCCATGGGCAGCTTCAGAAAAGTATCATGGACAGATACTTTTCTCTGTCTCCAAGTCCATCTCTGAATTCCTAGCATCAAAAATGACAACTGTATTTACTTGTCTTCTGCTCCACATTAGCTGATTTCATAAGAGCTCTGTTCATTTGACAAATACCACTGGATTCATGTGCTGCAATCTCACTTCCAAAAAGAGCTTCTAAACCACTAGGTGATAACTACTTCTCAGCCTTCGTCTGGGTCACCCTTCTGCTCCTGTGATGTTTGGACACGTAGTAATGTGCACCCTGGGATGAACCTCTGCTGACTGTTGGAAACACTCCTGAGTTGGACGTGTACACAAAAGGGTAATGGGAACAAAGTTGTGTCTTTCATGGTTTATGCCTAAAATACGCCCTCAATAGTGCCATGTGTTCAGAGGTGTGGCTTTTGGAAGGTGACTGAATGATGGGGTGCTATGCTCATCCGTGCACTGATTCACTGGAGGTAGGGTCTGTTTGGAGTGGGTCACTGGGGGCCTGACCTGGAAGGGTGTGCTCTTGTCCTCAGCCCTTCCCTTTTTCTCTGCTTCTTGGCTGTGACAGGTTAGACAGCTTTCATCTGCCCTGCTCTTCTGTCATGCCATTTCTGCGTCTGAGCCGGCCAGCCATGAACTAAACCATCTGAAACCATAAGGCAAAATAAATCTCTCCTCCTTTAGGTTGTGGATGTTCAGTATTTTATCCTAGTGATGGGAAAGTGACTATTTTGACAGATACTGTCACATCTTATGATATATAAAATAAATCCAGTTCTACTTGATAATGTTTGTTGTAACGGAAGGGTAGGCATTAACATTTACTGTGTCTCTATGGACTAGACACTTTCTACAAAAGCATCACATTCAACTTGGGCATTGCTAAAGAGGAGACAGAAGGTCTGAGACCATGTAGGCACAGGTCTCACACTGCATTGGAAAGAGGAAGAACAGGTGCTCAGTGGTCTAGAATTGTTAAAGCCAATGTCCTTCTTGGTGCCCATCAAAAATATAATTCCCAAGCCCCATTTCAGGCTCTGTTTGAGACAATTCAATCTGTATGGCTAAACATTGGGTTTGGAGATGGTCAATTTAAATAGCTCCTCAGATGATTCCCATGCACAAGAATGCTTGAGACTGGTAGCAATTGCAGAAGCTCTCCATAAAAGCTATCTTATCTGATACTATTTACCTCAAATATCCTCATACCATGAGATGATCTGTTAAGGCACAAGCAGAAGGAGAGGCCAACAGCACTGTTCAGGGACCTACTACACCTTGGATTTCAATGCAGAGTCAGGGAACCAATCAAGTCCTTGGGACAGGTGGTCACCAATGCCATCATGGTACACTGCCCTTGGAATGCAGGTGGGTCTACACTTCATTACTCCACCCTGACTTCCCCCTCCTTTTCAAGGTCTCAAGAGGACATGTGACTAATGTGGGTGAACCTTTTCCTTCTTCGTTGTCTGTATCCAACCATGTTATGGCTTATGAGTAGGTGTTCCTCCAAAGCCTCTTGTGTACATAGCTGGGGCTTTGGGGCAGTGTCCGGATCATGGGTTCCTGCTACTAGATTATAGGTGTGAAAACTGCATTAATCTGCTGATTAGTTTAGCATAGTTATGGGTGTGGATAATGGGAAAGCCCACCCTAGATGTGGATGGCACCAATCAATACTCTTGTAGCTTGAATAAAATAATAGGAAAGGAAGGCTCTGCTGCCTCCTGCCTACACTGCCATGGACTGTTTCTCTGCCATATTGCCCTACCTTGGAAACCACTGACTGTAAACTGAATCTTCTACAAAATGTGAGCTTAAAGTAACCTTTTCTCCTTTAACTCCTGGGTGTTAGGTATTCTGTTCCAGCAACAACAAAGTTACTAATATAAGCCACTACTCATTTCTGAGCCTGGAACTTAAGGAAGATATAGACCCCTTCCCATTTATCCCTGGAAAGTCTCCAGGTAGTGCAGATACAGATGCCCACTAGAAATCAGGATTTCCAGAATGCGCTGGTGTAGCATAATGACTAACATCAGGGACTAACCTGGAAAATGGAAAAACTGACCTGTTTTGCTATCATGAGAAAACATCTCTTTTTGAGACTGTAATGTTGACTTTCTTGCAAAGATGAAGGCACATGGGGATACAATAGTTGTACTGGTGGAGTAGGAAGTCAGAATTACATGCCTCCTTTAACATGACCAGCCTCTTCTTTGCTGCTGGGCAATTTCCTGCCCCATGGATCACTTTTTCTGTTTACAGTAGATAAATGATCTGTTACACTGGTATAGAACTTGGTGATTTACTTAGTAATTTTATACACATCAGCTCCCATATTTTCTCAAGGCCAAACAACAAGGTCACTCAGGCTGGGATCATTATTTCCATCTTATAGATGACTACATGAAAGGGGAACACATGGCAACACCTGTTCTAACGGTTCCTTTGAGGAGCCAACACCTGAACAAAAATCTTCTGGCTCCTGTGCACCCTCATATAAGGTTCTAACTCACTTTCAAGTAATTTTGGCAAGGAGGTGAGGTGACCTACAGGTCCCCTTACTGCATGTGTGAGATTAGCCTTTCTATTCAGTACCTGGAATACTAGGGCATCCATGGTAAGTAACAATGGGCCACTTAGTCATTAAACAGACTCTGCTAGAATGTTCATTTCTAGTCTAATATGGTAAATGGGGAAAGAATAAAAATTAAAGGTTGGCTGAAGGGATAGGAGCTTTCAAGTTTTGGGCTTTGTCTTCCAGAGGACTGTACAGTCAGTTTGGTGACAGCATGTTTTTGGCAACTCAAAGCTAGTGTTATAGCAATAAAAACACCTTTAGTCACCTCCTAGGAATGTGATTTCTGGGATCAAGACAATAAGATCTAGGAATCAAGCTCTGGGTTTAGTGTCCTAGAAGTGGACTCCCTGCATATGGACACATGTCTTCACTTTGCATTGAGACTCTTGTTAAAAGAAGGCTAAATTTGGAATCAGAGATCTAGGTTGTTTGCTAGCTTGACTACTTCTTTGAAATGTCACCACACAACAGCCTCTGAACCTTGGCTTCCTATTTACTCACTAAGGGGCTGTTTGGAGGTTCTGAGAAAGAATGTACAAAATGTCTAAAGCAGACCAGGAAGAACACGCAGCCTTGTGTGGCAGTAAAACATATCATCTGGCCTGGACATTGTACCAAGTGGGTGAGAAAACTATGGATCTCAAAGGGGATGGTTATATGCAACAGAGGTAGGTCGTGAGAGAGGAGGCTCAGGAACGCAACTGAGCACCCCAGAGCATGCTGCCAGCGTGTGAGCTCCAGACTAGGCTATCTGGTTTCATTTGCTTCTGTGTCTTCATTCCCTAGAATACATAAAGTCACTCTTTGTGGCAATACTGAACCTCTGGAGCTGGTGTCAGGGAGGAGGAGAACCCGGAACGAGACCTCTGAGTCAAAGTAAAGCAATGCAACCTCAGGAGACCCTCCATGGCCTGCCCTCCCCATCCCTCTTGATGTCTTAGAGGTCTCATGAAATGATCCATTGAAGGGAAATCATCATTACTGTGGCATTTGAGAGCTTCCTAGCACAGCACAAGGTGAGAGGCTAAGCTCCTACAGAGTCCCATGACTTCAGGGCTGGAAGAAGTCTCCAGCCACATGACTAGGCTCATTCAAACAGAAGGAGGAGGAGGAGGCGATGGACAGCGAGATGCTCTCCTAGTTACATAACTGCTTAGCAGCAAAACTTCAACTTAGGACCAGGCAGTAGTACCTGAATATTTGTTATTTTTTTTATTACAGATCTAGAGTTTGGCTTTGAAGAATGCAAACAGCTCCCTATCAAGGTGAGTGAAAGGTTGCATTAATTAAGGCCTCTGCCCAGGTATGGAAGATACAAAATTATCAGTTTCTTCACTTAAGGGCAGACCTGAAGAGTTGAAGCAACAGTTGACCAGAGAAGAAGTTTGAAAAGAATCATTAGAAAGAAATAAAAGATCCCAGAAGCTTTCTCAGAGGCTAGAACAGCTCTTCAACAATATACTGGCCAAAGCAGCACATGGATTTGATTTCCTGAAACAAATTTTTGAACTGGCATTAAAAATGAGAGAGAATGTGCTCTAGGCAAGACCAGTTTTGGGTTTCCTGAATCCCAGCTGGCTAGGACTATCAGACACGCAGGAGGAATCCAGAAAATAGATGGGGTATCTTCAGCTGATTGCAACACAGCCTGGGGAGTTCTGCAGTTGGAATGTTGTTGGTGGTGCTGGTCCAGGCCCTGGGCAGCAGCTGTGCCCAGTTCTGTTTTGTAGAGACAGGCTATGGACACACCCACCTGCCAAGGAGCCCAGTCCAGGACCAGCTTCCAGAGCCCCAAATTGTGGGGCCGCTGAAAACTTGCATCTCCTCTGCACCAGCAGCTCCTGTTCCCTGACAGCATCAGCCAGCAGCATTGAGCTCATCCCATGCCTGGGGACACGTGGAGAAGCTGACTGGCACCTCTTGTGGGCCAGGGAGGGGCAATGAATGGGGGAGGTCTTGCACTGCCAGGGACCGCTCCTGGATGGACCTCTGCAAAGGACCCTGGGGCGTGGGGCCTCATGAATTTTAGGACATTCTCGATACTTTGTGATTATGGTAGCCATAATACTTTGTGATTATGATTTGTCAATGGTCCCTGTCATTTGACCTCATCTACCCTCTTCTTTGATCAAGCTGATACCTTCTCTTTTGGGAGATTCTTTCTTTCCTTGCCTGCTGTCTCGCTAGCTGCTCCCTCTGTTCCTGGACTGGGTCCTCCTTTTCATTAGATTTACACCCACCTCATTTTTAAGACCTTCTCTACAATGATGACTCCTATAAGGATATTTCCCTAACCTCAGTGCCATTCAGCCTCTCTGCCTGGGTGTCTGGAGGCATCTCACCCTTGGCCCCACCTATCCATGCCTGGTCTCTCCATCGTGCACATGGGATACATCAGGTCTCTCCAACCTCCACAGGGGTACAGCAGAGCATTCTGTTGCTCTTCCTTCAGGATACGCCAGTACCATCCCGATGCCAGCCTCCAAGATCCGTCTTCTGCTCTTCTGCATAGAGAAGCCTTTTCTCCTTGCCCCTTACTGTCCACTCTCTACATAGTACCCAGAGATCATTTGACCAACTAAGTCATGTTTCTGTTCAGCACCTTGCACTGTCTCCCATGTCCTCCAACACAGAAGTGAAGACTACTGCAACATCACTAAGACTCTGCATGGCCAACTGGGGCCCCCCTACGTCTGACCCTCCCCCCTCTCACCACACTGGGGAGAGGACCCTGACCCTCTGCAAAGCCACACGTTCCCACTCCGTAAGCCTTGCCTTCACCGACCTGCCTGTGCCGTTCTTCCACCAGGTGACTTTATGACTTTTTTCTCTAATACCACGCTCTCTGAAACTCACCCTACCCCAAAGCCAGCACTCTAGCCCACCTTCCTCCCTCCAGCCACCATCATCATGCTGCTCACTCTCTGCCCCCAGAACATGAGCTTCGAGAGGGATGGAGTTCCTGCCTTCTCTGTTCACAGCAGTATTTGCAGCTCTTAGAGCAGCACAGGGCACGGGGTGCCCACCCCCGAGTGGAAATGGTCCTCTATCCTCCCTTGTACTCCTCTGCCCAGGGTCTCTGCAATGCTCATGTCCCAGCAGGTGACAAGGGACAGGGGATACAGACTGGCACCTCTGGGTGCCATCCAGCTTGCTTCCTGTGCCCATCCAGCTCACCAAACACGGACACAGCTCCTTTTCCACAACAGGACAAGAAGTAGAGGGAGAAGGGGGAAGAAAGGATTATCCTGCCCCTCCGAGGTGGGGGTGCAAGGCTGGGAAAACTGGAGGAGATGAACGTGAACTTCAGGGCTTCTAGGTGCCTGGACACAGTGCAGAACTCTCCCTCAAGTCCACTCTTTATTCGAACCATTGTCCCTAGACATGGCCTCAATTTCCTCTGCTACACAATGAAATGATCGTAACGTCCCATCCCTGGTGTTTGATTTTAAATGTATGAGATTAATCTGCAATTTCTAAAATGCTATACAGAAAAACATAAAACTTACATTTTCCTCTGATCTGTCTCTTATGTTCCAACCCCTGTCCCATGTCACCTGCTGAATATATTGACAGAGACTTCCCTGGACACTTCAAAATCAGAATGATCAAGCAGGACTTGCTTTCCGTCATATTCCCCTCTCCCCACCCTGACTTCTGGTCATGGGTCAGCGCCTGTACAGCCTTGAATTGTCTAGGTAACCCTCATCTCTGCCCTGTCCGTTGTAAGTCCAATAAAGCCGACCTCGGTTATCTTTGAGTCCTGCTCTCACAACGCTGCTGAGAGCTGTCTTCTCGTAGCCTCTGTGCTTGGTCCGTGTCCTCTGCTAGCTCCCTGGAGTATGGCGATAGCCTTCCAGGGGGCCTCCCACCTCCTGCTGCTTCCGCAGTCCCCATGACAGCAGCCAGAGGTTTCTGCCAAAACCCAGACAGCACCTCTGCTACCCAAAAGCTTCTGACACTTCATCCATCGCACACAGAGCAAGATCTGAAAATCCACGGCCTTATCCAAAATCCCGCCCTGCCACCTTCATCCTAACTGTCCACGTTCGTACGCTCCCTGCACTGATCCCAGGTGAGAGAAGACGCAGCACAACTGAGATGCTGAGTGACAGCTCTCCTGAGATAGAGGGAAGGAAAAGAAGTAGAAAGGAGGCAAGGAGAACCCTAATTTTAAAATTATATTTTAAGAAAAACTACAGCTTCAAAACACAAAAGATACTTAACATTTTTCCCTTCCTGGAAAGGGAATTTCCTGGCTACCCCCAGAAATTCCTAAGGGTGTTAAAGACCCTGTAAACTGGGAGCTGTGAGACAGAGCTTTTCACCTGTTAATTGTATTCCCTTTCACCCACCTCCATGCACAGATGGGTCACTGAACAGACAGTGGGGACACACAGGGCTGCCCATCTTGAAGAAGCCCTAAGACCATATAAATATGCTGGCTCCAGGCCATAGTGCATCTCCCCCTCAAGGGCCCACACTCTCATTCAGAGTACATCACTCGGCCCCTGCCCTGAGCTACAACCCAAGCCCTTTGTTATTTTTTGGAGACAGAGTCTCTCTAAATTGCTAAGGTACTCACACTGAGCTCGAATTTGGGTTGCTCTTGCCTCAGCCTTCCCAGGTGCCGGGATTACACATATATGCCCACCAGGCCCAGCTCTGGCTGTGTGCCTTTAAACTTGTGCCTCATAACCCCCTTCATGCCTCTCACTGATGCATGCTGACAATTCCTTTTCTGTGAGGGAAGTCAGAGAACTTACAACTTGCCCCATGGTGGAGTGAGTTGAGGTCTCCATCTTTTGTTTGGGGGTCTCATTGAATCCCCATCTGGTCACATCTCTACCTGTTACAACCTGGTAACAGTCTCCTCTTCCTGTGGGACCCCCGTATCCCCTTCTCTTCCTGTAGGACCTCAGGGTGCTGCATCCTCCAGGAGGAACTCCCAGATGCTCTGGGGGGAATAATGTTCTTTTCCCCATCCCCTGACTCCACCCCTGGCGTCCCCTCACCTGGAGACTGCAGAATATGGCTCGGTAGGTTTGCAACAATACAGCACACAGTCCTACATCAGCACTTCTTTTAAGAGAACTCTGCATTTTGAGCCCCCAGCCTGGGTCAAAGGCCATTCCTGCACAGATCTGGTGAATAACATCAAAATTATGCAACATCACCCCACCAACTATGATGACTGTGGATGTACCACAGTGTCGTTGAGTCCTTACGCTGGTCCTGTGAGCAGGTAAAACTGACATTTCACTTACAGATGATCAAACAGGGCCCAGAAAAGGCTTCCCAGTTCCTCAGCCACCATCACACTGCTAGTAGGTGGCACAGCACACAATGAACACTCTTAGTCTTGCCACAGCTCGGGGCCCCCAAGAGTAAATAAGACCAGGACAGCCCCAAGCCCTAACCCCAGACAGACTGCACCTCCACCTCACATGGCCTGTAAAGAAGACCACAGAGTCCTAGACAGGGATCCATCCACACAGGAGGCCTCCTGAGCCCTTCACAGCCTTCAGGAGCAAGAGGGCTCATTACCAGAACAGGGCAATCCCTCGGCCCTGACTTGGAACCTCAGGAAGCGTTATTGTCGGATGGATGGCTGTGACCAAACAAAATCAGCTCGGTTCCTGCTGTGTGCGGAACCACTTCTAAATGGTTAACATAATTAACACTCTTTCTTTCTCCTCATCCTTTTCAAAATCTATTTATACTGCTATCATTTCTCCACTGAGTCATCGCTTTGAAAATCCTCCTAAGGTTTAGCTTTCATTTCTTCCTCACTGGCGGCTTCCTGCCTATGCTTTGTCTCTTCTCTTCATTGCCCCTGGCTTTCCTTTAGGCCCTCGCTCCCGCAGACAAAGCCTAGAAGGGCATCAGAATGCCTGTAGACTATTTCTCTAAAAGCGTAGCAGACGTGATGCTGATGTTGATGAAATGCCTTCCTCCTTCCCTCTCCAGGCCATGACTTGAGACAAGAATGCCTGGTGGTTGGCTGTTCCAGCTTGGGGACAGTGATGTAATTCTGCTTCAGTCATTCCAGTTAACAACAAAGGGGCAGTAGCACATGTTGAATCTGTTTCTCAAGTCACCTGACTGCTGAGTCAATAGAGTTTCTGCTTTCCGTGGCACCATTTGTACACATGGCTACAGTCCTTAGCATGTGCACTCTGCAGATACCAGGGGCACAGTGTGGTGCCCACTCTGTCCTGGGGGAAGGACCTAGCGTAGGCTGTGCAGCCTTCTCAGAGCCTCACTCTCCTCACCTGTTAATAAATGAAAGGTCTGAGAAAAGATGACCAGGAAGAGTCCTAAAGATCTGAAGAGTCCCAAGTCTTATGCTGCAGGTGAACTGGATTTGGGGCAAAGTTTATGTCAGGTTCAGGAGGAGGAGTAACACTGCTTGTTGAAGCTCTCTTGGGAGGTAATGACTGTTTTAGCAACACTGGCTTTGGCACAAGGCCTCCTCCAACAGGCCTGTGCCATCTCCACTCCGCAGCCTCTGCCACAAGCTCTTTAGAAAGTGTGAAACTGGCCAGTGGGACTTCCAGAATGAAATTTTGTATTTCTCAAAGGTTTTCCCCTGATATTTGGCTAAGAAAAACATCAATTCATAAATCTTAAATCCATGGAACACAAAAAAAATCCAACTGTTTCTAACATGCAGCTTTTGAAAACCATCTAACCCTTCAGGGCATTTTGTGAAATAAAATACACAGGAAGAATCAACAGCAGGAAGGCATTCAATTATTCAAAAGAACATCATTAAAGCAAATTTTGCTATGCCGATGGGGGCCTGGGCAGAGTCTGTATTCAAGATAAATGGTCAGTTCCTTTTGGGACTCCAATTTCCGACTGTTACAAAAAACAGTAGCTGAGAACATTTTATTACAGTAATAATGCCACTTAGGATGTCTGACCAGAAAGGTGGACTGTGATTCTTAGCAGCTCCAAGGTACTGAACTCATGGCCTTTCAGTTCAGGTTCTCTACCTGAGCCAAGAAATTGGCTGATTGAATTATACATCCTTTACCTTTCCCAACATGAGATGAAAGAGTTTTATTAAAATATGTGAAGGCCAAAGCAGGTCATAGCTGGAAGAGAAGCCCAGTACCTTGGGCTGGAGGTTGCTCACCTTTCAACAATATCCTAGGAAATCATTCATTCATACAGAGTTGGCTCAACTCTTTCTCTGTGTGTGTGTGTGTGCGCGCGCGCGTGCGCGCGTACTTGGGAAAAAACACAGACAAAAATGTACTTTACACCTGGGTTCTGGGAAAATGGATTATTTTTATTTCGGTTCTTAGCCTTTATTGTGTTTCCAAAATTTTCTACCGGGAGTATGTATTGTTTTATGAGAAGATATAAACACTTTTCAGAAACAAACATTCCCCAGGGTCTTTGCCCAGGCAACAACTATACTTTTTTAGGAAAACAATGCAAAGAGGAGAGTTTATGTATGGACACCTACCAGTACTAAGAATAATCCCTGTCTTGGCTTAAGGCAAGAATCTTGAATCTCCAGGGCAATGCCCACCTAGGTGCAGGGCCTGGCAGGAAGGCTGTATAAATCTGAGAGCTGTTCCCACATTGCCAGGGACAAATCCTAAATTTGGCATCTTCTGGAAGTGAATAAGTTTCCTTTCTTTTCCCCAGGGTCTGAGACTTGGCATGTAACTACAATAGGCTGTAGAGTTTTCAAATAAACATTTTCCTCCTGTTCAGTGATTATAGCATAACTTTCCCAGAAGAGACTCCATTTACCGCCTCTAGTTTAAGAAATTACTTGGCAACAGGATGCAATTTAATTAAAGTATTTACTTAAATGTATGCCTTCTGGGGCCTGAAGGAACTAGGGTATTTTTCTAATCAGCTGCCAGTTAGGGGGTTTGTTTGACCATGGGTCAGGCTTCTTCTGATGTTGAAACACACATACACATACACACACACACACACACAGTTTCTGAAAAATAAAACTTCAATTCTTCTAATTGATATGCTAGCAAAAAAAGCAAAACACCCCAAATTTTAGATCTTACAATTGTTAGGAAGGTCAAATGTCTGGTTTTTCCATTTCATTTCACAAGCTATGGAAAAAGCCCTACTTGCAGTATCTTCTCTAGGAAAATCAGAAGTTGTGATTTCATCATGGAACAAAACCTACTTTTTTAAAACCCACATCCTGATCATTGCAGGCAACAAAATGTATCTTTGAGCTCTTTGAATAATGTGTTCAGTCCAATATCCCAACAGTTGTCTTTCTGAGTTAAAACAACTCCCAATTTTGAGGGCTGGAATTTGTCTTCCCTTTCCTTTTCTCTCTTCCTTTATTTCTATTTTGTTAAACACTTGTCTCCCAGGCCTAGAACATTCTCCAGTGCTGTCTGCCTTCAGTGCATTGTTATTGAATGAATACAGCTGCTGAACAGCATGTAGCAGGGATGGCCCCATGAGCACTGTGGAGCAAGAGTGTCCCTGTGGTCTTGGCCAGCACACCTAGGCCAGGCTGCAGAAGCCTATGTCATCACTGCAGCCTCCAGAGGATAGCAAGGGTGCTCTGGAGGACTGGGTGGTTGGGAGGAACCCAAAAGCCTGTAACTGGGGACTTTGAGTGAATCACTAAAATTTCTTGGAGGCCCCCAGCTCTTCTAATGCCTGGTGTGCAACCAAGCACCCTCCACTCCTTGGGGCTGGCTGCCTCTCTCTAAGGGACTCTGGCCTCCATTCTTCCACACGCCCAGAGGCACAGGTACAGACAACAGCAAATCAGCAAAGGATGGTTTTGCTCACTGCTAATCTCCAGCACAAGTTCTAGGGAAGATTCTCAACACAGTTCTTATCCATTGAGAACTCTCTGATCAGAGAAGTTGGTGCAGGCACTTGGCCATCCATACCCTGTTGCAAACTATGCTCTGAGCATTCCTTGCACAGATGTGTCCTGCCTGGACACTAAAACTCAACAAGCTGCAGAAATGGACACTTAGCAGTGGCTCTGGATTTTTTGCATGTAGTGCTATAGCTAAGATTATTTTGCCCCATCCTGTGAGTGACTAATTCTTCCTATCCATACTTAAGTGTCTTTATGTTTTTACTTGGGTCATGGATAAAAATGTTGGCCACTAAAAAGCAAAGAGAAAATGATGCTAAAGTTCTTTCCAGACTAATGTCAATCCATTAATGAGTGTATCAGGGGCCAAATGTGCAGCGACAGGGGTCCCTGAAAGGTAGCCTGGGAGCCTTGACCATGGTCAAGAGTGTGAGAAAGGAGGATAGGAACCAGATGAAAGTCTTGCCGTGCTGTTGCTGACCCTCTCTGAGCTTCAAGTTGCTTTTCTACAATATAGGGAATATAATAACACAGGGCTAATTTGAATATTACCTGGGACAAGTTACATAAGCTTGTGTCTAATACACAACCTACCCCTCCAGAAATGGGAGCAACATGCTATTGTTGAGTGGGCTCATAAAAATGAGAAAATTTGTTAAACATCCCCAGAAAAAATCATATCTTGGGCATCTACTCAGCAGAACAGCAACTATATCAAAACTATAATGCACTTATTTGGCTTTGTTTGTTTTTAGAGAGCTCATGACAACTCCCAGTAATCTCCCAGCAAAGCTCGCCATCTGTTTCGTAATCTACTCCAGACACTCAGTGGGGAGTGTTTCCCTCTTCTCTCTCTTTGGCTCAGTCCATTTTTTCAGAATCTATCTTTTCCTGCTTACTAACAACCACAGCAATTGTGCCCACATCCTTTGTACATTTCTCTTAGTTTATCATTAGTGTAAAAACTGGTATGGAGTACCATGTGGTATTCTGCCATAGGCATAGAATGTATGATGTCTAAACTGGGTTAAATACATCTGTCTCCTCAGAATTTACCATTGCTTTCTGGTGGAAACATTCAAAATCCCTTCTTCTAACTCCGTTCAATGTGCAGTATCATACTGGTATGTGTGCATGGTCATACTACTGATCCACAGTGCACCATAACTTCTAGCTCTTAATTAACTACCACCTAGTACCAATCAACCCACCTCTCCCCCTTGGAAATCTCCATTCTACTCTTAGCTACAGTGGTAGCTCAGTTTACCAACTTAATTTATGATTTGGGGGAAGATGGCAAATTGAGTTGTTTGCACACAGAAGCATTGGTGAACTGAGGTATTGCTGTACATGATGGGGTCAACTTTCCTACATTCCGTGCATGAGTGAGACACTGCAGTATTTGCCTGGATTATTTCACATAGCGTAATCCTCTCCTCTTCCATCCACGCTGTCACAAAAGACAAGATTTCCTCCTCTTGATAACTAAACAGTGTTCTGAAGTGTGTATGTACTGCCTTTTCTTTATCCATTAATCAGCAGGGGGATATTTAGGGTGATCCATTTTCAGGCTATTGTGAATAGTACTTGTTATAGTTTGGGGTTTTGCAAGGGCAACAATATAATACGGGACACATATTTTAAAAGATATTTACAATAGTCACCCAAAGAATCATATATAAAAAGAGAGTGCAGGAAATCTGTCCACACACTAATGACCAAAAAATCCAGCTAAGGGCCTGGATCCCAAGGTAACATCTACATGAGTCCAGCTGAAGACCTAGAGCCCATAACAATGCCTCCCTTGAGGCCAACTGGAGGCCTACAGCAGGCCTGTTTCAAAGATCTGAGCTGGGAAGGCCCAAAGGTCAGACAGCTAGAAAGTCTGTGCCAGTAGGATGAAGGATTTGTGCTAGAAGGATAAGGAATCTAAACTAGAGCCAGGAAGAGACATTCAAAGTAAGAACCAGAGCTCCCCTGAAAAGTACCACAGCCATCATCAGGAGCAGTGAGGTTCTAAGCTCCTCCAATGATAAGGAAAGCTGAGTTCCCATCAGGAAAGCCAACATGGCAAGCTTCTCCAGGACACTGAGTCATGCACCATCTTCCTCTCCAGAGACAAGAAGTGATGCTCAGAGTGAGGAGCAGAGCTCCCCAAAGTGAACCAAAGCCATTCTCAGCAACAAGTCCCAAGCCCCTCTTCTGATGAGAACAGTCAAATTAATCAGAAAAGCCAGCACAAAAAGCTCCTCTGAGAGGACCAATAGTTCTTTACAGCTTCTAATAGCACCCAACAGCTTCTACTAGCTCCCCAAAATCCCTCTTCTTTTTCTCAGCTCTGCCTCTTACGCTGCTGGCAACAGTCCTCAGGTGGGCCTCCCCCTCCTAGCACCACACTGGTTCCATTCAGCTGGCTGTTACAAGTTGACCACCAGTTGTCAACCCACCACAGTACTATTGTAACACGAGTATGCAGATGTCTCTTTGATATACTTATTTCAATTCCCCTGGATATATGGTCAGTCATGGGATTGTTGGATCTTGTGGCACTGCTAGATTTAATTTTGTGAGGAACATCCATGAAGGTTGAATGAAGGTACATTCCTACCACCAGCGTATGCTCCTGGTTCCCTTTAGTCCAAGTTCTCACTAGCACTTGGTATCTTTATTCCCTCTGCATGGGCCACTGAACCCAAGGCCTTCACACCGAAGTCCACTGAGCCTTTTTAAAAATTTTAAAAAATTTTTCAGTTTCTTACACTGGGGAGACAATACAATGAGAAAGGTACAATAGACACTGTAAAAGGGAAAGAAACTGCTCAAAAGGAAAGAACAATTGGGATAGGAGAAAGGAGCAAAGAAGGGAAAAAAATACACACACACACACACACACACACACACACAAGATAGCTAAGATAATTGTACTACTAATTTCTGTTGGTTTATTGAAAGGAACAGTTAGTGCCTAATTGTTTGATCAATTTGCATTCCCGTATCTAGTAACCTGAACGATTACTTTGAAGATAGCAATACGCAATATAACAACAATTGCTAATGTCCTATCACTTCGTTCTGCAATTCTGTATCATTTTATTGTTTTTTCTTATTTTTTATCCTCTCTAAAGTAAAAAAAGGCAAAAAATGTTTTGAAATTTTTTTCTTTTTGAGACAGCGTCTTGCTAAGTCACTAAATTTCCTACAATCATTTAAACTTAGGATCCTTCTGCTTTGGCCTCCCAGGATGCCAGGATTATAGGCATACACTGCCATGCCTGACTTCTCTCTTCCATAATAGCCATTCTTGCTGCAATAGGCAAAATCTCATTATGGTTTTGATTTGTATTTCCCTAATGATTAGTGATTTAATTTTTATAAAAATATTTTTATATATTTAGTCCTCACTTATATATTTGCTTTTGTGAAATGTCTATTAAAGTCTACTGCTCATTTTTTCTTCAGTCAATTGTTCATTTTTCCTTCCTCTTAGCTAGCATTTTGCTTCCTTACACTTTCTGGACAGATATATCCTGACCCATCATCAGATGGATAACTCACACACATTTTGTGCCATTCTGTAGGCTGTCTCTTCATTCTGCTGACCGTTTCCTTTACGAAGCTTTTAGTTTGGTGTAGTTCCATTTGTCTGTTGTTTCCCATGCTTTGGGGTCTTGTCCAGAAATTAAACCTTGCCCCACTAAGTCCTGAAGAGTTTGTGACTGTTTTTAAAGAATCCAGTAGCAAGCCCATAAACTCTGATTTCCAAATTCTAGAAAAATGAAAAGCAGAATACTTAAATCCTGTAGGGACACCATACTACATTTTCCCTTTAAATACTATGGATTCCAGTTGCTTTGCAAATCTGCTTTGCCCCATCCTGGCCACTTTAAGGCATCCTCCTCAGCGTGAAGCCAAAAGGAAACAGGAGCTCACAAAGTTTGCTTCCTGTCAGGGGTCTACAGTACCTGCCACCACCTGCTCGGGTTTCTTCCATCTCCTCGGTGTGAAACTCCTCACAGACTCAGAAGTAGAACAGCCTTTTCAACACACATCAGCCCTCTCCCTTCCTCTCTCCATTTTTTGAGAAGAAAACCAAGTCTCTGGAGTCGGCTGCAAATTCATCAAGCTGATCACCCTGGGAGGGCATTGCTCAGGCTGCAGTTCCTCTGCTTGACTTTCCTAAGGATGATAACTCAGTCCATGAGTGGAATCAGAGCCCTGCGCCTGTATTCAGTGACTGATGGTGGCTGTTGGCCTGTCTTGTGCCTGTGTTATTAAATGGCCAGTAATGGGAACCAGTACAGACATGTGCAAGCTGAAGAAGTGACCAAAGCCTCCCAGGGACCCGGTGACAGGGAGCAGAACAAACAGGCAGAAGCACTGAGATATGTAAACAGTCAGTGCCAATAACAGATCACCCTAGCTCAATAAAATGTCTGTATGAGGCTATTAGCAGTTCATAAAATCTGTTAACTAACTTAGAAATCCTGCACCACTTCTGGCGTGCTCTCGCTGCTAAGGGCCCCTTGGGAAATATTAGCTTGCACTGCGATGAATCATATGCCATCAGGAAGATAGACAGCGACTGCTCGCCAACAGGATAATGTAAAAAACATCCTTCTGCCCCTGCTGACTGCAAAGAGTCTCAAGTCAGATTAGCTGAACATTAAACAGTCCTAGGAGAGAGTTACAGGCATGGTCAGGGAAGGAGAAGAGGTGACAGCAGTCTTATTGTAGGTCTTGCTCTCCTTGCAGGTAGAGTGGAATAAATGCCCTTGCAGAACTAAGTCACAATTTAGAGAGCAAGAATATAAGTATCCAGCACCTAGCACTGCTCCACCACCTCTGGCATGCTCTCATTGCAAGGGGGCCCAGCAAAACCTTTGCTAGCAGCAGCAGTTCTGTGGCTTGTAGTTGGTATTCATGGAGTACCTAGTGTCCCCTACAAAGTCCCCACAGGAACACAGAGGTAGCTCCCGCTGCCTTACGTTGAGAACCTAAAACTGAGGAGAGACACTGGCTAGGTTTGGGGCCTCTATTGTTAACTGCTTCTTGAATCTAAAAATCTCTTATGAGTAAAAAATTTACTTTTATAACACAAAACATTAAAAATTACCCATATAACAGAAAAAAATGACTTTGTAGGCAAAAATAATTCTAAATGAAAATACCTTCCACCAACCTGCTACAAAGGGATGATAAGGATTCTATTTTACTAGCTGTAGGGCATCTACTACATGTGGGTGCTACACCACCCCATGGGGATGTGCCATTGGGAGGATGGATGGATGGATGGATTGATGGATGGGCGGATGGATGGGTAGATGAGTGACTGTAGGGAGTGGATTGGTGCGCAGGTTGGGTGGTAGGAAGCAAGAGTGGAGAGGTGCATGGATAAATGGGAAGGCTTTTGTGTCCGTGAGTTTCCTGATATTTTCTGCAGTTCCTCCTTCACTGAAGTCTCTGTCCAAGCATCACGCCCTCAGAGAGGCCTTTCCTGGCCTGCTTTAGTAAAACAAATCCATTCTCCCTTCTTCTCTAGCCTCTACTCTTGTTTTGCTTTAATTATATCATTTAGGACTCCCTTTTATTTTATAGTATTTGTTCCTTTTTTGTCTGACACTAGGTATAAAACCATGAGGATTGCGACTTTGCTTTTTCATGGTTACATCCCCAAGACTGAGCACTAACCCAGCACACAGTAGGCACAATAAGCACTCTTTGGATAGGTGGGTGGGTAGAAGAATACATACATATACCTCACTTTACACACACACAAGGCAATATATGGTAGCATCTGTTGCACTGAAATACAGATTATCATGGATTCCAAGCAAGGTCTGAACTCTATAAAAGAAGCTGGAGAGCACAATATTTCCATTTGGACCTTAGGCTCAATTTCCCTGGAGACAAAGGTCTGAAGGAGGGTGAGAGGTGGGCAATCCCTCTTCCTTGTGACTTCTCAGTCAGTTGCTTCTAGTTGCCAAATTGCCATCTAGCTGCGAGCATAAAAAGGAGATTCTGCTGAAGAAATCACTGAGATGAACTCTGTTCATGATACACACAACAGAAAGCTCATAGCAGTTCCTTTGGTTTTATTTTCCCATTCAGTTTTGCACTCATCAGGGAATAGGCCTGTGCTACACTGGGGCCTATAGCCCAATGAACCCAAAAGGGACAGTTTAAACATCAAGTACTAGCTGGGCATGGTGGATGCTCTGGGAGCACCAAAAGCACAGGAAGCACGGACGAGGGACCTGGGTCAGGATACTGCACTGCCCACACTGAGAACACCTCCAGCCTGCAGCTTTCTGAACACTACAGAGAAGGGTCTCAGCCTTGTAAGAGCTCACGTCCCTCCAGGTTTAGGATCAGTGGATGAGGAGCCAGCTCTCCAGAACCACTTCCTCAAGGAGGAGAGCAAGATCCACCTCCACTTTTAAAGTTAAGTTTACAAAAAAAAAAATCAACCTCAACCTTTTCCAGACATGCTTTCTGAAGGCCACAACCTTCTTCCCCTGTTGAGTATCATCAAGAAGTGGAAAAGGAAAAGAATTTTTTTTAAAGCAGTAGATTTTAAATCCCGTTCTTGAAAATATGACCACATGATACATATGTGGGCCTTTAATGCAGCTACCAGACTTTTTCTATGTTCCGTGAGGAGAGATAGAGGAAGTCTGAGCTGCTTCATCTTTGGAAGCAGCACAGCACCATGGAGGTGCTTTAGCACACCAAGCACCCCATCTCTCGTGTCACATGTGAGAGGAGGTGAACTTCGGCTTCAAAGCAGTGCCAATCCAAGTTCTGGCTCACTCTTCCCTAGAGCTGGGTGACCTTGGACACACCACTGGGTTTCTGAGTTCCCTTTCCTGGAAACTGAGCAGGCTTGCCGGAGTCACCACCCTGTCTGTGGATTCCATGACTTTCCCATGCTTCCCCGACTGCAGGATGCTCTGGATGTTTCCACTGCCCTTGTCTGCTTTTCCTTTGTTCTCCCCTAGTGGCAGGAAGGCAATGCTTGGAGCCCTTGGTTCACTGGGGGTCACCTACTGTTTCGAAGAACCTCCCCCTGATGGACCATGCGCTGAAAGTCACCTTCAATCTGGAAATGTTTGTATGCCATTCATCGAAGCATCTTTTGACTGCATCTGTGCAGGCTGTCCCTCAAGGGGCAAGCGCCCTGGTTCATAGAGAGAGGAGATGAGTATATACTTGATGGATGAATTCATAAACAAAAGAACAAATTTATTTAGCTTTATGTCTTCTCTCACAGGCACTTGGCAATAAGGCAGAGCTAATGCATTATGGGGAAACTATCACTGATGTAAGAGCCTTTATTCCCCCCTAGCTCACAGCAGGGGATGAGGGTCATAGATTTCCTTAATGATTTTATTGGTGGTGGTTACCTTGTCTCCCCAAGGTGTTGCTCACCGAGCCCTGTTGAGATGAACTTGTACTTGCCTGGTTTGAAAACATCCAGTCTCTAATGAGAGGTTTTGCTTGTTTGTTCTCACAGTCTAGCCCACAGAATGCACCTCAGTCCTTACGAAAAATTATATAGCTGGAGGCTAAAAATAATTTTGGAAAAAAAGCAACTCTAAATATCCAACATCCTCCACTAAAATCTTGTCTTTTAAAAGTCAGGAGGGGAAGGGTGCCGGGGATATAGCTCAGTGGCTCCAGTGCTGGCCTGGCAAGAACAAGGTCCTGAGTTTGATTCCTAGTACCCCCCCCCAAAAAAAAACAAAAAAGAAATAAAAGTCAGGAATTTTGCCTTATCATTTAAATATTACCAACATTTTTTTCACTCCTCCAAAAGGCTCATCAGGTTATTTTGCAAAAGGAGGTGAACTTTGGCTTCTAACAGGCTTTCCTGCCTCTCTGCGCACCTTCTGGGTGCGTCCCACCCCCAGGCAAACGAGTACTGGCTCCTGCTTTCCTGCCACTCCCAGCAAGTGCGAGGCTCTGACTACAAAACGGCTTTGGCCTTTGCTTTTTGAAACCCAAGGATGGGCTGGGGATATAGCTCAGTGGAATAAGCACCTGCCTAGCAAGCGCAGGGTCCTGAGTTCGATCACCAGTACCGCAAAAAATAAAAAAAAAATAAAAAAAATGAAACCCAAGGATGCCACTGCTTTGGGCTGGAGAGAATGGCTTGGAAAGGGGTTTCTGCTCGTTCTGTCCCCCATCCCCTCCCTCAGGGTCCCCTCCCTGGATTCCCAGTGCTCCAGTGCCTTCTCCCTGCAGTGTCATCACAAGAGGGAACAGGCTATACCTGTGCACGGAGACATCTGTCCATCCAGCTGGGACCTTCTTGAGGGCAGGGCTGTGCCTCATTCCCTTTTATGACCTTGATAAGACCTCAACATGAATGAATGAATGAATGCAGACCAAATCTATAATGCAGATCCCCAGCCACACTACCCAGCATATACTGAGCTTGGCCTTCCACAACGTGAGGATTTAGTGACAACATGGACAGTCATAGGATGATGTTAGGAATCATGGCTGCCATACACTACACAGTCAGCATGTGTCTGTAAAAGCTCATGTGGTATCCCACTGACTCCTCACTCCAGCCCTCTGAAGCAGGTTAGAGCGTCCTCTTAATAAGCAAGGGCTGTAGTTTGGATAGAACATTCGCCCTACGTGAGATCATATCACAATGGAGCCAGAATGGTTTTTCAGTACTGGGGACTGAACCCAAAGCCTCACACTGAGTTACATCCCAGGCCTTTTTAATTTTAATTTTATTTTTATTTTTGTATTTTGAGATAGTCTTACCAAGTTGCTAAGTTAGGCAGGGTAGGCTTGAACCTGTGAGCCTTCTGCCTCAGCCGCCTAGAATGTTAGAATTACAGGCGTGCCACCTGTTTTATTGTCTTCAAAATCACTTCTTCATCAAGAAATAGCACGAGATAATGAAGCAATTAAAATATTTCCGAGGCAGTGTGAAAGCACGTATAATTCGGGGCCACGCACTCCACTGCTTTTTCTGGGTTTGCTTTCTCTGCTGTTGCCCACACTGATAAGATGAGAAGCAGAACTTCTCTGAGCATTGATGTGGATAGGAGCCAGCCAGGTTCCCAACAGAGTCAGTTTTTGGCGCGATTACCCGCCAGCTTCCTCTCTATGGGGAGGACTGGGCCCTGCATGAGCTGGGCCATCTTTTCCTTCTGGCCACCCTTTCTCCTCACCTCCTTAATCAACACAATTGCCATGGAGTATGACCTTGAGAAAATGTACAAGAAAATGAATAGAAAATCTGACTCCTTTTTAACGCTAGGCAGCACCTGCACTTGTGACAGATTCACTTCCCAGTGAAGGGGTCATGACGGTTAGCCTACCTGGATCCAGGAATTCAGAGTTCCTGCCAAATAAATCTGCTGAGGTGAGACTATTAGTTCACTGAGCTGACAAATTTCAACAGTTTATCAAACCAGAACCTCTGTCACTAGAAGGTATGTGCTACAGGGGACACAGACACAGACACACAGATACACACACAAAGGCATTGTCTGAAGATATAAATCTGCCTAGCTGGTGAGAAACTTAAAGTAACTTCACAGAAGCTTCTATTTTAGGCATAGAAGGGTTAGGAAAATCGGTTGGAGGCTGGACATATCTAGAGGAAGATTACTTTGGGAGCACACTCCTTTGAGGACCCCAAATCCATGAGCTTTGGGAACAAAGAGAGGACACAGTACTCACTGTTCCGACATGAAGACTGCTATGATTCCCTTTTTTCTCTTCCACGCATGGGCAGAGCACCACAGAGATCCCCCATGTCTGTCCTATAGGGGCCCCTTTAAAATATAAGGCAATAAAGCCCTTGGCAGTGGAGTCACCCATGAGCAGTCACTTTGAAGTCGGGGCAGGCTCTCCAGGGGCTGCTGGCCAGTTCCAAGCTGGTGCAGGCAATAGCTGGAGTTAACCTTCATTCACAGCGGAAAACATACCCCTTTCCTGCCCACCCATGCAACTCTGTCTCCCAGTACAATCTGGAAATCCTGAGTGGGACTCAATAGGGGTATGTCATAGGAGAATCTCTCTTCTTACCCTAAGTCTCTGGTCTAGCAAGCTCTTCACTGCCACTCGAGGTTCTTTGTGCCATGAATCCTTCAAGGGTGAGGATTGCACTGTAAATGCCACCAGCTCATGTGGACCTCAGCTGGACTTGGCCATGGCTGTGATTAATGAAGTGAATAAATGTAAAGAAGTTGCTGGGGGTCAGGGAGAGAGAGCAACATGTCCTGAGCACTTAACAGTGAAGGGCTATACACTTTGCCTTTACGGGATCCGAGATGCCCATAAATTCTATGAAATCAGTGCTTTCAGGATGGAGGCAGGGGTGGGGTGGGGCGGCTAAGTGATGGAGCATTTACCCAGCAGGTTCATGACCCTGGATTCTATTCCTACTACTATGTAATAAAATAATTAGAGCTCTCATTATTACAGGCTAAAAGATGAACAAACTGTGGCTTCAAGAATGAGCTCAATGACGAAGGTCACAGAGGTGATAGCAGCAGACCCAAGGTTTCGTCTGACTCCAGAGACACAACCACTGCCTGCATCAGTGAGCAATGCAGGGAGCAATGCCATTCTGGCAGGGCCCAGACAGGGGCCGGCTGGCTCACACGTGCCCCCAGCAGGCATGGGCACATCGGCTCCCCTCCCGGCGGCACACACCTGCCTCCTTAATGACGCACACATGGCCCGTTAAAAGACACAGTTCACAGCAGTGGTTCAACTGGAGCATGATAAAAATAGCCCCCTCAGGGAGGGGTGCCCCCACATGGAGCTTCATCCCAGGCCTAGCTCCAGCAGAGGGAGTGATGACGGCAGTGTCCCAGTCTGCAGTCACAGTGTGTAACAGAGAAGCACCCAGCAGCTGCAATGCCAGGCACTTGGGTTTGTAAGTCTGGGGATCCCTGTACTCTGGGGCCCCCTACTGTGTCCGTGTCCACACTGGGTGAGAGGGGCTTGCCCTCCGGTGCTCGGAGCAGTGCTGGCCTTCCTTCCCGCCGCCCTTTCCCGCCCTTTCCCGACTCATTCCAGGCCTGAGGTCAAGTTGCCAGAAGGCTGACTTTCAGGCTTCCTATTCCTGCAGAGGGGAGTGGCAGCGTCACAAAATGATGGCTGCCTGCTGCTGCCTCTGAGGTTGCCGAAAGCAAGGCCTGCGGGGCAGGCACATAAAAGGGGGGCACGCGAGAGGACCCTGCATTCTGGGGAGTTCCCGGGGCCAAGCATGATGACCTGATGTAGAAACACCCGTCATTCCTCCAAATCACCACTTGGGGGACCCTCTTGTCTCACTAAGACTGATTCACATAGTAACGAGGAATAGTGAGGACAGCAGGCCCTCAGCTGGGACACCTAAATGATGTGGTCAAGGACACTTAGTAGCAGAGATGTTAAGACCCAAGTACCCGACTCCTCTTCCCCTCAGTGAGCAGGGATGAGGCTCCGTCTCACAGTCCTATGCATGGGCAGATCCTCAACTGTTACCCTTAGCACAGGGCCGCTAGTTCCCAAGTCCACTCACTGCAGAGCACAAACAGTGGCTCCCACCTGACTTCCGGCTCACTTCCTACTCCAGCTTCCGGCTGGGAACAAAAGCCTGTCCCGGAACTCCAGCTGGCTGAAGTGATATATGGACGGCTCCTGGCATTAAATATAGCCGGAAGCTGCGTAATTACATTTTAGCTAACAGTGGACGACACAGACACCAGTGGTCTTGGAAGACTTTAGTGGAGTGGAACACTTGCTACTGTCTGGGATTTTTACTGCGCCTTTTCTATGTTTAATATACACATGCTACTGGGTTACAGCTGCCTATGGCGTTCAGTACAATAGGATGTTGCCTGGGCTTGCAGCACCGGAACTGTAGGCTGCACTGCAGAGCCTGTGCGCAGCAGGCAGGGTCCTGCCGGGGTTTTTGTGCATGAACTCTGTATTTGCACAATATAAAGTCATCTAATCACACATTTCTCAGAATGTAACCCCACTGCTAGTCCTAAGCCATCCCAAACAGCTCTCACAGGTGGAAGGAGAAACTGTATACCTGCTGTCTATCTCCTCTGCGGCCCCAGGCCATGCCTGCTCGGTCACAGAACCAAGCTGGAATACGTGAGCCCCTTCAGGGACTGCAAATGGAATGGTGGGGATCCCCTTTAGCTGGGACCTGTTCTCTAGGGCCAGGCTGGCTTCTTTCGAGTCCTCTGTCTCCTCCTTCTCACCAAGCCATGGGGGTGAGTTCCCAGAATGCTTGGAATCAACCACCCCCAACTCTTGTCCCCCCACAGAGGAGAATAATGAAATCCACCAGCCTCTGAGAGCTCCCGTGCCCTCCACCACCTCTGCTACATAGCTGGGCACACTGGGCACTCCGTAATTGGTGCCTGCATGATTCTTGGAGGGAAGTGTCTTAGTGAGCTTGAGGACAAGGTGGATGTTGTGTGGCCAGAAGGGGCAGGCTTGCTCTTTCCCTGTGAGTGCTCACCCTGAAGTCCCGAGCCCCCTTTCCTGGTCTTGGAACACTCTTCTGTCAGGCCTGACAGATCTCCCATGTTTGCAGTGTGCAGGGCAAGCATAGTTCAATGCTCACAGTAGCAATCAATTATGACTATAATTTAAAATACAGGCTGGAAAGAAACCCTGAGCGCACATCATTCTAGTACTGCAGCCCTCCAAAGAGCACCCACTTTCTTCCCAGCTCTTTCTAACACCTTCCCTTCTTATCCCTGCCAAGGTATTTGGTTGAAACTGCACTTTAAAAAGCTCGCAGGTGGCTAGTTGCCCACACAGAGCAGTGAACTATGGTATCTAGGTAAGCAGCCCACTTGGCTTCTTATTTTCTCTGGGGGATAAAAACGTACTGGTTTTCTTGCATAGCTTTCTGTCTTGCTAATATCCAGATAAATGGGTTCAGGCTGAAGCTTCAGTCTGGCTCTGGGGAAATGATGAGGCTTCCCTGCCCTGCTCCCTGGAAGTCATGTCATCCTGTTGCAGAAAGGATGTGGCATGGAGGTGACCAGATTAAGTGAGGGTCATATACTTACGGTGAATGCCTGCTACAGGCATAATCTTTCACATACTCAATTCTTTTACCACTTGATGAGGTGAGAAACCAAGGCTCAGAGAGCATACATGCCTTATCCAAAGTCGCAGTGCTATATGTGGCAAGTCCCAGACATGTCTAACTGCAGGTATACCCCTTCCTCAGTAGTCTCAGAACAGCAAGCCCTTTGGACTTCCCAATTTTATGACAGATCTATATCTCAGCTGGATTTAAAACCATGTAATGAAGCTTGATGGTGAGTGACATTTTCTATATCACTAAAAATGACCTTTTGCATATTCTTAATAGTTTCTGTCCTGGGCTGACAAGTTTAATCCAACTCAGGTGGTGGCTTGGACATGCCTCGCTGATTAAGGGCTCCCTGAGACATGTTCCTGGGGCCATAGGAGCATGAATCAAAACAAGGCACTTGGCCTCTTGCTATAGCAGGTTTCTAAACCTGGGAGTCTCCTATGGCTGGGACCAGATTGTCACAGCAGCCAACACAGCATCTGGCCCAAAGCACAGGGTGAAGTGTCACAGAAATATCAGAAATGCACAGGACACATTCTCTTATCAGGTGCATGTGCAGCTCACGGCAGGCATAAGCCATGAGCCTCAGAAGTTCTATCTGTGGAATGGGGATATTGACACAACCCCACTATGTTACTGAGAGCTCTCTCCCCCAGCCTTAGGGTCCGCTATGCAAAGCTCCAACCCCTGGCACACAGACCTCCTTAGTCCTCTTTCTCATGAAGGTGTCATCAGTATTCCTGGGCTATTAGCTACTTTCTGGAGGACCACGGGGCCCAGGGTCTTCTAGTTCAAGGTTTGTGACAGCTTTGGTAAATAAGGCACTACTGCAGCTGGACTCTTCCATTCGATAGGGGACACCTTCTCATAAACTGCTTCCCTATGCTCACCTGGGATGTGTCTGTATTTTCTTTAGCTCCTTGAGGATTTTGTATGATGCTCTCAGCTCAGTCAAGTGAGCTAGGAATGAATCCTCCACCCACTGTCTAAGCTTGGGAGAAGTTTTCTTAACACAGGAAGAAATTTTCTACCCATATAAGGATTGTTTTATCACATCCACAGTACCTATAAACACCATATCTTCTACCTCTGGGTGTAACTACTTAGCTTTCTTAAGTGCTTTGCTATGCTCAGTCATGAAATGAATGACGTACGTGGTACATGTGGTTCTTTGGCTTCAATTGACTATATTCCTAGAGGAATGGAAAGCCAGGACAGGAAGAGAATTTTAAGACCTTCACTTCCTGTTTGTTCATTTCTCTGCAAGGAAATTTGAGGCTCAAGAAGGCTGAGACCTTTTTTTCCTCTGTTACCCAAACTGAGCTCTAATGGGGAGCTGTTTAAGTGAAAACTGTCTCATCTCAAAGGATGATAACTGAGGGGATTAAAATATGATGGCATTTTGAGAGGGAACAAACACAGAACCTGGCAAAAATTAATGGATACAGCAATTAAAAACTGTTGTTTTAGATCCACAGCCTCAAGTAACTGTGAGGTGCTCACATTACTGCAGAGTTCTGCAGGGCTTTGCCTTTTGCTGCTTCTCCCTGTGTGGTCTTCACATTGTCCCCTCCTCGACTCGCTATCCACCTGATGATGAGTCTCTGGCTCTCACTTTCAGCTGTGACAAGTTCCCTTAGCAGCCTCTGAACAAGGGGAAACTACCAAGCTGAGCCGTTCCAACTAATACGGCAAACTGAGAAGTTCCCTGCCACTTACAACCTCTTGCACGTAGCTTGTTCTGGTCACATCTGTCTTGACGGATAGCAACAGCAGTTACTCATCCATTAACGATCAGACCCTAAATTCTGATTGCACATCAAGCACTGTGCCAGGGGCTAGGGGCACTGTTGTGAATGAGTCAAACCCCTGGCCTACACAGCTGGGATCCCTGTAGGAGGGGGATGACAACGAACGAACAACTGACTCAGCCTATCACGTGGCAGGCATTGACCAGTGTCACAGAACATTTTTCTTTAAGAAGAAAAAAAGGCAGCAAAGGAAACAGCAAATAGTGTTGTGGCAGGGCTTGGGAAAGGCTGCTAATTTACAGGGGTGGCACAGGCAGGCCTGGATGGCAGGGGAGCATCTGGCAGACACCAGAAATAAGGAAAGAAGTGAACCACTTGGAAGCAGAGGAAGAGAGGCCCTGGTAGAAAGGAAAGAAATGTAATACTAGGAGGCAGGACCCGGTCTGCAGCATTCTAGAGGAGCAAGAACACTGGGGCTGCTGAAGCCCAGAGGGTGGAGGGGAGAGTGGCAGGGAGGCTTATCACGCAGAGCCTTGAATGCCCCTGGGGACTTGGGTACTTCTCAAGTGTAGGGTTGTAGCAGCCAATTTCCCATCACAACAACAAAATGTCTGATGTAGGCTATTCGTGAAGTAAGAGGTTTACTTAGCTCAGTTTTGGAGGTTCAAAGTCTAGGGCCAAACAAGACCCACTGGTCTGGCCTTTGGTGACATCAGTGAATGGCAGAACATCATGGTGGTAGCAAACATTGCAGCAGATGGTCACATCTTGAACCAGGGCTGAGAGAGAAAGGATGGGTGTGCTCCCACAGTCCCTTTTGAGGGCACGCCCCAGTGATCTACAGATCTCCCATTTGGTCCTTGCTCTTAAATGGTCACCCCCAGTACCTCTGCTCTGGGAATCCAACCTTTAACACGTGGATCTTTGTGAGATGTGATTAAACACACCACACTTGAATCAAACCAAATGCAAATTGGCTTGATCGGCTGTGTGTTTCAGCAGGATCCCTCTAGCTGTGGTGCTGTGAACAGACTGGGCAGGTGGCTACTGTGATCATCACAGCAGGACAGAGTGATGGCTTGGGACTCGGTGACTGGCTGGCAGTGAAGCTGGTGAGTAGAGGGCATCCATCTCTGTCTTAATGAAACTGACCGGCTCACAGAGACAGCTGTGAATAAAACCAGAGCCTCTTCTACACAGTGGGTCTCATGCCATCACTTACAAGTAGACTTGGGGCTTAAGGGAACAAAGGTATCATCATGGAAAGAGATTACAACAGCTCCTAAAGTAGAGAAGTCTGTCTTGCAAAATGTTTGATTCCCACTGATACCAACAACAGAGTTACAGAGGAACCATTACATAAACTTGTTGTGCGGCCATATAAGGACAATGGCATTAGAATAGGAAACAAATGCCTAGATAGAAGCCTAGTCATTGTACAGAGATGCAGGAGGATTTATGATTACAGACTAATGCCAATCCATATGCCACTGATCGATGGCATGGCCTGTTAATGAATGTCCTGGCAGGAAGCTCAAATGCTGCCAGGATCCCGTGAAGCTGAGAAACACTGAACTGCCTACAGATAAACTGGTTTTTTGGTACAGGACTTCTTCATATGTTAATGTGCCATACAATTTTTGTGGTTGTTTTAAAGGAGTCCCTTTGAAGAAGGTCAGTATTGTTATTCAAATTGAAGGAAAGTGAGACTTAAGGGGATTTGGTAGCCTGCCCAAGACTATCCATCATAGTAGCACAGTCAAATCCAAATGTCAGTCTGGTGTCAAAGCCTGCTCTCTTCCCAGTATACCCATCCCTGGTTTACTTATTACACGGACTATAAAACAAGCAAAGGGCTATGGAGAGATCTTATCAGACTTACTAGCATGCCGTGGAGATCAGGCAGATAGAAGTCAGCCAGGACGCTGGAACCCAAGTCACCTATCAGATCCCTGAGCAGCAGAAAATGGAGATGAGGCAGTGTCAGGGCACCCTTCACTCGCTCCGCCATGACGGAGCTATATGCAGTGGTCTGCAGCCCCAGGAGAACTGGCTGTCACTTACTTCAATTCCAGAGTCGTTCCTCTAGAAAATATGGTAAGGCAGAGTTCACATACCTCCCAATGGAAGCTCAGGGGATGGCTCAGCAGAGCACAAAACGTAGGGGAACATGCAGCCTTGACCTTGACCTGGGTGATGGCTCGGGTCACTGAGAAGGAAAACCAGTTGGCACGGAGGAGTGTCAGTTGTATGATGTCATTTCAACAAATAAAAAGATGTCAGAAGTGATATACGTTTCACTCTGCTTACAAATGACTCCATCTATGATATGGTACAAAATCATTTTACACATCAGAAATCCATAAAATCTCTTCAGATAGTCTCCATAGCTGAAGCATTGCTCTTCTTGATAGGCAATTTATGTGCCTTTCTGACCATGGCTGATACCATCCACCGTAGAGGTGATTTTTGGAGAGATTCATTTTTAGTTTCAGTTTTATTCCATCCTCATGTCACATCATGATTATACTTTCTGTGATACAGTCTATGC
This sequence comes from Dinomys branickii, assembly GCA_004027595.1. NCBI lineage: Eukaryota > Metazoa > Chordata > Mammalia > Rodentia > Dinomyidae > Dinomys > Dinomys branickii. The sequence goes on along the minus strand of PVLD010000882.1, from coordinate 33,379 downwards.
ATGATGCTCACATTTGCCAAACTCACCGAAAAATATTACTGAGAAAGCAGCCTGTACGTACATTGCATATATGTGGTATGTGTACATATAAAATCCTTATGTTCTAACAGTCTGAACAAAGAATTTTAAACCTAGATCATTATTTTGGTGTTAATATTCACTCCAACATCTGTGAATATGAATCTGGATTATCTTAATAATATACTAGCTCAGATAGGAGGTCACAGGTGAAGGAATTCAAAAGATTTGACTACGACTTTTTAACCCATTGAATATACCACTTAGCTAGCTACTTTATAAATGTTAGTTCACCCTCACAAAACCCATGCAAAACAAATATTCTGACTTTACAGAGGAGCAAGCTGGAGTTTGGAAAGGATGGGTGACTTGCCCCTGGGGAAACTGCATATGAGGAGGAGCAGTGAACCCCAGCTTACGTTACCACAAGGGCTAAACTCCAGGGGGCCTCAATTGCTGGGTCCAGGTTGGATCAGATCCATTTCAATCCAAAAGGAAGTAAAACCAAGGTCCATGTAGCCCTTTGAAGTGTGTGCACATGTGTGTGTTTACTTGGAGGAAAAAAGCCTTCTGAGAGCACCAGTGGGTCTTCTGGGGGCACAAAAGGGTGATTCTCAGTTTGTATGAGAAACGGTCTCTGTGACCAGGTAGTGAGTTCACTGAGACAACTTGTTCACCAAAGGCTGCCTCCAGGCCCTGCTGGAAAAGGCACTTGTAACCTGCCGGTCCACAACTGGCAAGTCCCAAAGCTGTCACTTTCAGTTCTTCTAAAGTCACTGAGTTTTCATAAAGAAATTCATTCGTAGATTTAGAACATGAACTTGCCTTCTTTGGACAATGTAGACTAAGGCCTTGGACCTCTGTTCCTTGGATAAAATACTCATGTTGACCTTAAGATACATTCATTGTATACTCTGGTGATTGTTTTCATACATTCTACCTGTGCCGCTTCAAAAATTACAGAACAGAAAGAATAAATACAGCCCTCCTCCTCTACTGCCCTATACCATTCTGATTTTCAAAAGAGCCAGCTAATCCTAAATCGCTTTTAGAACCTATGAGAGATTTGTGCCATCAATTAAAATCAGCTTTCCTTGCATCTCCCTGACCACTCATAGAGCTGTCTCCATTCTGTGTGATACATCACAGAGCCTTTCAGCGGCAAAGCCCCACACTAGCACTATTGAGAAAATCCCCTTCCTCTGCTCTAGCTCTAAACTACAGCTGGCAGCCTGCCTTCTTGTCTTTCATACCTTTTCCTTGAGATCTTCAGTAATTCACTGCAAGAGCAACCTCCCTGGCCTCAATATTCCAGCCAGATATCCATGCAGTACCAATACCAAGCATGGCTTTGATGGAGCCTGCTGTGATGGAATGCTGTCACTTTTCCACCATGGCACAATGCCCACATGATATGTGCTTCTGTGTTTTACAGCCACCTTTAACATTAACCAGACAGGTTAAGGGGGAACACAGCATCTCTCTTATTTTTCGCCCTACTTACCATGAACTGGACCTTTAAAGGAGAATGTAAATGTAATGGCATTGTCATAAGTGTTTTGCCAGTAAACTATTCCAATCTTCTGTGTATTGGCTGGAACATTGCTTACTTTGTACCTAAAATCTTGTATAGTGCACATGAGAGCTTTATCATTATGCTATGATGCTAGAAGTTACAGAACTTGATGTAATACAGTTTCCAAACTATCACTCAGTGGGACTTCCTGATACTCCTTTAGAAATTACCTTGTCTAAGTAAAGGACTCTGGTCCTGCAGAACAGATCAAATACAGGGAAAAAATGCTAAGAGAATAAATCTGAAGGACAACACAAGCATCTTAACTGGTGCTTATTCTGCAGGAAGGGGCATTTCTGGACACGGCACCTGAATGAAGGAGATTTTGTCAGTAATTGAATAGTCTCTCTGCACCAGATATATCCATGTTGTGTATTCAATTCATTGTTTTATCTCTAGGGGAACTGGAAGAGTTAGTGTTAAAAAAGAGTCAAATCTTTACCACCAACTGCAGTCATGTAAACAAATAGGAAATTGGGTTTTCTTCCCGCTTGAATGTTTCCCTTTGCACTCCTGGAGGCACTTGACACAGAGCAGCAGTGCTAGGCACAGGAAAGGCTGGCATGGGCCCAAAGAGGCCAGATCTAACCAGAAGGTGGTCATCAACCTTGCCTTCAGAACCCATTTTTTAATTGAAAAAACACTCACAAAAACTAGTTGCTAGCAGGCTTTTCACCTAACGTGCCTCTCACTGAAAAGTATCTTTATTATTTACTTGGTAGTGATGTTAAATCCAGGACATCTTCGTTCCTGACAAAGGAATTGTGCCAACTGGTGCATGTGGAAGTTTTAGCTCATTTCACAGATCAGCTAATGTCACTCTGCAGATATTGGTCAGGAAAGATCATTTACTCTTAGAACTAGAAGAACAAACAGGCCTGCGTTTCCTCATGTGCCAAAAAAGGAATGCAACTTTCTTTGGCAACTTCTACACAAAATGGGATAGATGAGACCTAATTGACCTCTGAATTCAGTCATTTCTAATTGTTGCCTTCTAGGCTTTTATATTTTATAAAAGGTGGGAAGTTACCTATGGTATAACAGCATGAGGCAACAGAGTGATCTAGCAAAACTAACCGACATAGGTAAGCATATCACATTCTAGCTACAACTGGGATTTTCTAGGATGAAAAATAAAAGAATGAGGTTTTGATTTTAGTGATAAACTATCAGATTTCAGTGGAGGCCAATGCACATAAGGGACAATGGCTAGAAGTTCCAATTATTGCTTCTGGGACTGCATCCGCTTCATTTCTCCAACCCAATCACTGGTATCCATTCCCTGCCAAACTGAGAGAAAAGACTTCCTCCCAAATCACTTTGGGGATTTTGCTGGAACACAGAAAATGGTGACATCTAATCCAGAGAGCTAATAATTTGACATTTTGGTGTTCAATTTGTCAATAAGATGGCCAATAATCCATTTGTTTATTCAAAACCACTCAAGATGGGGCTGGGGATATAGCTCAGTGGAATAAACGCCTGCCTAGCAACCGCAGGGTCCTGAGTTCAATCCCCAGTACCGCCAAAAAAAAACAAACCAGTCAAGCACCTGAGCACATGGTGAAGCCCAGTTACCCCAACCCGAGAATGGTCACTGTGATCACTGCCACTACCTCAGAAGTTAACACTCATAACTGCCTCTGTAGGCCACACACTGCACTATGGTGCCTTTTGCACTTATCTCATCTAATCCTGTCAACTCCGTGAGCTTGAAACCATCCTCATCTTACCTGCCATATAAGAGAACGCAGAAGCTCAGTAGAGCCACCTGCCACAAGTCACACATCTAGCAGGTGTCACAGGCTGGACTAGCAGATGTGGACCTTCATCTTTCCAGCAATAAAAGCCAGGCTTCCTGCTGGTGCAGCCTGACTCTCTACCACTCCCGTGAATTAGCATCACTGAAGCCATTAACACTGCTACTGGGGCTGGGGACATAGCTCAGTGGAATAAGCGCCTGCCTAGCAAGCGCAGAGTCCTGAGTTCGATCCCCAGTACCACAAAAAAAACAAAAAAAACAAAAAAAAAACAACACTGCTACTTCTCAATCTCAGTGAGCCTCTCTCAGAGGGTCCGGGTGAAACTCAGGAACCTGCCTCTCTTGTCAGTGCCTAAGCTGGTCATGTACCGAATGTAGTGATGCACCAGCCTCCCTTGCACATTTCAGTTAATCTGGATGATTATCAGAAGGCTGAGATAGCAGCTGACAGCTACAGCTGCAGAGCAGGTGAGAGCACTGTCCTTGTGTGGCTGGTCCCCAGCTGTGCAGCACTGATGGGAAGCACTGCCAGGCAACACCCACCCCAGTGCTACCTTGCTGGAGCCAATGACAGGGCTGTGATCCAACTCACAGCCTGGCCAGGATGACCTGGAATCGCCTTCTAAGAAGTAATGGGCATAATCCTGGCCCTATCTCCATAAACTCTAGGGCACACATTGTATCACTCTGGAAAGCCCCTCACCTCCACACAAAGACCACTGCATGGCATTAGTGAACCTTGTCTGGACTGTACTCATCAATTCCTGTTCCTTTCCCATGAAGTTTGGGATTCCTCAAAAACACAGCAGAAAATATAACTGAGGGTCCATCAAAGGATTAATGAGAAACGTACCCTGCAGTGGAGGCAGAATGACTAGGTTTGTTGGTAGATGCTGAGGCCAATATGATGGACCATCTGATGAAAAATAACAATAAATACTAACATGTGAAATGAGCATGTACTCTAAAGTGTATCCTTTCTTAAGTAGAAGATATTTATTAACACCTACCCCTGGGGATGAGAGAGGTACTGTGTCAATCATTGCAGAAGTCAGTATTCAACCATAAAGTACATTAATAGAATGACCTTGCAGGAACACATGGATGTATGCATGTATCCAGCTAACAATTACACAGTACTGTTCTGTGCTGTGTGCCAGTATTTAATGCTGGGCACCATTCTGGGCACTGCAGATACTGCGATAAATAGTATGAGTGGACTTTGCTTCCTATCAGGATGGTAAAGACAGAGCCAGAGGATCGAGGGCCATACAGATATGGAAGGTGAATTTTCTACTAGCAAGGCGCACACTGTCCAGGGTGAGTTAGGTAGGGTAATTTTGATGCATGGAAGAGTGACATGCAATTGGCCCTCTGCATCTGTGAGTTCTGTGCCTAGAGACTCAACCAACCTCAGTTCAAAAGTATTCAAGAAATATTTCACCTGTGCCAGACATGTATAGACTTTTCTATCATTTCTCAAGCAATAGAGAGCAACAGCTATTTCCATAGCATTCACCTACTTACATAGAAATCAAAAGTCATGTAGAGATGATTTAGAGTATAGGAGATGACTGCATGGGTTATATGCAAATACTATGTCATTGTATATAGGGAATTGAGCACTCTGAGATTTTGGTGTCCATGGGGTCTTTGGACCAATCTCCCTTGGATAGTGATGAATGAATGACTACACTTGTCTCATTTCACCACAGTGACACTTTGAGATAAGTGTCCTCACCCTCATTAAGACACTGAGGCTCAGGATATTTAATAACCTATGGCATTACCTGGCTAGAAAGCACAAGAACTGGGGTCTGGAAATTCAGAAGAGCTTGTCCAGAGTCATCATAGTATATGTAATATCATCAAGTACCCTTTGCATTCTATATGAAAAGGGCTTTTAATTACCTAAGTTTATTTAATTGAAAGATATGCATGTGGGGAAATTTAATTCAAACACCATAGAATATGGTGGAATCCCCTGCCTACTCCAGGCCCTTCCAGAGAGAAACGTCTATTGCCAATTTCTGAGAATAGCTTCACTCTGAAACTTTTAATCCACCGTGTGTGCATCAAGCAAACCAAATTAATTGTTGCAAAAGGCTGGAATCAACCAGAAGAAAAATCCTCAGAATGACAAGTAGGAACTAGGCGACCCACATTCCATGTGAGTAATGTTTTCTTCTTAATAAAGAAGAGAAAAAACACTAAACTGTTCAATGTGCTGTTTCTATGGCCTAGCTTTATGGAATTATAAAAGCTGTTGCCAGACGTATACAATCTCATCTCCCTGTGCAGACAGGTCCTGAGCAGGTACTGTGTTCAAATGCCTTTTCAGAGTGAATAGCTTAGTTACTTTTCTCTCTTTGCTGAGACAAAATACCCAGGGCCCAAAATTGAGTAAGGAAAGCTTTATCTAGCTTATAGTTTGTGGCAGTTTCAGTCTATACTCAGCTGGCTCCAAGGTGGAGTGGCACATGGCAGAGGGCAGCAGTTCATGGTGGTGGGAAACTGCAAAAGCAGCAAGAGCAAAAAGGGAGGAGTGGCAGCCAGCAGCCTCTTTTCCTCCCTTACACTATATGCAAACTACCTGCTTGGGGAAGGTGTAGCTCTCACACCCATAACCCCAACAATGGACTATGGATCAATCATAAACTCTAGAAGCCCACTCCATGACTGCAAAAGGCTTTGGGGGACACCCAGACACAAACCAAAAGCAACAGTGACTATTTTATCACTCTTGATGCCTTTTAGTAGAAGGGCTAAGTGTCTAGATGTTGAGTGCCTGGAACAGGGCGTCAGACACTTATCAGGGACAGTAGTCATGGGCAGCAGTGGCAGGTGGGTGCCTTATTTCCATGAGGTGCATCTGCACCGAGGGAAGGAAAACCATACATTCACCCTGTGGACTAAAGATCTCCATGTACTCAGTGGATAAGACCCTGAGCCTTAGCAACTAAGAGCTCAATATTGATTCCTCAGTTCTTTACTCAAGAGCCCCTGTGTAATGGTCTCACAATCATGTTAGGAAAAGTGTGTTCTCTCCTGATCCTACAAGCAGGATGCATCTAGTAGGCACTGATCTACAGAGCTCATAAAGAAGCCCTATAACCTTCTGGGATGAACTCAGAGAATCCTGGTTAGCTGACTGGCTGGGTCAGACCAGAGATTCTTGACCAGCTGAAATATTCTAAGAATGTAAGTAAATACTTCTGTGTTGATAAAAGTACAGTTTTACTTTGTGTTCTTTTGGGCAGCCTTCAACTCACTAAAAAATTTCCCTGGGGGTGTAGCTGAGACCCACAGCCTAAAGAACATTAGGTTATCATGTCCTTATCACATCCATTTCTGTATTCATGTCCCAGCATGAGGCTCAGCCACTCTAGGGACAGAAGCTGGGAAGACCGGCTCAGCCAGTCAGCGGGCCTAGAAGGCCAGGGAAGGGAGGTGCTGGCACGCTCTACCCTGCAGTCCAGACTAGATGAGAAGCAATTTAAGTCAGATAGTCCCTAACAGGCCACAGTGACCAGAAAGCAGGTATTTCAGTGGACAAGTACCATGAAAGTGGCATCTGGAAAGGTGCTGGTATCAGGCACCTTAGCTTTGCTAGTCTCCCTGCTGAAGCATTTTCAGCAGGTGGAAAAGGATCTGCAGAGACAATTCAAATATCACACCTCCCTCTCCCTGGTCTTTAACACATTCCTGCCTATTTGAACCACTGGTGGTACATATGTGACAGTGGTACATAGTCATGCATGTACCACTGGTGGCTCAGAGCTGCCTGACAGTGAAACATACAAATTATGGGGCAGTCATGAACATGTTAAAGCCTGTTAACTATTTATTTAGAGAAAATGGTTTAAGGTGGTAAATTTTGCTTGTTTTTGATTAGGCATTCATAGTTGTGTCTTAGGGATGAATAGCTGGGGATGAGGTATGTGAGCCAGAGAGGATCTTGACAAGGTGAATCACATATTTAGCAGGCAGAGACAAAGACAGACTGATCAGCTTTTGGTCCTGATTACAGCCCAGAAGGGAAATGAAAAGCCGACTTGCAAAGCCCTTCAGCTACAGGGGATTCAGAGATAACAAAGCATCCGAAGTTGCCAAGGCAACACCAGCTGGGCGGGAGATGAATGAAAGGGTGCTTACACGTGGGCCTGTGGAGAAAGGCCGTGCACAGACACTACCTGCACACAGGGACACACCTAGAGGGGTGTGCACACTAGGGGACAGATGGCCACTAGCTTCTTTCAGCAAATCGGAAGGACGCCCATGGCTGGCGCTTTGATGAAGGATTTTAAACATATGTACACAGAAAATAATTACCAATAACTGACCCTCCGAAAACATGATCATTTTATGGTGCTGACTTCAGGTCTTTTCAATTTTGATTCTTTTTGCTTTAAAGAAATAAATGTTACAGACTTAAGGCTTTCTGTTTGCTCTAGTTCAGGCCAACTTACCCTTCCCTTCCCAGAGAATATTGTTCTCCTGAACTCCTAGACGTCTTGCCCAGACATGATTCTATAATTTTGGTACATATTTATTACAATAACAAAATATAGCGACATTTTGGGTTTTTTAAAGTTATATAAATATAATGCTTTTTAACAACTTTTCTGACATTATATTAAGTAACAAATGACTCAGTCCCATTCATTTATTCACTAGCCTATCTTTTACATATGAAATACTGTATCTCTTTCCTTTCTCAGAGATATTAAGACTGGCCTCAGTTTTTAACTCTTACAAATAACACTGCAGTAAATATTTTTACATAAATATGTTTCTTCGGGGATGCATAGTTTTCTCTGGAGTATATTCCCACAAGTAGAATATTGATTTTTCACAGAAAATGCCACTTATTTTCCAAAGTTGATTTTAGCAATTTTTCACTCTTAGCACCATTGTAAAACACCCACTACTTATGTTTTTATCAACTTTCTGCGTTTTCAGATTGTAATTCATACCAGGCAGGGAGGTGTGCCGTGGTATCTTCCTATACTGCTTCAAATTTGCAGCTCCCCAATGACCAGCAACATTGAATATCTTTTTATGATTATTGACCATCCTATCTCATTTCCCTGCTTTCAATCTCTGCCTATCCCACCCTAGCCCCATTTCTCTATGGTGTAGTCTTTTTCCTTCTGGATTGATAGGAATTATTTATTCTGAATATTAATCCTTGACTGTGTGTATGTACGTGCAGCAGCTATCTTCTGCCAGTGTGTGTCTCTGCTTCTTTAGTATCCCAGCATTAAGAAGATTTACATTTTAATGTAACTAGGAAGCAGTTTTCCTGTAGGGCTTGAACTTACCCCTCTAGAAGATTTAAATTTTTGGCTCTAAATTCCATATTCTGAATTTTAATCCTCTAGTGTTTTTGTTTTTAGTGTGGTAGGAAGTGGGAATTTGATTTTATTCCTTTTGGCTTGTAGATAGTTTATGCGCCATTCCTTAAACAAACTACTTCTCCTGAGGTAGCCTTGCTGATCTCATTCATACACCCATCCATACCTAGGCTGGCTTCTGCGCACACTAGGCGTTGGTGCCCCACGCCAATACCGTGTGCATTAATTACTACAATTTGAAATCCTAATAATTACTAGGGCAGTTGGCCTTCCTACATAAATTCCTTAAACAAATTATGTTCGTTATTCTTGGTAATTTACTTTTCCCTGTCAAATTTAGCATTGTCCTACATCCTATATAGAAGTGGTGGCGAACTTCTGGGGCATGTTATTTTACTTTTAAGACAAAAGATGTTTATGTATGAATTCTTTTTTTCTAAACTAGAACTTCATTATTCAGGTTTTATTGCAGTGTTGGTGTTTGATGATAAATAAGTGGGTTTGGGGTTGCAAGCGGGGCACCCATCTCTAAAACGTTCCCCATCACTGCTAGCTACATAGCCTGCCTATGCCCTCTCCCCACAATCTCTATCTATTATGTTCTTATTGCAGTGACATTGAAATTATAGGTAAAGTTTAGGGACAAATAATACCTTTCTGATACCCAGTCAACTCATCCATGGATATAGATTTATTCTTTGTTTATAAGTCTTATTTTATGCCCTATAAGAGAGCTGTATATTACCCACAATAAAGTTATTACTTATCTTTGTCAGATGTTTTCCTTACACACCTTACCATTTTTGTGCTAGTCTCAATGTTCTTTTAACAAATTTGCTACTTGCTGTTTGTTTTTGCTTCTCCACAGCAAGGCTGTTGATTTTCATATTGGGAGTGTGTGGCTGTTCAATTTGAATTGTTCCTAACAAACAGCCTCTTCTTTACGTTCACAATCTCATCGGCAAATATGGACAATTTTGTTTTATTTTACTTTAAAGAGAAAAAACAATAAAAGCAATGATACAAAATTTCAAAACAAGATAGCAGGAGAGTGATAATGGCTAATACATTGCCATTGTTATCTTCAAAGAGGTTGCTCTGATTACAAGATATAGGCATGAAGAATTGATCAAACAATATAAGCCCAAACTTTGCTTTTCAATGAACTAATAGAAATTAGTAGTATAACTATCTCAACTATGATATATATATATTTATTTTTCCTTTTCTCTTCCTCTTCTCCTTTCCTCCACCACAGTTTTCTTTCATTTTGAACAGTTTATTCCCATTTCCCAATATCTATTGTATATTATGTATCTTACTTTTCCAGCTTCTTACTCTAGGGAGACAATATGATGTTTACACATGTGAATCTGATTTATTTCACTTATGAGTATAGTCTCAAGTTGCATCCATTTACCTATAAAAGTCCCCAATTTATACTTTATACCTGAATAGTGCTCCATTGTGTAAAAATACCACACCATTTTTATCCATTTCTTGGTTGATGGGCATTTGGGTTGTTCTCAGGATTTAGCTATTAAAATTGTGCTGCTACAACCATGGATGCACATATATCACTGTGGTATGATGCTTTTAATTCTTCTAGGAAAACACCCAGAATGGGAATAGTTGGGTCAAATGGGACCTGTAATCCTAGTTTTCTGAGGAATTTCCACACTGATTTCCACAGTAGTTGCAACAGTCTAAACTCCCCCCAACAGTGGAGAAGTTCTCCTTTGTCCCCACAGCCCTACCAGCAATTGTTATTGGTTGATTTCTTGATGACAGCCATTCTTTCCAGAGCGAGATGGAATCTCAGTGTTATTTTAATTTGTATTTCTAGAATGACCAATGATGTCGAACTTTTTATTCATATATTTACTTGCCATTTATATTTCTTCACCTGAGAAGTGTGTGTTCATCTCAGATGTCCATTTTTGGATTGGGTTTTGAATTTGGGGGGTCTTATATTTTTCAGTTTTTTATATGTTCTAGATAGAAGTCCTTTGTTTGAGGGACCGTTGGCTAAAATTTTTTCCCACTCTGTGGGTTGTCTTTTCACTCTGTTGGTGATTTCTTTTAATGTGTAAAAGCTTTTTAGTAAGATGAGATCCCAGTGGTTGATTCTTTGAAGTATTTCCCATGCAGTTTAGGTTTTGTTCATGAACTCTCTGTCTACAGCTATATCTTCAAGATTTCTACCTACTTTTTCTTCCAGTAGATGTACCATTTCTGTTTTAATATGTAGATCTTTGATACATTTTGACTTTAGTACATAGTGGTAGACATGAATCTAGTTTTAGTCTGTGGCATGTAGGAGCCAGTTTTTCCAGCACCATTTCTGAAAGAGACTGTCTTTCTTCCAGTGAACATGTTTGGCCCCTTTGTCAAAGGTAAGGTGGCTGAGTATGTTTCTAGTTGTGTCTGCTTCTTCTAATCTGTTCCACTGAGCATCAGCTCTGTGGTTTTTTTTTTCCAATATCATGCTGATTTTAGGATTCATTTTAAGGCTTACTGGCCCCCTTTTTTGTCCTAAGTAACTAAAACTTCTAGGATGATAATGAAGAGAGGCATAGGGCAATCTTAAACTATTCCATAAAGCTGTGCAATGAAGTATTGTTATGGTTGATACATTGTGTCAACTTGGGGAATCTAGAGGTTTAGCTGAGTGACTCAGGAGGAAGCTGGGGTGCTTACTTTGTAAACATCCTGAGCCTGTGGAAGAGGAGGGCATGGAGATTGTGTGAGAGCTACACACCCCCTGGGTGGGGGTAGGTTGTTTACAATGTAGGGAAGAAAAGGAGGCTGCTTGCAG
>PVLD010000882.1:0-21748 GCA_004027595.1 Dinomys branickii | reverse complement strand
CGGTATTTGCTGTGCTCTACTGCCATGAACAGTTTGCCCTCTGCCATGTGCCATTCTGCCTCAGAACCAGCCAAGTAAGGACTGAAACCTCCACAAACTAAGCTAAATAAACCTTTACTTCCTTTATTTTGGGTGTTGGGTATTTTGTCTCGGCAACGAGAGAAAAGTAACCAAGACAAGTATGTTAACCATGGTTTGTTTTTGCCTTGTTTTTGGTAGACATTTTAAAATCAGAATAAGGAGAATAAGGAAGGACCTTTCTCTTTCAAATGAATTTTTTGCTTTGCCCTTTCTTGCTTTGTGTTTTGCAATGATAAATATCTATTATATTTTAGGGGCAGCCTTTTCCCATCTTGTGTAGATGCACTGGTACAAGTTTATAAACACAAAATTTAGGGTACACATAACATTTTTCTTCCAGGGTCAGAAACATGTATTAGGAAAACGAAATCTGCAGCCTCCTAGCAAGGTGAGCTCTAAACCAGGTCTGAGGGCTCCAGCTCAGTGACAAGTGGCTCCTTGTGTCTCACTGCTCCACTAGGACCTCTGCAGACCACACAGGACTATCATGTCTGTGGTTGTCTGTGGCACGCTGACTTGGTCCAAAGTTATCCATAAATTTCCTTTGGTGTACTAATTCTCCAGGATGAGTGTGTTTAGTATATATCATAAACATCCTAATATAGAATATATAAATTTCCTTTGGGGATAAAATCCGTTCATGTATGAATATGTGCCCCTATCTATTATCAGCCACTGACACTAGCTGTCTGTAGGATCATTATGAAGGGGAGGAAACCAACCCTGACCCAGTGCCCGTATCATCCCATGGGCTCTTCACAAGGAACGAATGAAGTCAGCATCATTATTCCCATTTTCCATTCAGGGAAAATAAGCCACAGGGAGGTTAAATAGCTTGTTCCAAGCCTCACAGCAGGAAACTTGGCACTGGAGCTTGAATGCAGGTCTTCATGATTTCCACTCTCTGCTTTCTACTGTTGACAGTGTCATCCACTAAATTTCCACAAACACCCAAGAATATCACCTCGGGCTCCACAGAGCACACTTCTCAGAGCCAGCAGAACCACTCTTTGTTTTGTTTTTGTCTTTCCAACTATTTGGTAAATTAGTGGATGGAGTTCCACACTGCCCTCCTCACGAAGTGGTCAGTAAGCACAAGAAATGCCCCGTTTGTGTTAGTCTGTGACCTAACAAGGAAGGTCAGAGGATGCTTAAGAAATGGGATTTTCCTGTGCAGGAATCCAGGGAGGAGCCCAGCAGGAATCTCTTTTGAGAGGTGTCACCATGAGGGCCGAGAGAGCAGGCACCACTCACTCCCCTTGTCCAGAGATCAAGCGGCATCCAAACAGAGCCCATCACTGTAGGACTCTGGGTAGAGGCATCCTACAGAAAACAGAGTGCCTCTTCAGTGGAGGAGAACAGAAGGGAGCAGGCATGGGAAGAGAATCCAGGTTTGCTGACCCACCAAACTAGAAGGTTTTCACACACATATCATTTAATCTCAAACCACCCCCAAACAGGAGGTGATATTACTTTGGTTTTACAAATGAATGGACGGAGGCTGCAAAAAGTAATTTATCCAAGAAACTTCCAAATCCTGAACAGCTGAAGACAGAACTGGATTTAGAACTAGGCTTGTACTTCATTGGAAATGATCTGATTTCATAATTGACACCCTAAAGTGTGCTCCTTAATGACAACACAACCCAGCAGCTGAGAATGTGGACATTAGCCAGCCTGCTGAATTCAAACCCCACCTCAGACCTCCGCAAATTCTGTGACTTTGAGCTAGTCATTTAAACATCACTGGGCCTCCATTTCTGAGAATATAAAATGAGAGCAGCAGTATTTACCTTCAAAGGGTTTTAAGAAGACTAATGGGTTAATATTCATAAAAGCCTTAAAGCAATGCACTGCTCACCCTGAGGGCTATTCATTACTAACCTATCACTGCAAAAAAGATCACCTTAAAACTTAGAAACTTAAAACAACAAACATTTATCTTTTCATACAAGTTCTATAGGTCAGGGATTTGCATGGCTCTAGCCTGTGGTCCCTGATGAAGATGTAGGGGCTGCAGCCAGTTGAAGTCTTGACTAGGGCTGGGAGACCTGCTTCCAAGGTGACTCATTCACACTGCTGGCCAGGAAGGGCTGCCTGCTGGCCAAAAGCCTTACTTCTCCATGTGAGCCACTCCACAGCTTGAGTATCTTCACAGCATGGTTACCTGCTTCCCTCCACAGCAAGTGATGCAAGAAAGCAACACTTTTTATGACCTAACCTTGGAAGACACACAGCATCCTTTCTGCAGTATCTTATTGGTTACACAGATTAATTCTATTTGTTATGGGAGAGGACTGAGTAAGGGTGTGGACAATAGGAATTGAGAATGAGTAAGGGCCAGTCTTGCAGGCTGGCTACCACAGATGAGGCCTGTTAAATGAAGAAAGGAATCTGATCTTAATTATGCTTGCATTCTAAGTGCCTGGCATATTCCAAAAAATCAGTAAACATGGGTGAAAAGAAATGCACAAGTCATCCCAGTCAAGATCCACCTTAGCTCTCCCTCACTTTATGATCAACATTTCCAAAGAAGGAAGTACCTACTCTCAATGTCCAGTCTAAGTATTTTCTGTATAAATTAGCTCTCAATTTCGCTGTCGTGAAGCAGTGTTTGGAATGGTAACTCAAACCTAAAGTGCTATGGGACTTTTTCTTTCATCCAAATGGAACAATACGAAATATTTCTTCTGAATTCAGAAGGCTCAAAAGAAAGCCTGGTATTTTATGCCTTGGTTGAAACATTTGCAATAATGCAGTTGTATAGCAACTGGTATGTGTCCCAAAACAACTGTGGGAAAATTGCTTCCTGCACAAAAGCAGGTTTTCCTTTTTCTTTTCTTCCCACCAAAGCTTGGGAGATAAGACTGGTTAGGGCTGGGGATATAGCTCAGCGGCACAGGCATCTGCCTGGCAAGTGCAAAGTCCTGAGTTTGAGTCCCGGTACCAAAAAAAAAAGGACTGGTTAAAACCCTCCAAAGCTGCTTTCTGAAGCCAATGAAAATAGGAGCCAGCTAGAAAGGTGGTTCCTAACAACTCACTACCTCCCCTCTCTAAGGAGCCCAGGATTCCTTTAAAAGTCCCTTAACTTGTTTCTCAAGAACATCAGAAAGTGGGCGGCATTTTCATATCTGCTCCACACCAGAGGCTTCAGGCATGGGGACATGCCACCGCAATGGCATTCTCACTCATTGGCAGGGCGACTGTTCCAACAATGTTGACAGTTCAACTGGGGGGTGATGTTCTCAATTGTACTTTACCTTAACTGACCAAAGGGGCAAGCTATGTGCTTCTAGGTAGCACTGTTGACACGATTCTCCCACGGTGCTAAAGTTATCACTAGGACATTGGGTCCAATCAAATAGGTGTGTTTGACAGTCCTGAGAAACTGGGATACTTTCTCTGGTTCCCTCTAGCAGCAAAGAGCAAGGCAAGCACATCTTGGCCATCACTAAGCATGGGGAGGTCAAGAGAGAGCACAGGGTATCCACGTCCATATCCTTCTATGCCGTGTTCCTGAGATCTTACTATTAGAAGATGCTAATGCGGCTTATTCTGTGATGATCAGCATTGAACTTTCATGTTCTATGGATCCTTCAATGGACTAAGGGTAGACTAGTAAGGAAACTAAGAAACCATGTAGTCAGGATCAAGAAAAAGGTCACAGATGGTCACAATGCTCATTGGCTCCAAACTGACAAGTACCCCAGGGCCCTTCTCCCAACAGGAATGTGCAGTGGTGGAAAGCACTCACCTGAGCTATGAGTGTATATTTGCTCAATCCTGATTGAATGACGGACCCATTTGCTGAATTCAGGACATTCTTTTCCATTTTACACTGACTTCTCTGGTGCTTATTTTGCAAGGACAAATGTTCACCTGACATTCGCCTTTGAGAAAGGCAACAGCTTGGCAAATCCAAAATGTAACCCAGCTTCAAAGTATGAAATAGAGCGCCAATTGCAAATTTCTGTGTCATGGAATATAGTTCCTGATAGAAAAATGCCCAGAAGCCAAGCATGAGGGGCTTGTGAAAATCCGTAACATCACTCTGGTACCACTCTAAAAAGTTTTTCCATATAGTTCTTTGCGTCACATGTAACATCATCTTCAGATTTACTATCTTCTACTTTGCCAGGTCAAATCATCTAGCTGTCCATAAGCATAGTGAATAAAATCCTACCTAGTAACAGACATATCTGACTGATTCTTATTTGTCACCATCCAGAGCAATGCTGTCCAGCACAGCAGCCACTGGTTGTATGGAATTTGTCCAAATGAAGATTCACCTTAAATAAGAAGCACATATGAGATTATAGGCTTGTGCATAAAAATAATTTAAAGTATCTTCTTAGCATATTGATTACATACTGAAATACCATTTCGGAAGTACCCAGTTAAGTAAAAAAAAGTTTGTTAAAGTAATTTCACCTGTTCTCTTTTACTTTTTAAAATTGTGGCTGGGGCTGGGGATATAGCTCAGTGGAATAAGCACTTGCCTAGCAAGCGCAGGGTCCTGAGTTCGATCCCCAGTACCGCAAAAATAAATAAATAAATAAAAATAAAAATAAAATTGTGGCTACCACAGAATTTGAGACCATATTCTATACGTAGTTCACATAGGTCTCCTGGATGGTGCAGGACTAGCAGCTTCACATCAGAAACTGCCTCTAGAAGCTAAGTGCACACAGCATTAACAGATACGGTTTGTGTGTTCTGTTCAATGCTAGCCCAGGGCTGGGGATATAGCTCAGTGGAATAAGCACCTGCCTAGCAAGCGCAGGGTCCTGAGTTCAATCCCCAGTACCGCCAAAAAAAAAAAAAAAAAAAAAAAAAAGACTTGTCTCCTCAATGCTAGCCCAAAGGGTGATTTTAATTTGAAACAACTACTGACCTTTAGGAAAATCAAGCAATGAAAAACAAATAGATTTGCATTCTCTTTAAAATTAAAAACTCTAGTAACACCGGACCCACATTCCTACGAAGCAAAGATGACCTGGATTTAAGCAAGAGCTGCCCCTTTGCCAGGGGCTCTGATTACCATTCGTCATCGTTCCATGGGGCTCTATTGCTTCCCCAAGCTAAGGTGATGGGCAGCTGCCAATCTACGCCCCATTCTCAGCCAGTGTCCTTTCAGATTGTCCTGTTCACTTGTACAGGAGTTGAGTTTTGAGGACTATATTCCAGAGTGCAGAGGTCCACTGTGGATCGTAGCAAAACCAGTTCAGCAGGTCCGATCACAGCCTGTGTAAAGAGAGTATCTGGACCTAGAGGTATGTCTCGGGGCATGTGTTCAACACAGGGTATGTTTGGGTGTGTCTGTGTGTGGCTAAACATCTGAGTGGAGGTGGACAAGGTGGTGCACACCTGTAATCTCAGCACCTGGGACAGTGAGGCAGGAGGATCGTTGTGAGTTTGAGACCAGCTTGGGCTACAAAATGAATCTAAGGCCAGCTTGGTCTACAGAGTGAGACCCTATCTCAAAAAGAAAACCAAACAAAATCATTCCAGTGGAGATGTCCCAGTGGACTTGGTAATTCATCACTGAACACATAGAGGACAGAGCCAGGATCCATGCCTTAGGGACACCCAGAAGCAACAGGAAGGAAGAGGAAATGAAACCAGCTCAAGAGCCTGAGAAGTATGGTCAGAGAGCAGAGAAACTGGAGAGAGAGAGGCAGAAAGACAGAACCAGAGCCAGAGTTACACACACACACACACACAAGCTTCCAGAGAGGCAGCGGACAGCAGGCACCAAATTACCCCAGCCCTCTGACAGACTGACACAGTAGCCCCAGTTCTTCTCTACTTCTCCTCAGAGCTACTGGTTTATTTTCAGCAAAGCTGGGTTAGGATGGGACAAAACTCATAAAAGAAACTTCATGAAACTCTAGCAATTTTAGTCCTAAGGATTAGCACCCCATACTTTTTTTAAACAAATAATCCCACTATCCAATGCCTGTCCCCAAAGGAAGAAACTGCTCATTGCCTTTACTTCAAAGTACTCTCCCCTCAGCCCCCCATCATTTTTCAGTCTATTGCATGTGAGCTATAGATGTGATTATCTCTGCAGCTGAAATATACTTAAGGACAGGTCACAGGCTAACGGACAGTTGATTCTGAAGTATCCTGGATGGCAATAAATCTGTGGCTATGGCTACTCCTTTGTAGATAAAGGAAGAAATTCTCACTCTTCCAATCTTTTTCTAATCTGCAAATATTTTCCCAAGTGATTATCCTTGAGCCTAGGATTCAAACCAATTCTGGTCCTTTGATTTATTTGATAACCTAGTACTGTGATCAAAATATGAAGGAGATTACAGATGCTTATGGATAACTATTTTATGATATTCATTCACGTCCCTGGGTTTGTAGCAGCAAATTGCTTTTCATTAGTGGATAAATACTACTTCGGTTCTTGCATGAAACAATTAATGCAAGCAGAATTTGATTCAGATTTCACTATGATGTGGACGAACCATGTAATAAAAAACTCAGGACTTCTCATTATTGTCTCATTTGGACAACGATTCTGCAGATCTTTTCCAAATATCAGTCATTTGAGCTCTCTGCATTCTCTTTATTGGTTATGTTTTTACTCCATTCATTTTTATAAAGCAAGAAACCTGGGGTGTTTTCACTAAATTATCCAATCACAAAGCACACATACATTTACTGTGTGTCTGCTACCTGGGAACATGGGCCACAGAACTGAAGCTGCGACTCATGTCCCCACACTGCCCCTAAGACAGTGAGGGGACCAGATGCTCCTGAGTTATGATGGCGTTATACCCGGATAAGATATTTTGATCTTAGGATGGGTTTAAGTCAAAGATGCAGGGGATACAGCTAAGGAACATAGCACACCATAGGATACCAGGTTTTTTTCTTATGATCAGAGAGCTGTAGCTCAAGGCTGCTGCTCAGCCTTAGGAAAGAGTATCAAGCTGGGCCAGGCCTTCTGGACCAGTTCTGTAATCCCTTCTGGACCACTTCTGTAATCCCAGCTCTCTAGGAAGCTGAGACAGGAAGCCTGAAAGTTCAAACCTAGCCTGGACAATTTAGCAACATCATAAGACCCTGCCTTAAAATAAAACAACAATCTAGCTCAGTGCAAAGGTACTCAATTCCATCCCCAGTAAGGAAAGGAGGGAATCAGAGCACATATTGCTAGCTTGGGAAAAGATCAAAACTTGAAGTATGGTTTCTACTGGATGCATACTGCTTTTGTATCACTATGAAGCAGGAAATCCTGAATGAGACCACTGTAAGTTGCCTGCTATCTGTATCGCCATTACAAATTATAAGGTAATGTGCTAAGTGCTGTAGTAGGAATGCATGGAAATCATACGGAGCAGGAAGGTATGGAATATAAATTCCAAGTAGGCTGAACATAGCCAGAAAGAGCCTGCTGTAGATGTGACAGCTGAGCTAGGTTTTCAAAGAATAAAAGCTTACACTGGTGTAAGAATAAAAAGTTACCCTAGTGAAGAGGAAGTGTTTATACAAAGCTGTGGGGAAACGAGGGACAACACAGTGTGTCTGGGAAACAGGGCAGAGTCCAGAGATGAATCAATGGAGAAGAGCCAGGAGACAGGCATCGTTGCTTTTGCTATTCCCAAAGGAGACACACGAGATTAGCTGAACTAGTCAAGGAGAGCAAGATAAGCCCAGAGGAGAGATGAAAGCCACACACACAGCAGATGCGTTGTCCCCTCATTCTCGCTACACCTGGGATTCAACTGTGTTCCACCTCTTTCTGCCTTAATAGGATTTATGGTCAGTTCTTGTATTAGCTGTATGAAACAAAGCAGGACACCGCTGTGTGTGCATAACAAGGGTAATGTGTACAGTAAGGAAAGAGACCAGCAATTCTCAGAATGTGATTCCCGCACCAAACGCATCAGCAGCAACTGGGAGTTTATTCAAAAGGCACAGTTTTAGACTGGCATAATCATAAACTCCAGGAAGGGGACCAGCAATCCTTGTCAAAACAAGAGCTTCAGATGATTCCAATTTTGCTCAAGTTTGAAAACTACTGAAATAGACTCAAAGGTTTTAGATTATGTTTTCTGACTGACCTGAGATTTCCTTATGTTCTCTGCTACCTTATTTTGAACCATTCAGTGTAACAAAGTTTCTCTTTAGCTTACTTTAAGGAGGGGGGACCAAAATACATTTCAAACAACTACTTTTGAATGGGTTTGCTTAATCTCTTACCACTTATAAGTCCAGTAGGCTCAACTCTCCAACGGTTGTGTGAATATCCCCTATGCTCAATGACTAATAAATCTAAGACTAACTACTGTTTTTCTTCTCATCACTTTGAGAGTCAATTATGTGTCCACAGTGATTCTTAAAAATGTTGACCACAGCAAGAGTGCCAGTCAATCTGTCAACTTGATGGATGAAGAGACTCCTGGAGAGGGAATTGGATCCCAGAGGTGGCACAATCACCAGTGGATGAACCTGTTGATGATCATTGCTGAATGTGCTGTTTTAAGGTGGGTCCCAGATGGAGGAGGTGGGTCACTGCCAGAGTCCCTCTGGGAGGTATATCCCTGGGTAACACAGTTTCCATGTGCTTTGCTCTCCCATCTCCGCGAAGCACACAGTTTTGTACCATGGTGCCCTTCTGCCATGGCGTTCTTGCCTTGCAACCAGCTGACTATGGACTGAACCCTCTGATACCATGAGCCAAGTAAGTTCCTACTTTAAGAGCTGCATGTCAGGTATTGTGTTCCAGCAATGGGAAAGCTGACCATTATGCAGCCTTCCCATCACTAATACATAAGTCCCAAGAAAGCAAGAGCTTGGCCTTGTTTATTGGTGTATCCCAGAGCCTAAACTAGGAGATAATAGGTGCTCAATAAACACATGATACTAGGTTCCAGGAACATGGAGAAAACAAAGTAGAGTTATTTTCTACCTATCATTGTGCAAACCAAGGAACTAGCTACTGTAAGACCCTAAAGATGAATATGAACTGGCCCCTGCCTGTGTTGGCCCAGAGGGCACGCTATGATTGAAAGTAACTGAGCTCCCAGCTGACCATAGCCTTCCCCCAGCTGCCTCATGCTTTACAACAGCCGCTGACTGCTTCCAGCATCTCTGGGAAAGAGGATGTGTGGAGACCCCCTTGCTATGATGCCTGCATGTCAGAAGTCTAATATTAACCTAATGTCTCCCTATTTTTACAAAACCACCTTCACATCAACACAAAACAATGTAAAAGCAATAGTTCATATCAAATAACTATGAGAGAACTAATAGAAAATTCACTTTCTTTCCCAGGAGGGTCCAGGATCCCTTCTTGGGCTGCTCTGTCTAGGAGAATAACCTGCAGTGTGGTCTGGACTGAGCTGTGCAGGCAGCAAAATCCCAGGAATATAAAATCTTGCCAACAAATTTTACATGGACCAATTAGTAAAATAATATTTTGGTTATACAAGACTAAAACATTACAATTAATACTACCTGCTTCTTTGTACTTTTCAGTGTGACTACTAAAGAATTTAAGTGACACCTGTGGCTCATGGTACATTTTTTTCATTCCCACAATGCCCTAGGAAGACACAGCCCAGGAGGCTATGGTGGGAAGAGAGGAAAGGAAGGAATGGCTTCCAATTCCACTTGCCCTGGAAACCCACAGGGTAAACCCCACTCAGCTGACCTCTCCACCATGGGCAGTAGGAGGCTCTCCATCCTCTGATCACTGCTCAGCTGCTTGCTCACCATCACCTGCCCCACACTCCACCTGGACACACAGTGAAAGCCAAAATCTGTGGCTGGGAGGTGCCGCTCACTCCATAAAATCATGTCACTCAGCTTCTTTCTACTGGCTTTTCCTACAGCTACCTCTATGGGGCTCATCCCTTTCTATTTCTCAAAGGAATCTCAACTTGGAAGGCTAGCCTCAAATTTGGAATTCTCAGCCTCTCCCGCAGTGAATGCTAGTCATAAGGGGGAGCTGAGGCGCTGGACCTGCGGCCTCTTTTCCTCTGATCCTGGGCTCCGTCCTGCTCTTCGCAAGCCTGCCCATGTGCGTGTAGATCCAGCAGTCCACTGATGCCAGCTGCACATACTTGTTCCTTCTTCCACCCCGTTGTTTCCAAGAACCATCGTGTGGCTCTCCCTTTGGCCACTTTCTTCAGGAAATGCAGGCCCCAGAAAGTGTCCTGAGGACCTCTACCAGGCTCGTCGTAGATAAAACCACAGAGAGACCACCCTCCAGACCCCTCAGTTTCTGTGGAGCTCAGTTGCGGAGCCCTATAAGGCATAGGGCATAAAAGATCACCTTAGCATACTGACTGCACCTACCGGAATAGTTACAATCTGGAAGATAGACAGAACTAGCAAGTGACAGCAGGGCTACAGAAGCACTCTGCATCCCGTGCTCACTGAAAGTGCCAAAGCTCCAGGCAGGACGTACTAAAGATGAACATTCCTATGGCCCAGCAATTCTACTCACAGACACACATCCCACAAATATACACACATGACCACTGAAGTATGGGTTCAGTAATTTTCAGAGAATCACTCCCAAACCATATGCTACACAAATGACATCAACAGGAGAGTGGATGATGAAATACAGGTATTCTTCCTGTTCAGTGACTTTTAGACTTACAAATGAGGCATGCTAGTTGGACTTATGACCTGCTGCTCAGACTTATGGCCCACATTTGGGCTTATAATGCAGGAGTGTGAGCGGCAGTGTGGCCTTGTGGTGGCTGTTTCTACAGTTCAGTACTGTAAGATTTTTCGATTCTACTGTGCAGTATAGTACTGCAGTTTTATGCAGTGATACATTACAGGACTACATGTAAGAGTTATTGAAATAAAAAAGTCATTAAGTTGGAGTTTTCTTTGTTCTGGGTGCAGAACAGTTCTGAATATTGCAAAGTAAATACTACACACAAGTCCACATTTAGCAACCAATTCAACCACTTAGGCACAGGACTGGAACTCAGCCATTAAACGAGGAGTATCTAATATGAAAGTCACACCATGGGGTACTCTGCTGACACAGAATGAACACACCACTACCACATGTGACAACAGACATGGTCCCACACAGATATAGTGCAAAAGCAGCCAATCACCATAGAAGGCATACAGTGCCAATTCATTTCCTTGAAAGCTCAGGAACAGGCAGAAGAACATGAGATAAGAGATACCAGAAAAATGGCTACTTTGGGGAAGGAAGCAGAGGATGAGCAGTGATTTGCTGGGGGTCTTTTGTACTGTTCCATTTCCTGACTGAGGTGTTGTGCATTTTGTGACAATTCACCAAGCTATATGCACTTGCTGACTTGAGTGCTTTATTGTCTGTACACCACACTTCAGAAACATTCATTAAAACATGATTCCTAAAGAAAACTAGGAAGTGAAGATAATAATCTAAGCACAATACCAAACAATAGCAGAGTCTCCCATTCTCCTAATCTTGTCAACAGCCAGAGCACAAAGTGGAAAAATGATGCAATTCAGCAAACAGGAAACAACTTGAAATAAGGAATTATACTCAGAACCATTAACAATATCACTCCATACTTTTATATCTTGAGACATCAGCTGATGATAGAATAATACTGTTTCACCATCATCTCTTTTTGTGAACATGCTTGTTGGTTTTATAACATGGACTCTACATTAGCAATGAATATAAATACAAAATTTATACATAAATACAAAGCTTTACTGGTATGTATCAAAATGTTTACTGGTGGGATTTTAAGCAAAATTATTTGGAAACCCTCATCCATATGCACACATATAAACATACCATCTTACCTCAGAGTAAAGGCTCACAGGCATTCAGATTTGTAGACAGCCCCAACTCCTGGGATTATTTATAAATCTCCAATAAGAAAGATAGTTGGATCATCTGGGAATCTGCTTTAAATTTTGATTTTTCTTTACTTATGAAAACACAGCTGAAGAGGGAAGTTAAATTTAACTTTATCTCCCTTTGAAGATTCAGAAATAGTCTGGACAGAGGGTTTATGTGCAGTGCTGAGTTCCCACCACGGCCTTTTGAAAAAGATCAACAAAGATGTGAACTCTGTAGCCCATAGCTCCACCAGACAAGCAAATAAAAAGGAAGGTGCAAAGCCCTGTCTTCAAGAGGAATGACCCAATGGAAATCTGACCTGGTGGCCCCTGTCTGGATCAGGTCTCTTGTTTGGTTGGGAGTAGGTCGGAGGTGCAGCAAGCAGCTAGACTGGAAAGCTTGTGACCAGCAGCAACACTCATTTTTGTAAACAACCTGCCTTGTTACTTCCTTCAGACCATAGACCGGTTTGTTTGTGTAACACATGGCAGTGAAGACCCATTAGAATAACACTGCAGTTTAGGAATGTAACCTGAGCTGAGTATCTTACAGGAAGACATACAAAATCAGGGGTCTGTATACATATTCATGAATTCCAATTTCTTCCAGGCCATTTCTGCTGTGTGACGAATTCATTTTGATCTCCTGCTTACCTCCATCAACATTATTTTATTGCGTTTTGTCACAAACTTGAAATCTTGACTTTCATAGTGATCCAGTCCCCACGGCCCCTCCAGGCCACAACCAAACATATGTGCCTTTCTTGCCTCAAGAAGGAAATAAGTAATTTAATTTTAAACAAGAGCTGGGCACTCCAGGGAAATTCAGCCCTGTGCTTTCCCTTCTGATGGGTTTCAGTTCACAATTCATCTGGGACAGTCAATTAAGGATTAAGCTGGAGTTGGAGAGAAGCCTTCCAGGCTGGCTCAGGTGGACAGCTCTCCCATCAGGGCACACAAAGGAGATGAAAGGCCTGGCTCTCCTCTCAAGGGAAGCCAGAGACATGGTCTCTGGAAATAAAGAGCCTCCAGTGTGCTGAAGAAATTCTGCCAGCCACAATTAAAATTCTTAAGCAGGATAGCTATAAAATGGGGATGCTGTTCGAATGGGATGAGAAGAGATGATGCCCCACTGTGGCCAGGGGTACATGCTTGGTTATTGATCGCTACAGCAAAATGTCAAGTGCATCTTGTAAAACAACACTTGCTAAAATGTGACAGCTGGTCCAGACCAACCTCCTTTTCTGATTAAACAGATGTAAGGCCAGGAGACACGTGAGAAGGATAATCTACTCTGGGTGATGCCAGTGTTTTGCTGCTGTATGCATAGCCCCAAGGAAGGGTGCCATTCTATGAAGGGATAGATCAGATCCCCCAGTTCCGGGGAGTCTGGGCTGGGGCTGACGGGGGTGAGCCACCGCTGCAGCAGGACCTGGGGCCCTCATTAGCCATAGTACAGAGAGCTAGGCTTGGAGTGCACAGGCCTGGTTCTGTGATGTAGCCCAGTGGGCAGGCTGAGGCCACATCCCACCCACCAGCATCATTTGATCCCTCCTCGAAGGGCTGGTGGGTGACACCTATCTTCCTGTCACTTGAAGCCTTGCTATACTCCCTGGGACTGCAGGACACATGTCTTCCTTCCTAAGCTGTTTTCCTGGAAATTCAAAGGCACCAGGTGGTGAGGGCACAGAGCTTCATGCCCGGTGCCCACTTCCCCTAGAACAGTTCTAACTGACCAATTTCTAGCTTGGATATCCACCTAAGATTTTGTTTGAACTATGGACTCTCTGGCAAAAGGAGAAAAGGAGTTTGACAAGCACTGTTACAGGGAAGATTAATCTTACGAACCCTTACAGGAACTTCCACAGGGCCCTTACTGAAAAGTGTCTGGCCTGTAACTGCTTCTCCCCAGGGCTTCCTCAAGGGAGAGCTGGACTGTGAACTTTCCATTTCAGTGGGTATTGTGTGGGTTAAGTAATCTTTAAGTAAGGAACCCGCTCTGATTGCTAAGTGTTTTAATCTAACTCAAAGTAGAAGCATCCACCACACTGTGGATTCTTCTACAGGAATGTGTGGCTGACATGACCTATAGTGGTATCTCCCAGGCATGGATCACTCCAGCTCCAGCCTTGGCAGCCTCTTGTGGCGGCTGCCTGAGATGTGGACAGTCTGGTTTGCTGGTCCAAGAAGGGACTGTGCTTCGCATGCCAAGGACTCTGAGACACAAGTACACCCTTTCCTGTGCCGATGGACCTAACTCATATGAGTGGCACCGAGTGCAGAGGAGGGTATGTGTGGCATGCTTCCCAGGGCCTGGCATACTGTACCAGCAAAGCCTGCTCAACCAGAGGCAGCTGCCGTGATTACCAATGAACACCACCTCCAGGCAAGGGCCTGGGGAGGCTCAGAGTCACAGGACATCATCCAGGACCTCAAGGACCTCAGAATCTAAGGAAGGAACTAAATGATGCTCCTGCCCTGTAGCAGAGTGGTATCCAACTTTGTCAAGAAAACACTGATGAAGTCAAAGAAGGGAAGGATCTAGTTCTTTCCACAAAAGCTTCTTGGGAGGGTGATCACATGATCTCAAGGTCCCAGGAAGTTTTGTTTTGTGGAACTTGCTCCAAGGGAGTCCAAGTTTGGATAGCAAATTTTATGCCCACCTGCCATATGTGCTCGCCCTCCAGGGACTTATGGAATGTCCACATGTAGAAGGCATTCCGCAAGGTGGGAAAAGCCAGAGAAAAGGATCAGGCAGTAAAACAGTGTGGAGAATTTGAGGGAAATGTCTTGGGGGAGCTTGAGTTGCCTAGTGCCCACAGGGGCACAAGAAGATGGCAAGGCCCAATGAGGGAAGAGCCACAGGGCCTCACAGGCTCGGTTCAGCTCTCCTCTGCCTGGCTATAGGGCTCGGAGGAGCTTCCTGAGCAAGAAGCGGTGTGCTCAGAGATGAGCTACAGCAGAAAGAGAGGGAAGGATGGGAAGCCCGAGGTAGGGGAGGAAGGAGGGCCTGGCTGGTGGGACAGGAACCCTGGCAGCTGGGAGGGCAGGCATCGGAATCACCCCGCACCAGCCCAGCACTGTGCTGTCCCAGCCCCCACCCCTTCCTGCCTGTCACTCTGAGGAATGTGGCTTACTTTCCCTATGCAGCAGGCCACTACTTCCTGGACCTGCTGGTCCCAGAGCCATCTATTTTTGGCTCTCCCAGGCCAGGGCATGAGAAAACAGCCACAGCCGCCAGGCACCCTCCCCAGTGGGGCCTGCTGTTCCACAAAGGGCCATGTCCTTTCTGCACATGAATTATGGTCCTCTGGCCCCAAGGGCAAGGGAGGCTTCTCTTTCAGGGTCACTGTCCACTCTCACTTTTCCTAGGCCTGGGAAAAGTAAGCTAACTAACTGCCTCTGCTCGGCTTATGTGCAAATAGACAGTGCTTGTGCCCGGGGCTGGGTCTGCAGAGGGCGGGCCAGGACACCAGCACACCAGGGCACAGGCTCACAGCCCAGAGAATCCAGTCAGCTCCATGCATAACAATAGCTGCAGGTCTTGAGGGAGAAAGCTGGGAGGTCAGCCAGGGTCAGCCTGTCTTGCGAATGATCCCTGAAGACAAAGGAATTTTAGTCCAGTGGGAATATGCGGAAAGAACTCATGTAAATAGGAATAAGTTTAGAAAGTTCTTTCAGGCTGAAGCTTCCTTACTGCTCAGGTTAGCAGCGCCCTCCATCACCCTGTTGGTCCATTCTCCCCTTGTGTTTGGATGATTGTAAATTTCCCAGATTCCCCAGACCCCAAGCCCTCACCTTTGCAATCCACCATCATCCTGGTCCCAAGACAATGAGGCCCATAATGGCAGGGTTAGGGATTAATCCTCTCTGCCGTCTTGTGGCCAGGCCAGTGAAATGAATGCTCAGTGAATGCACAAAGGATGAATGACTGTGCCTTGAACAGGTAGCTCTACTGACCAGCTATCCTCTCCCCACCCTAGCCGAGAGCTAGGAACAGAACCACACCCTTTCAGGGGCAGTTAGGCTGAGAGAAGCTAGGATACAGGGACTCAGGCAGGAGGCCCGAAGCAACATGTAAACTGGGCCTCTCTGTTGCTTTCCCTTTTGTAATGGCTTCAGAAACTCAGGTGGAAGGTGAAACTCTGAATTTATTTTCACAGGAAGACACCTCTTCTGTGCTTGTCTAATCAGAGTTCAGAGGTAGAGGCTTGGCAGACCAGGAGGCTGACATGACAGTGTGGGTAGAGCTAAAGAATGCCACGATCTGCCCCAATAGTTTGCACCCTGAGAAACTAATAATGCTAACACAGATGATGAAAATAATACATGCCATCATTTAATTAGTATATACTGGGTGCAATCATTATACTAGACGTCTGACACACATCACTTTGAATGGTGACAATAGTTACTAGAAGAATAGGTGCTATAGTTATCCCTGTCTTTAGAGGAGGGTTAATGAAATTAAGCATCTTGCTCAAGGTCACATAGCCAGTAAGTTGCAGAGATTTAAACCCAAGATAACTGATCACATATATATTTACTATTACACCATAGTAGCACTAACCCTCAATCATTCCTTTTCATAGATAAATGGTCACATTCTTTAGAGGAAGCGGTAGAAAGAAGAAAGCACAATGCAAAATGGGTTCTGCTAGCTGCCAGATATCATGCTAGGTGATTTATACATCTTAACTCACTTGATAAAAGGCTGAACGTGGAAGTCTATATTACAGCCCCTTTGTGCTAATGAGGTACCTGCATCTCAGAGAAATTAAATAGTAGGTCTGAAGTCATAAGTGAGCATTGGTCCAAGTGATGAGAACTCAGGATGGCAAACCAAGGTTGGTAAGTAATGACATCGCACAGGCCTATGGGGAGTTGAGGATTCAAATGATTGAACTAAAGCAGAGGTCAGTGAAGAGCTAAAAGAGTCAATGGTTACTTAGACATGGGCTGTAGTATACTGACCCCAGGACAGGGTGATAAGGACAGATGGGAAGTTTGACTCCTAGAAGACCCCCACTCCTGAGAGTATTTTTCATATATGAACCTGTTCAAAATTTCTGAGAGGTTGTCTTCTATGAACCTAGAATATCAGTATATACAATCAAAAGGCAAATCTGGGTAATTAGGGTGTCAGTTCCAATGGGAAAAATTCTAAAGCAAATACAACTTATAGTGGAAGCAGAAAAGCAAAGGACTTTACCCTGAAAGGGAAAAGATAACACATTCATATTCTAGGTCTGGAACGCAGAACAGATAAAATACTTAAGTTTACACTCAAGTCTTTTGTTCTCTTTTTGCAATATGGGCCAGAGCTTACATGAGTTAGGTAACTGGCTTGGGTAACTAGGAACTCTAAAGACAACTGGCTTTCATTCTAAAAGGCCACATTTCACACAACACTTTCTTTTTATGTGAATGCTGGACACTTACATGGACAGCACCATTCACTGAAGAATTAAAGAGCTTACTCAGTTCACTGAGGACAGAAAAATTAAAGAACTGGAAATGTAGAATTTGCATCAGAAATAGAGCAGTAATGGTAGGACTGAAGGGTCACAGGACTGTCCCTTTCCATTGAGAAAATCCTTCAGGAAATGGGTTTAGGGACTCATCTTTGACAAATGATCCCCAAGCATATGCTTTCTAGTCTTGTCAAGAAATCTAGAGTCAGAAATGGGAAACATGAGCAAGAAACACAAGGTGATGATTTTTGTTTATTTGTTTGTTTGTTTGGGTTAGGAAACTAATCTGGCTCACTATATCTAATTTAATGCTTTAATTCCAGCATCTGAATCAGTACCGATGCTAACTGAACGTCCACTGGTGCCTGGCCCCACACAAGGTCCAGGGAGGTATTTAGGAACAAAATTGCCAAAGCCTCTGTCTCCAAGGAGGAGGTACAACTTTAACCTCTGCCATTCAAAGGTATTTATAAGAAGATTTGCTTATAAACACTGCTAACCTCACTGATCCTTCTTACTGAGATGCCTTAGGACTATGTTTTCCTAGGGCATGTTCTCAACATGTTTTCCCTCCTCAGAACCCCAAGTGTCCTGAGCTAACCAGCTTTGTCTAGGTCTGCAAAAGACTCCACTCTGAGAATGTTACCTACCATATGGAAGGAGTCACAGTGTCCTCAGCCCCATCGCTTCTTTCCACAAACCACTAGGGCATGACTAGGGTGGCCACCACTTGGGACGGAATGAAGTACTTGGGTCACCAAAATGCATCTGGGACTGGTAGCAGGTCTCCACCTACAGGACAGCCTGGAATGGATGGAGGCTCTCATTGAACTGCTAGATCATTCCAGGTAGGACTTTGGCGTGAAACTATCTAGTCATTCATTCATTTTACAACCTGGCAAAATATGCATAAAAATTCACCTAGTAACTACACTTACTGTGTTGTATCACCAGTGTCTTTCAATAAAGAAACTCCTACGCCCATGAAGCAGTCGCTCCCTATTACCTGACAACCACCAATCTGCTTTCTGCACCTATGGATTTGCCCATCTTAGACATTTCATATAAATGGCATAGAATATGTGGCCTTCTGTGAATAAACAACACGCCATAGGCTAAGTAATAAACCACTGTATGGATATACCACACTGTCTTTATCCACCCTTCAGCTGATGGGCACCTTAGTTCTTTCTACATTTTCGCTGATACGAACAGTCATGAACACTCATGTACAGATTTCACTTGAACCCCTATTTTCTATATTTAGGAAGCATATATTTAGGAAACATTCATCCATTGTTCATTCTTTTTCTTTTTAGTGGATATTGAACTTAGGGCATCACAACAGGCTAAGTGCATGCTCTACTGGGAGCTATACCCCTTGTGTTACTGATTAATTTTTAATAAGTGTTTTAAGCTTCAGTTGTACTTCAGACACACTGTGATGGGGGTGGGGGTGTGGATGTTAGGAAAAGTGGTAAAATATAGTTCATGCTTCCAAGAGTTGAAATTTGGCAAAGCAGAAACATATTAGTTATACCAGTAGCAGTGTTGTTGAACAGCGAGGTTTTATTGAGCACTCACTTTGGTCAGGCACCATTTGAGATACTTTATGTGCACTCTCTCAACCCTCACAACAAACCTCTGAGGCAGGTACAATAAAAATGCCCATTTTAGGTTGATGGGATGCCAACAGTAGAGGGGTAGAGATGTACATGGAAGAGGAGTTTGATCTGAGTTAGGGAAGGTATGGAGGGCATGGCAGGTCCTTCAGAAGCCAGAAGTGAATGGATTTGACAACTAAAGTAAAGGGAACAAACAGGCCAACAGAAAGAGTGTGAAGGCTGAGAAGGGTGAGTGGTTAAAGATGCCACCACTGAGGTCCAAGGAAGAGGAGCCCTGGACAAAGACATGGAAGAAATGGCTGGAACAAAAACAGGAAGAGACAATGACAACAGAAAGGCCAAGAGGGGAGGATTTCAAAGTGAGGGTGAGCTACCTTGAATGCCGTTGCCCACTGGTAAAGCTGCAGAAGGGTTACGGAGGACCCGGTGAGGCCAAGGGCCGCCAGAACACCAGGACACTCTCGCACTGCAATTGAGTCAGGCATAAAGAAGCAGAGTAGCAGGGACAGAGGAACAGATGGTCCCTCAGGGAGCCAGACAAGAAAGGCAAAGGAGGGGACTGGGAAGGTGGGAGGAAAGTCCTTGCTTGATGTGGCCTGCAGCAGCAAGGCCAGGGAAGACCTCGGATTCCAGGGAGGGAGGTGAAGGGCATGGAGACCCTGGTGGACAGGAAGTCCCAAGCAGATAGATCACCAATTCCCTGAGGAAGTGGAGGAAGGTGCACCCATATCTAGACTTACTCAGGGCCAATAAACCATCCAAGCCTGCTCTTAGGGAACAGAGGTCAGGCTGACACCCTGCCGCATGACCACAGGCTGGGCAGGCCGGTGGCAATGACGTCTTCTCCCTGTGCAGCTTATTAGTCAGGAGGGAAGAGACACAAAGCCTTCGCAGATACTGAAGGATCTAGAAAATGTCTCGTCTGCCTCACTATTGCCAAAACCTTCCCACGATAAATAGCAGCTGTTGGATCATTAAGTTCCGCAACTCAGGAATGAGCACAGCCCTGGGTCCTAGGCAGGGCAGAGAGCAATGACATCACTGGAATTTAAGAATTAAACATAAATAGCCACTCAGATTATCACTTAAAGCTGAACATAAAAGCCAAAAGCTATACTTGCAGAAATACTTATGGGAAAAAGCAGTCTGCATGAGTTATGGACTTTACAGCTTTAGAAAACCTTAGTGACTAGAAACTAGCAAGGAGCAGGGAGAAGGGAAAAAGTACAGTGAGTTTATTTGTAAATGAGGAGTAAGAATTTTCTCTTTTATTCATGCCTAATAATTAGAGAAGTATGAGTTAGGAACACAGTGAAAACTAGTATTAGCATTATTATCTCTTTTAAGGCCTAACACAGTTAATACAGGGGAGGACAACATATGAACAGCAAGAAAACACAAAACATAAAATTCCAAATTTAAGAAAAAATCTGGTGTTATAACTTTAAGGCCAAAGTCAGAAATTTTACTAAAAATCCAAAAATCTGGAATGGGTTAAAACAACATAAACATCACAGTTCAATTATGTTTCTTGAAAATTTTCATAAAAAATAGCTATAAAGGATATGAAAGATAAAAATAAAAAATGGACAAAGAACTGCAGGCAACATTGACAAAAAAGAGAGAGAATAATATTATAATAAAAAAATTATGAGGCAAAAGCAAATTCTCATTAAAAAGCACTAATTAATACTATATTATATTAAGTCCTTGGTATTTACCCAAGAGACATGGAAAAAGAACTGTGCATAAAGACTCATAATTATATCACTCATAATAATCAAAAACTGGAAAGCACCCAGCGTCCATCAGCCAGTTCGTAGATGAGCAAATCGTGGTCCATCCATGCAGCAGAAAAGAATTAGCAAACTGCTGACCAGTGCTGGCTGCCTCAGCAGAGCTGCATGGAGGGAAAGAGCCAGACACAAATGCTCCATGGCATGGGAGTCCATGTACAGAGCATTCCACAAAAATCTTCTCTTTCACTGTTCCTGTAACTTATCCATATACAGCAGGGTCCATGCCAGTGGTGAGGAGCTATGGAAAGACAGGGTCCCACCTGAGACTCTAGGGTAAGGAAGTCCTTCTTGGTGAATCTAATGGCAGGATGAAGAGGAAGGATGCTCTGAAGGATGAGTAGAAAGAAGTTGGAACTGAGGTCACAGCAGGAAAGAAGAGAATAAGCAAAATTCTGCGAGCCAGTGGCACATTCTGGAAGTGACTATATATAGGCAACAGATATGCTGTCCAGTAAGGTAGCAGCTGCCTGTGACTGTTGGGCAAGGGAACTGTAGCTGGTCTAACCTGATATGTAATTTGATAGATTTTGAAAAATCCCTACCTAAAAAGGACTGCACAATATCCAGTATCTTTTAAAATATGTGTTGAATTATTTCACACTTTAAGTGCAGTATATTAGTAAAATTAATATCACCCATTTCCACTAACATTTTCTAAGTGCTCAGTGTTCTTAGTTGGAGCACTGAAGCTCCTCCCAATAGCCCCTGAGGTGGGGACTGTCTGCCCCTTCTATTTTCAAGCCTAAAGAACTGGATACAAAGTAGCTTGAGCCCCCCTCGTACAGCCTGTGGAAGAACAAGAATTCAGACTCCCTTCTCAGTCTCAGGGTGAAGCCACCCCTCCAGGAGTGAGTGACAGGAAGAGCACAGAGGAACTACCATGAGGTGAGAGGTGGCCTCAGAGGACCCTCAGGACAATGGCTGGAGGCCAGAA
>PVLD010000881.1:169663-238511 GCA_004027595.1 Dinomys branickii | reverse complement strand
ATGCAATCATTTCATAACTTGAAGTTATGAGGCTTCCTGGTTCCCCTGTATCTTCACATTCAAAACTTGTTCTGGGTGGGGTTGAGTTTTGAGATTGCGTTTTGTTCCTCTGTTTTCCCATTTTTGGGTATCAGATTCAAACTGTGGAGCTATAAATTCCACAGACAGTTCAGCAGGCAAAGGTCTGCTGCAGAGGCTGTTCCAATGGTTACTACTCTTTGGGAGAATGTCCCTTAAGCTGTCTGCTGAGATTTCCACTTCTACTCCCTACCCCAAGTCCTGGCCGGGGAGAATAAACAGCTCGCCACCCCAGGATTCTTGCAGATAGGCGACTCAGGTGTTCCTCCCTGGGTGGAGCTCCTTCCCCCCTCACAAACTTCGTTGGGGCGCCTAAGTAGGTCTTCCCACCCGGGAGATCCTGCAATCCTTGAAGCTGCTTTGATGTCTCTCACTGGGCTGAGCTTCTTCCCGATTCAGGAAAAACCGGTTAGAGCGCGCACTTAACTCATCCTGTGATCGTGCAGACAGGAGTGCCGTTCATATGTTTTTCCCTGGATGGAGATTTTCCCTGACTCAGAAATCCCGCCGGCTGGTCGCTGTTGCTCCAGTTCGCGCAGCGCTGGCTGCGGGGGTGGGGTTCTGAGCGGGATCCCGGAGCGCTGCCCGGTTTGGCGCAGTTTGTCCCAGTAGCGCGTTCTCTGTCGGGTTTAGGAGCTGAAGCCGTTCTTCCCTCCGCACTCGCTCTCTCGGCTGGTCGTCTTCTTCCCGGAAGTCCTTATTTATGTCTTCATATTGCTATATTTCATTGTTTGGGTGGTAATCCTCTGGGAGGTTCTCTCTCTGCTACCTACCCAGTCGCCATCTTCCCGGAAGTCTCTCCCTAAATGTGTCTTGAAAGAGACTCTCCTCTCATCTAGCTGTATTGTTGAGGTTGCAGAAAACCAAACACAGACCCTCATAACCTGATTGGCTGAAATGCAGCCTAAGATTAATGCTCAGCCTCAAACGGTTTCTGAGGTAAAGTGAGAGATAATTCGATCCGGAAGGAACAGGATCCCATACGCTGGGATGGAGACGTTTGGGAGGATCCTGACGAGGCTGAGGATGTTGAACTTCTAAACTCTAACGAGCTTACTTTGCCAGGAGAAGAGATTTCCACACCCACAGTGGCAGAGGCATCCTCACCCCTAACCCCGATGGTGTGGTCATCTCCTCCTATACCTGGGGGAAACTAATCCTGCGCTGACCAAGCGGGATAACGTGGACACTCCTTGGGACCCACTCTCACCACACACTTTTGCCTCTAGGTCTATAACCAGGCTCAAGTCACAGAAGGCTCCTAAGGGTGCAGGGCTCAGTGTGACCCACGAGGAGGTCCACTATTCTCCCAAAGGACTTAAATTTTCTCTTATAAGCAGAGGCCTGCTGAGCAAGTGCAGGAACGGATTTTAGGGATAGGGAATAATAGAGGCAGAAACATACATCTGGCTCAGGCTGAGTTTGTCCATATGGGCCCATTAAGAAGGGATTCTGAATTTAACAGAATCAGAATTTTAACAGAATTTTGCCCCTCATGGAGTAAAGAAAGGCATTAGTAGTTTACTTCGCTGGCTGGCAGAAGTATGGGTCAGAAGTGGCCCACTGTGAACGAGTTAGAGATGCCTGCAATTCTGTGGTTTCGTGTTGATGAGGGGATTCAGTGGCTCAGTAACAAGGGGGTGGATTTATCAAGTGAAGTATAATCCTCCACACTGGGATGATTCAGAAAATGCACCGTTCACCGACACTGGGAAACAGGTTAGTGAGGGGAGTGCCAGCACCCCCGAAGAGTTCTCTCATCGCTCTTCTCCGTACCCCAGACCTTACAGCGGAGATCGCTCAACTGGGAGATTTAAGGGCAATGGGCTCGACTGGACCCTGCAGTGGCAGGGGTTGAGTGGCAGCACTTAATCACTGGTTAAGTACACACGCTGTAATGGATAGCAGAAGGAGAACAATGACCAGAATAGTCTGACACATGCAGACTTACTGCATTGGCTAATTATCCATGGTGCTTCCAAAAGTGAAACAGAAAGTCTACAAAAATTTTTACTAGATTCGTAGAATCAAAAAGATGTAGAGGCAAATGAACAGAAAGCTACTTCAAATAGTAGTAACAAAGAACCATGTCCCCTCAGCCAGTTCCCAGATTTGAAGAAGTTTATAGACCCAGAACCCCTTGAATGAAGGGGAGGCCAGGTCCCCTTGAGAAAGGACCTGAAACATCACCAAAAATTTATACAGTTGCTCTTTCTCCCATCTGTCCCCCAAGGGATCCAGGACCTTTGACCAGGGCAACCGTACACTGGGGGAAAGGAAATGATCAGACACTTCAGGGACCACTGGACACTAAATCTGAACAAATGCTGCTTCTAGGGGACCTCAAATGTCACTGTGGCCCTCTGATAAGAGCAGGGGCCTATGGAGTCAGGTGATCACTGTAGTTTTAGCAAAGGTCTGACTCACATAGGCCCACCACATCCTCGAATCCATCCTGTAGTCATTTCTCCTGTTCTGAGATGCATAATTGGGATAGAGACACTTAGTACTTGAGAGAATCCTCACATTGACTCCTTAACCCGGAGTGTGAGGGCAGTTGTAATTGGATAAGCCAAGTAGAAGCCATTCCTGGAGAAACTTCAGAGATTAGGGTCACTGTGAAGGACTTGAAGGATGCAGAGGTGGTAGTTCCCAGTACATCTTCATTTAATTCCCCCATTTGGCCTGAGAAGAAGACGGATGGGTCTTGGAGGATGATGGTGGATTACCATGAGCTGAATCCAGTGTTGACTCTGATTGCAGCTGCTGTACCAGCTGTGGTGTCCTTGCTTGAGCAGATTAACATGTCTTCTGGTATCAGCTAGTGATTTGGCAAATGCCTTCTTCTCCAGATGTTTCCATAGGACCATCAGATAATAATTTGCTTTCAGCTGGCAAGGCCAGCAATATACCTTCGCTGCCCTGCATCAAGGTTATATTAACTCTCCAGCCCTGTGTCACAACTTAATTTTCAGGGATCTTGATTGCCTTTCTCTCCCATGAGGTATCACACTGGTCCATTCTGTTGATGATACTATACTATGCTGATTCGATGGAGTGAGCAGGATTTGTCAGAAAGCATTTGAGAGCCAGAGGAGGAGAAATAAATCCAACTAAATTTCAAGGTGTTTATATCTCAGTGAAATCTCTACGAGTCCAATGGTGTGGGGCATGTAGAGATATCCCTTCTAAGGTGATGGATAAGTTGCTGCATATGGCTCCCCCTACAACCAAAAAAGAGGCACAGTGTCTAGTGGGCCTATTTGGATTTTGCAGGTAACACATTCCTCATTAGATATTTAACTCTGGCTCACTTACTGAGTGACTCAGAAGCTGCTAGTTTTGAGTGGGGCCCAGAACAAGCAAAGGCTCTACAACAGGTCCGGGCTGCTATGCAGGCTGCTCTGCCACTGGGGCCGTGTGACCCAGCAGATCCAATGGTACTTGAAGGGGCCGTGACAGGTAGGGATGTTGTCTGGAGTCTCTGGCAGGCCCCAGAGGTGAACTGAACCAAGGCCTTTAGGATTTTGGAGCAAGGCTCTGCCTTCATCTGCAGACAACTACTCTCCCTTTTAAAAACAGCTTTTGGCTTGGTACTGGGCCTTAGTGGGAGCTGAATGCTTGACCGTGGGACACCAGGTCACCATGTGACCTGAGTTACCCATCATGAGCTTCTCTTCTTTTCTTTTTATCCTTTCTTTTCTTTTTCCTTTCTTTTCCTTTTTTCTTTCTTTCTTTCTTCTTTCTTTGCAGTACTGGGGATTGAACCCAGGCCCTTTGCACTGACTATATCCCTCTTTGTTTGTTCAAGACAGGGCTCCCCTAAATAAGATGTTAAGGCTGGGGTAAGCCTTGCGATCTTTGTGCTTCAGCCCCCCAGAGTGCTGGGACTGGAGACATGCACCACCACACCCAGTTCGGCCCTTACTTTTTCTGACCCTCAGCAGCATTTGAAGAAGCAATGACCCCTTTGTCTACTTTATAAGGCACCATTTTTCCCTGGCTTCCTCTCACCTCCCTGTCTGTCACTCCTGGTCTCTTGGCCATGTTGTCCTCTCTGCCAGTCTTTCAGGTATTAAGTTTTCTCTAGGATTCTCTCCTTACCCTATTTTTTCCTTTACTCTTCCCCTCTGAGGGTCTTCCAGTGCTGGGAAGGAAAGGACTTGCATTCCATGCTTTCCCTGTCCCTGGGACACCTGGCAAAGAAGCATGACCAGAAGAAGCCACCTTAGAGTCACACAGAGCTCTTAAAAAACACACTCCTGGTATTTTTCAGCAGATCATCCTTTGCTACAGGGTCCATTTAGCAAGAGGTACCTGGCCCACCCAATACTGCTGTGGCAAACAAACCTGGGATCTGTGGGCGCAAGGACACAATGGTACGGAAAATATCAGGTGAATCGTGCATTTAACTGAGAATGAAATGGAGCCATTTCTAACTGAAACAGCTCTCCTTTGCTAAATGGTGTTGTAGCAACCAGGGTGTAGACACCGTCTGTGTTAAAAGCCAGGCCAGAGCTTGTCGTCTTCCTGCCATGAGGACCCGGCCAGGAGCACTGGCAGCCCTGGGGTTTGCCATACATTGCCTTTCCCAAAGCTTTGAAATTATTAAGAAAATTAGAAATTGGCTAAGAGATCAGATTCCTGAATGTGGTTTGACATTTTGTACCTTGTCATGGCTTAAATGACCCTTTCTAAGTGACTACAGCCCAGGCTCCAGGCCATATATTCAAATGCCTGCTAGACATCTCCATTGCATGTGCCATGGAGGCTGACACCAACAGCATCTGAGTTCATCCTCTCCTCTCCTTTTGCGTCCCCTGCCCTGTTGCCATAGCGTCGGAAGTTCTACCCCATAGGGCATCAACAGCATCCATGTACAGGGCAGGCAGGGGCTGGGGCTGCCTGCACACCTGCTCAGGTTGAAAGTGCTGCATGCTCATAAATCCCACCAGGCTCTCCTGCCACCCATTGGCAGGATGCAGTATAATGTCTCAGGAAAAGCCCTTGGGTTACAGCACACAGCAGTGAGGCCAGGCCCCTTGCTATCAGTGAGGACTCATCCAATTGTATCCTCGGAACCAAACTATAACACAGAATATCCGTAGTTCACAATTAAACATCTGCTTCTTTTAGCATGTTGCAATCCCAGAGCATAAGAAAGTGCTCAAAACAAGGCAGAAAGCCAGGCATGGTGGCAGTGCGTGCCTGTGATCCTAGCACTCAGGGGGCTGAGGCAGAAGGATCATGAATAGGCGGCCACCCTGGGCTACACAGAGAGACCCTGTCTCTCTAAACAAACACGTGAACATCCCACTGATTAGAGATGTCAGAGAGGTACAGGAGGCAGCTGAAAGCTGTCATGATCAGGGCTGGAGCAGTTAGAACAACAAAATACACAAAACAGCTTTGGGAGCTGGTTATAGGGATCTACACCTCTAACTCCAACACTGTGGGAGGCTGAGGCAGGAAGATCACAAGATTGAGCCCTGCCTGGGAAACTTAGACCAGCTTTGGTGAGGGACTTGTACCTGTTTTATTACCAGTTGAAAACAGCCCCGATCAACAGGCAGGGCAGGAGGCAAGGCAGTAGCCAGGGCGTGGGGCCTGCTGAGGTTCTTGATTTCTGATATAGTTGTTTTAGAGAATTCCCCATTTCCCTATGACTGTAGGGCCTTCCCTCCAGCTGCGTCACGTTCTTGATCCAGTGGATATATTTGGCCAAGAGGGTGTATATACCTGGGGTGTTCTTCTGCCCACAGCTCTTGCCCCAGCTGATAATGCCCACCTGGTACCACTTACTGCCAGAGTCATCTGTGGTACAGACGAGGGGCCCCCCGCTGTCACCCTGTGGGCAGAGAATGCAGATCAGTAGCCAGTCCCCCCCTCAGCTGGCCACTGAGGCCAGGCACAGCACAAGCACAGGAGGTATCCACCGCCTTCCCCTACTCCAGACCGCCAAGGCAAATCCCTTCAGTGCCAGCTGGCACCCACCCCAGCATGGTATCGTGGGGGCGCATGCTACGGCCAGGCTGGCTGGGGGCTGTGGGGGGCAGCACAGAGCCGGGCACGAGCCAGGCTGAGGAGGAGGAGGGAGGCTTGGTGAGTGAAGCCACCTCTGCAGGGGTCTCCTCAGCCAGAGGCTCTGGAAAGGGCAGGGAAGGAAACAGACACAAGCAGCCTTGTTGGGGTCACCAGCGGGGTCCTCCTGGGTGTCCTTCCAGAGACGTGGGGAAGAATGAGCTTCCCTTTTCAATTCTTTGCTGTGGTATTTCCAAGGGACACCTGGCTAAGCTTCCCAGAATGTGATTCCTCCCTGTGTGTCTGGGCCTCACGAGGTATCCAAGGATATGCACCAATGTGCATGTCTGTGCTGTGCACATCCACTGCCGCTGGCTTCCTTTCATCCTTTTCAAGGTCAGTGAGCCTCGAGGAGGAGAGAGGGCTTGACCAGGTCCCACAGGCCAGAGCGGGGAGCTGGTGTTTTCAGGCACCAAAGCCCTTGCTCACCCTTTCAACCTAGTGACACTGTTCTTGCACCTGAGAAGCGCCAGCCTTGCCAGAGGTCTTTCCGGAGGGAAAGGAGCCCTCTCCATGCGTGACCGCACGTGGTGACTGGAGCGATGGGTAGTGTGAAGGACTGCAGGGGGCCCGGGCAGAGGAGGACATTTTTTCTCAGCTCTGTGACTAGTTATCCTGATTCTCATTTTGAAATTAGTTAGTTCAGGACCAGAAGGGTTTGAACACTAACAAATCTTCACTG
This sequence comes from Dinomys branickii, assembly GCA_004027595.1. Classification (NCBI taxonomy): domain Eukaryota; kingdom Metazoa; phylum Chordata; class Mammalia; order Rodentia; family Dinomyidae; genus Dinomys; species Dinomys branickii. Next base: position 231,670 of record PVLD010000881.1, on the reverse strand, counting down.
AGGATAACTAATGGCCAGGCCTAGGGGCCTGGGGAGATCCGGCTCCAGGAGGGAGATGCAGTGGAACAGGCAGGCAGGATGGTGACTGAGAGGCAGAGCAGTGTGGCAGAAGGGAGGACTCGACGAGGATCTCCAGGTGCGGGGCTGCGGAGAGCAGGACCCTGGCAAGGTGCGGGTGGGGGCTTCTTGTGGGGAGTCGGGCAGGGGGCGGGAAGGTGATGGAGGAAGAGGGGAAACCATGTGTCTGTAGCCTGTTACTGGCAGGCAAAACTTCATCTGTATTTCCAGCCCCTCCCCACCCTTCAAATTACTGCCTGAGCTCCACGCCTTGTCAGATCAGTGGCAGCTTTTATCTTCTCATGGGCATGTGGACCCTGCTGTGAGCCATTCATGTATAGAATCTAGACTGTGTGGTCCTAATGCCAATCCAGCACCTGGTGATCTGAAGTGGAGCTGAGGCAGTGATGCTAGTCCTGGAGAGTGGCTGAAAATACCGACAAACATTAGCAGAGAGGTCTCCTGCACAGAGACTGTAATAAATCAACTGTTTGCGGGCTCCTGTCAAAACCCCAGCAGTGAGAGGCAAATAACAAGCTGCATCTCATGGCAGACTTCATAGTGGGAAGTGAGTTGGTGCACATCCATTGTACAGCTGCATCTGTGCCAGGTTTGAAGGCAGAATGCGACATTTATTTTAGTCTACATGTGGCCATTATTTTATTTGCCATGCCTCTTTCTTCCACTGCATAATTGTCTCAGTCACAGTTTTGGTAAGCCCACTGCTGAATCAGTAAAAATCAAACATCACTGGAGAGCTTCCTTGGGAAGAGGGGACAGACCAGAGAGCAGAAGACTCTAAGACTGCTAACAAAAGCAAATCTGCACTTGAAATACCAAGAATCCTGCTTAATGACAGGTTCACTGCAACAGATCCATTCTCCAAGTCCACTTTGTATAACACAGTCCTACTTGTTTGGTTTGCAAACAGAAGCACTTGGCAACTTTTTGTTTTTGTTTGTGAACTCTGCATCATGTGATGAACACGACCACAGCCTTCTTCCCCACATGAACAGGAACATGGCCATCCTTTGCAGAATCCTGGGATGAATTAAATCCAGGAACTGAGGTACCACTGTGTGTGGCAACCAGCTATCCAAAAAAGGCCATGAAACTCTCAAAACTGACCATGCACTTGCATCAAAAAATGAGCCTTTGGAGTTTTCCAAAATAAAGAAACAAGCACAAAAAGCAGGAGCAATTATTGAACTACTTCATCAGATGTGTGTCCCTCAGTGGCTGCTTTACTGACAGCTACAGACAGCTGGCTGTCTGGGCTTGCTTAATTGAGAAACATCTGTTGAGCCTTTGCCATGGGCTGAGCCCTGGGTGGGGCACTGGGGCTTCAGGTCTAAATGCATGCATGTGTGCTGGAGCTGGGGCACAGGAGACAAAGAAGAACACAGCTCCTGGTGATGGCTGCTGCTTCAGGGGGACCAGCACTGCAGTACTGGGCGTGGATAGGTTTCAGCTTACATTTTGCTTGATTGTGCTACTTCAAATGATCCTTAAAGTTGAACATTTTATGTTGAGGTAATTGTGGACTTTATGCAGTTGCAAGAAATAACAGAGATTCCGTGTCCCCTCAATTTCCCCAGTAATATCTTGCAAAACTGTAGTATGCACAACATCACAATCAGGACTCCAACACTGACGCCATCAGGAGACAGAACAGCCCTGTAGCCACCAGTTTGCCCCCTCTGCCTTTCAGCAGCCACATACCCCTCCGCCTATCTGCAGTCCCTGTATCCCCAGCAACCTCCAGCACAGGGTTTAGCTTACAGAGCCAAAGGGACAGAAAGAGGTGTGCCTGCTCCACCTTTTCTGGAATGAGAATCAGAAGATGAAGCAAACACAAGGCTCGTGTGGCATTTACTCTGGCTGTCTTATCAGTGCCCCCAGGGCTCACCACCTGGGCATTCGTTTCCTTCTGGACCTGGTGTGTATTGCTGGACCTCCTGCTGCTGACCTCGGAGGTCTGCCCCTTTCTCTTCTACCTCGTTGCTTCAACCCCTGCCACAACAGCCCCTCCCAAGGACTCACTTTATAGCCCCGCCTGGAAAACTACCAATCTCTTTGGACTACATGGTAATAGATTCTGCTTTGTGGGTAGCCCGCCCTTCCCTGCAGATAGTTTCACATCCGTGATGTGAGTTACTGGCCACCAGCAAACAGGTCCCGAGATTTCACCAGGCGGTCTCACCCAGGACAGAGAGCACCTGGGGCTTAAACCATCTTATCATTCATCCCTGGAGTTAGAAGGAACTAAGCTCTGAAATTCTATTTTTTCTAGTGAGCAATTAAAAGGGATTTTAAGACTTCTGCGTTCATTTAAAACTTTGGTTCAATGCAAACCACCTGCACCACCTGTATGTTATGGTTGTGCACATGCTCCCTGCCCAGGAGACTGTGGGGTCACTGAGATGAGGACCCAGTCTGGTGCATGGATCCCAGTGTGCTTAATTAGGGCTGCTTAATGAATGAGTTAAAATGTCTCCTTGTTTGGCCCTCAAGTCCTCGTTGGTGTTTTGTTCTGTAAGAATTCCTACAAGTGGGAAAAGCGGCGGAGCCTGATTTACCTGGTGTTTCAGAGAAGAGCAGAAATACACAGGTGTGCCCAGAAGGCTGCTGTGCCCAGGACCCAGAGTCTCTGCCCCCCTACACCTGTCCCCGGCTGCAGTCCCCAGTTCCCATGCATTTCCTGAACCCATCATCTCTTCCCCGCAGGGAGAGACCACCTGAGTTACCTGGCAGGCGTCGTAGTTCGAATTCTGGTACCCAGCACACAGCATGTTTTTGGTGAGTTTTGTAAACAGCTTGGAACATTCCTTCCAGTCTGTGATGACCATTGGCACTTTCATAAGATCGTTTTTCATGGAGTTTTTTTCAGCTGGACCACAGGAAAAATGCATTAGAAAAGCCACCAAGAAGCAGGTCTCCATGGAGACGACACAACTGGCTGTGCCCTACTAGCATCCTGCACACCTCAGCTCCACAGCCCCGACCACCACCCACACCCCTCATGGCCTCACCCTCTGTGGCCTCCAGTAGCACCAGGCAACCCACACTCTCCCAAATACGCCCACCTGCTGGATCCCTCTGGATCCCTCCTCTCCTTTAGACCCTTGCTCCACCCCAGCCAGGCCTGACTCCCAGCAGCCCCGCTGACTCCGTTTCTCAGGGAACCTGGCTAGTGACCATTTCCTGGCACCGTCTTATCTCATCAATTTGTTTTCCCCTTATTACTTATTATGATGGGCACACAGCTCCCCACAAAGGGCCATGTGAAGCTGCTCTGTACCCCAGTAAAAATGCACAAGGATGGGTTGTCTGCAACTCCTTGGAGGAGACTTCAGGGGGGTTATGGTCTGGCTCTGCAGGTGTCACGAATTTGCCCAGACTTTTCTTCTTCATGAACTCTGAGCACACAGAAGTTTCATAACTCTTCCCCTTGCTGGGGGTTTTTAATTTTGTGTGGTCTCACCTGCTTCTAGCTTTGAGAACTGCCTGAAGCCAGAACCCCAACTCTACCCACTGTCCTCTGCTGAGCTCCAGAAATGTACAGACACACACACACATACACACACACACACACACACACACACACACACACACACACCAACCTCGACCCAGGCTTGCTCCATATCACCGGATGGGCCCAAGTCTGTGCTGTCTCCATGACTACCCTGCCTGTCTGCTTTGGGCTTTGCCACGTTATCCATGGGGTAAACCAGCAGGGCTTTCCTCACACCTTTCGTCACACTGTATGTCTTCTATTCTGGCCAAGGAACAACCCAAGTAACAAAGAAACTCCCAAGAGTGTTGGGCAGGATGTCCTAGCCTAGACTGCCGTGGGCATCAGGGATGCTAACAGGAAGCAGTAAGACCCACCCCTGGGAGACAGCTGAGAATAAAGAGCAGAGTGGCCTCTAGTCATTAACCAAAGGAGCCTGTGCTGTATGTGCTTGAATAAGCCACACCCGGGACTGCCGGACTTGGCATTTCAGCCAGGCCTCAGGGATGCATGCCCCCGGCGGGCGCAAGAGACCAAGAAGACCCTCCATCAGTGGACAAAGATCTATCCAGGGCAAGTCTTGCTCCTGCCTCCTCTCCCCTCCCACGGCGTGGCTCTTCCCCGGCAGCTCTCCCCAGAAGCAGGCATCATGTACTTGAGTTGGTCTGTCCCCATCCTGCCACCCAGCACTGGTGCCAGCTGACAGGGCTGGGCTGGGGGGGCAAGCAGATGGGCACTTTCAGACCGCTGAACTTGATGGGCGAGGCCAGCAGCAGCAAACCGATATCATTGTCCATGGAAGCTCTCCTGTAGTCCTTGTGAAAGATGATTCTGGTGACATGCTTAATTTCCATGCTTGGGCAGGTTAAGTCATTGGTTCCCAGTACAACATTCAGTTCTTGGGGGCTGGTGGTGGCAGATAACCAGAGAAAGCGAGGACAGGAAGGAAATCACAGAAATGCACAGAATTCACTCAACCCCTGAGCCTACATTCCATGTATTTCTAGGGACCTTTAGGATGGAGCTATGGGGCCTGTTGCTCAGAAGGTGGGGGCATTTGAAAAGTAGAGAGAGAGTGCAAAAGCAGGGCGGGGCAGCCCAGATCCTCAGGGAATGAGACGCCAACATGGCACAGAGCAGAGGCAAAGCTCAGTGTGGAAAAGCAGAACCCACAGAGGAAGGCTTGGCTCAGGGATAAGGAATAACACACATGACTAATACTTTGCCGACATCACTTGGTCCACCAGCATTTCAGAGGTCCAGGAGCAGAGTTTAATCTGGTCTTGCCACTGGCCAAGCAGGAAGGCCCCTCAGGGATAAGGCACTACGGGGACCCACTCCAGGCTGGCTGGGAAGGAACTTTCTAGAGGCCAATCTATTTATCCCATGAAGAAGGTGCTAAAAGAAGGCTTTTGTTTTGCCAGGGCAAAACTCCATAGGGTTTTATTTTGTTTTCTGGGGCTGGGGATTGAACTCAGGGCCTCATGCATGTTTAGCAAGTATTCTACCACTGAGCTACATCCCCAGCTCTGTCCACAGGGTTTTGATCCAGCCCTCAAAGCCAGCTTTCTGGGTATTTTCCAGTTGTCTTGAGAAGGTAAAGCTGAATGTTCATGTGCCAAAGCCAGGCTTTTAATCCTGCCTTTCTCTACTGGTTCCGGGCCCCGAGTGGACTGCCTGACTGTACCAGACCACAACTCCTTACCCATAAGGCAGAGCTATTGCTTCTACCTGCCCCAGAGGGTCACTGCATAGTTAAATGGGTTAACACAGGTGACCTCTTAGTGGGGTCACTGGCAAACAGTTAGTAAATGCCTCTGTCCGCAGATGGCCTGGTCAGATGGCTGGGAACGCAGACTCCCAGAATCAGGATTCTCTCCTAGGAGCACTCAGTGAGCATGGTGTCCTCTGACCACCTGGCTGCGGGTGCTCAGTGACCTCAGGGTAGCCGACCGTCCCTGTTCTTGGCCCAGTGTTATGGTTGATACATTGTGTCAACTTGGGGAATCTAGAGGTTTAGCTGAGTGACTCAGGAGGAAGCTGGGGTGCTTCCTTTGTAAACATCCTGAGGCTGTGGAAGAGGAGGGCATGGAGATTGTGTGAGAGGTTCACGATCCCTGCGTGGGGGTAGGCTGTTTACAATGTAGGGAAGACAAAGAGGCTGCTTGCAGCCATTCCTCCCTTTTGCTCTGGTTATTTTGCTGTGCTCTGCTGCCATGAACAGTTTGCCCTCTGCCATGTGCTACTCCACCTCTGAGTCAGCCAAGTATGGACTGAAACCTCCACAAACTGTAAGCTAAATAAACCTTTCCTTTCTTCATTTTGGGTGTTGGGTATTTTGTGTCAGCAAGGAGAAAAAAGTAACCAAGACACTCATTCTCAGTCAGCTGCCCCAGTGTCCAGGTTGGGGAGGGGTGTCCTTCCTGTCCTGTCCAGCTCAAGAGGGGACAGCACTAGGCTCTCTCCAGGCAGTAAGGTCTGAGTGAGTGTGTGGGTGCCCTGGGGCCACACTGGCAAAACCACCGGCTGCAGTGCCTGGGTACTCACGATATTTCCTCGAAAGTTAAGCAGTGCGCAGCCGTAAGAATCCACCACTCGCTGAGGATGGCACCGCCACACATGTGCTCATTGGCGACCTGGATACTCACCTGCCACGGGAACTCACCCTCCTCAGCCTCCATCCCCCCGATGATCCGGGAATGCTGAGTCCTGCCCTCAAAAGTGGGTCTTTCACCGCATCCTGCCGGGATGGAAGGGAGCAGGAGGGAGGAGCTGCGTCAGCACCCACGTGGCCAGCAAGGCCAGAAGAGGGGCTTGGACTCAGGTGTCCCTGCTCCTGCACCGTCCTGGCCTGCAGGCCCCTCCTGTGGTCCTAGAAAGCCCACAGGGCTCAAGGCTGGGTGGGGAGCATTGGAAATACGTCCGCAGCCAGCCCTGGTGTGGTTGGCGAAACAGTGATGCTCAGAGAAGTCCCAGTTCTCTGGGCCATGTCCTGGGGCCTGTGAATATTTTCCCTCACAAGGTAACAAACCCTTGGGGAGACGGAATTAAGCTCACTAATCAGTTGACCTCAAAATAGGGATTGTCCCAAATGTTCCCAAGGGACCCCATCTAATCACAAGGGCACTTCAGGGAGCTGGAGAGTAGCACAGGCTGAGTGTAGCACAGGTCAGGTCCCAGTAGTGAAAAATTTAAGCAGTGGCAGAAGAAGAAGAAAAATCACTCAGCAGGAGACATGACTAGGGAAGCAAGAAAGGCCCAGGGAGGCACTGGCCTAGGGGAGTGGCCGAGGCGTGGAGCTGGGGGCAGAGTCAGCGGCTGCTTCCCGAACAAGGGCCCTGCTCACTCTAACAGCCCGACTCCCCACACTCCTCTCCTGATGCTATTTTTCCAGTGTCAACTCACAGCAGCTTTGAGGATTTTGCACTGTGGGTTGCAGTGACCCAGTGGGGTCGTATCTGGTTTAAATAAATGGAGAAATGAGCAATGTGTATCGAGACCCTTTGGTCATCAGGAGCACAGAAGAGTTTTCAGGATGCTTGGACTTGCACTTCGTTTTAGTCGCTAGGCACACAGTGCACCCGGCACCTTATGAGGGCTGATTCTCTGTAACATTCACAGCCACTGTTATTTTCATCCCCATTTCACAGTCGGGATGACCAAGGCACAGGGAGGTCAAGTGATTTGCCCAAGCTCACGCAGCTTGTCAGTGGCCGAAGAAAGATCTCAGGAGTTGAGTTTGGCGCTCTTCCCACCTCCGCTGCTGCTCTGCTGGCAGCAGCTTCTCTCCACGATTGCCTGGTTTCTCCCTCACAGGTTCGGGCCTCTGCCAGGGACCGCTGCTCCCTAGAGCTGCTGCCGGCCTGTGCCTAGCACAGCACTCCTGACCTGGCTCGTCTGTGTCCCCTCCACTGCGGTACGGTCCCTCACCATGCTAGCCCGGCAGCAACGCCCTCTTGGCCTGACTCTGACACAGATATTAAATGCCATGAGACAGGCATGCTGGGTGATGTTGGGCCCCTGAGAGGCACTCAACAGCCACAAGGGCTCCTCAGATACAAGCATTCTGTCCTGGGAAACGTATCCAAAGGGGCAAAGCTGCACTGAGAGATGCCTGCTGCCCTGATGGTCAGGATAGCAACCAACTGAAAGCTACCTAAACGTTAGGGCTGAGAAGTGTCCTCATCGCCTGGATCGTCAACTGCATCCCAGCCATCAGAGTGATGCTCCTGGGGAATGTTTCAGGATGTAGGAAAATGCTTGTGATATAAAAAGTCAGGACAGAAGTTATATTTAAAACCTGTGACTTTTATCATGTTAAAGATGTGCATGTAGACATGCAAAGGAAATACATCCAGACACCCAGCGTGTGAGGAGCTTGACTGGCCAGCAGGTGACTGTCACAGATGTCTCCTCTCTGAAACACAGCTGTACCACTTGCCTGAAGCTCCAGGGCAGATAGAAGAGCCTGACCCTTGGCTGTCACTTCCTTGTCACATGGTTTGGGGAGGCTACTTCTGCTCCTCATTCCTGAGGGCCCTGCCTGGTCCTACCTTGCGCGACTGATGTAAGGATGGAACGAGGCAGAGGCTGAGGTGCCTGCCACATGTCTGGCACAGTGGACATCCTGGCATAGCTGGCATAGCTGGCAAAATGTCTCCTATCCATTTTGCACCAAAGCCCCCCAGACTAGCAGCTAGGTCCATCCTCCCGGCCTGTCAGGGCGCCACCAGCACAGAACCATGTGAGGACCAGCCCGGAGCCCAAGCTTAGAAGCAGTGGGGGCTACAGAAAAGGGGGCAGTGATGTGACTGACGATGCTTTTGGGTTTCCTTACCATCGGACCTAAGGGGCCGGTTCCTCTGATGATCTCCCCCACCCGTACCCCACACCATGCTCCTTCCGTGACCCCAGGCTGGACTGAAGGAGGCCGGGTGACTGGGCTGTGCACTATGCCAGAGGCTGTGGGAGGCAAAGAGCTCTGCTGTTTCCTTGTGAGTGACTCTGGGCAAATCCTCAACCTACAGGAGCTGTACTGCTGCAGGAGCTGTAGCCCAACCAAAGGCAGAAACTGCCTGGCAGTGGGGGACGCTGTCTGGGGACTGCTCCCTGCAAGAGACAGGGACTCCTTAGGGAGCTGGGAGGAGCTGGGAGGAGCTGCCTGTAAGGACAGAACTCCCTGGAAGTTGGCCTGCTGGGGGTGCCAAGCTGTCTGCTGGAGAAGAGAAAAGCGGAGTGGCAGCCATGGTGGCTCACGCCTGTAATCCCAGCACTGTGGGAGGCTGAGGCAGGAGGATCAGTAGTTTGAGTCTAACCTGCACAATTTAATGGCTTAGTGAGATCCTGTCTCAGAATAAGAAAAAAAATTTTGAAAGGACTGGGAATGTAGCACAGTGCAAAGGCCTCTGGGTTGAAATTTTTGTACACTCCCCACCACCAAAACAGAGGTTTGACTTCGAGGAAGAGTGCTCTGGGACATCCCACAGCCATCTGAGCTCTCGTGAGCAGGCCTCCTGGAGGCCAGGGAGCTGCTTCCTGAGCTTGGGTCCTAATGTCCCTACCAACTGCACAAAGGGATGTGGGAATGGTGACTTCCTGCCCAGCCCTGCCCAGAAAGCTGATGGGGCCCTGGGAGAGGACTCCACGTACCGAAATCTGCCGCCTTGACATGGGGCATGAGCAGCAGAATCGGGAGCAGGAGCATGCTGGGCTGGGCTGTGCCAGGGGTGATGGAGGCTGAGGTCGGGAGAGGGACTCCAGCCTGACGGCCACCTTCTTAAGACCCAGGGGCTGTGATGTCACAAAGGGCATGGGCCCAGGTCAGGCAGATTCTTCCCACTGTTTTGTTTTCAAGATGGCTCCCCCCAGGAAGTCTGGGAAGGCTTTCTGATCTGGGCCACCTTCAGGCCGAGTGGGTGTCCCACACTTCCACAGACACCTATTTCTGGCCTCCGCCACACCCAGCCCTTCTGCAAGGCCCACATCCTCTGCCCTGGGCTTCTCTGGGAGGTGGGTGGGACATGGGGATGTGGGGACCAGGACAGGGGGAGTCCCAGGAGACCTGAGGCCTCTTCTGACACTTACACCCTGTGTGTTCCAAGGACTCTGACCTGCGGCCCCAGGTATGACTCTCACAGGTTGTGTTCAGGGGTCCTGGCTACCCTTCAAACCCTGCCCAGTGGGCCATGCTCCCTGCCCCCTGTGCTTCTGGATTGAATCACATGGTCTCCCAACCCCAGACCACACCTGTCCTTCCTTTCCTAAAGGAGGAAATGCCAGACTCAGGAGGAAATGCCCAATGTGTGGTCACTGCACTGCTGGGTTAGAATTTGCACTTCTCTGGGTGCTGGCTTGCATAGACTCGCCAGAGCCCCCTTGTCTGCCCATGTGGCCACTGATTGGGCCCCAGGGCCAGAGGAGGCAGTGATCATTTCCCTCACCACAGTGGCCACAAGTCCCCAGCCTCTGTGTGTTCCTGGACTCCTTCTGGGCAGCAGAGGCCTTCACTGCTGCCTGGAGAAATCCAAGGTGAGGCCAGGTGACTGGAGGCCCCCTCCACCGCTGAGGACATGGCTCTGGCTACTTCCAGCCCCTGAGATTCTCCAGCTCCCAGAGGCAGCTCCTTGCACACAGCCTCTCCTGGCTGCCCAGTGTCCCCTCTGCAGGCTGAGCACCGCCTGCTGAGTGGCTCTGAGACAGCATCAGTGCCCTTGCCCCAGATAATACCTCCCCTGCTCCTCAGACTGCCCTGGACCCAGGGGTGATGATCTCAAGTCACCTGCCACCTCGGCCCTGGTCTCACCACTCACTCTGGCTCCTGGCCCTTGGGTGGCCCTGCTAGCTGTGTCCTGGTTTTACTGTTGCCCATCTTTGGGCAAGTCTAGGGCATGGATTGGAGAGCAATTTCAGTGCTCTGAAGGGGAGTGTCAGGGACTCAGAGATGGAAGAAGACACAGGAGGAGACAAGTGTCCAGGGACTGTTGGCAGCAGACATTCTCCTGGTGACATCATGGAAGTGCTGGCCAGCGGTCCTCTGGCAGTGGAGTGCTGTGGATTTGGGACAGATTCAGCAAATAAAAAAAGGGCACCTGTGCCAATTTGAGTTTCTAGTTAACAAGAGAATTTTTAATATGCCCCACACAATGTTTGGCACATACACTAACAAGGAAATCACTGTTTACCTGCAGTTTATGTTGTGGTGCCTATGTCTTATCTGGCAGCCCTGATGCTGATTTCCAGGTACTGCCCTGCATATCCCAATACTCCGGAAGGGGTTGGCAGGGTGGGGAGCCTGGTGTGTCCCTTCTCCCAGCCTCTCCCGGATGTCAGCCAGGTCCTCCCTGGGGACCTGAGTCTGACCCACCCCTGGGAAATTGCAGGGAGCAGCATGGCCACAGCCACTGAGTCTCTGGGAGGGAGGCTTCCAGACGGGGACCGACCTGGATGTCAGCATTTGTCTGAGATCCCTTGGGGGTGCTCAGCGAGAGATGCTGGGGTTGGCACTGGTCTCTGTGCAATGGGCTTCCTGCAGGGACAAGAGGACCACAGGAGCAGGCTGGGATGCACCTGCAGACACTCAAGGGCTGAGAAAGCTGAAGCCACCTTCATACACAGACCATCCCCGTGGGCCAGCGGGGAACATGAAAGAGCCAACGAAAACCCCACCTGAGACTCCGTCTTCCACGTCCAGCAGGCCCAGACTGTGGCAAGCTCACACTGGCTCACCCCTACCTGTGCCTCCCGACGCCCTCACCCCAAGCCCCAGGGGAGCTGAGCAGAGACAGCTTGGCTGCTGACCAGACCCCAGCCAGGGAGGGAACTGAACGCAGAGTGAAGGGGTCAGTTTATAACGGTAGGCTCCGCTGATCCATAGTCGTGGGTGTAGGGTGATTCCACGAGGCCTCCTCGAGTTTTCTCATCTGGATAGGACAGACTATCCACTGCATGGCTTTTGAAAGGTCCGTGGAGAACACAAAGCTGGGCTTCCTTCCTAGTCTGTGCGTCACTCCTGTTTAAATGCAGCAATAGTCACAATGCCCATGCCATTAATAGGTGCCTTTGCTGCAGGGCTGCCCCTAAGGCCAGTGGGGAAGGTTGTGGCTTCTCCAATATGGTGGTTTGCTGGACAGCCCCTGTAAACCCTTGCCTCAAGCCACCCATCCTGTATTTTCATGATAGATGTGACAGTTGGTCACACTACTTCCTGCTGAGCCAGGGATCCACCCAAATCTCTTCCAATGGACCAGTTTGGGCAGCCATTACCAGGAAGCAGGTGATACCATGGACTAGGACCTTGCAGGCACGAGGGTCTCACCAGGATCTAGCAGGGATACAGAGACTTGGGGACAATGTACCTTGTCTCTTCTCCGACCTTCACCCAGACTCTCTGTTCTGGAAGGTGTCCCCCTGTCCACAGTGCCCCACGCCACTGAGGAGTGGTCTGCAGGCAGCATTAGTGCATGTGGGCTCTGGAGGCAAACCGTAGGAGTCAATCCCTGCTTCCCCCACTTCTGTGAGGGCCTTGGGCAGGCTGCCCCACCCTTGGAGCTTCTTGTCTCTACAAAGCCCACAAGAGCACCTACCCCCAGGCCTGGAAAGGGCAGCTGCCGTCACAGTGACTGCTGCAAAGGAGGGTCCAGGACACATTTGCTGTGATGAGGATGACCTATAGCTGGATCACAACACTAACCGCCTCCTGTGCATTTGGCGTCGGTGGCAGTTCATGGCCCCATGCTTAGCTCAGGTACCCGATGTCAGCGTCAGAGGTCATCTTGAGATGGCCCCCTCTGCTCCCAAGTGATGTCCCAGGAGGAGGGGCAGTGAGGCAGTTTGTTCTGTGACCTCCTTCTAGCCAAGGAGTTTGCATTTGCCATTACTTTTTTATATATTACAAATACGAAAAAATCAATTTTATTTAGTATCAAGGAAAAAGTCAATGTAAAACTGTTTCATGCCTACCAGAAAAGTAAAAATTTGAAAATAAAAAGAATCAGTGATGATTTTAACACTTGTACAGCACTGGTAAAAGTTAAAATTGGTGTAGACAAAGGGAACATAATTTAGTCTTTTGTAACAATTTTGAAGTCACAAGCCCTATGAGTCTACATCTTCCCCCTTTAGAATAACCCAGAGAAACCCTCATACTCATGATCTAGAAAACTCATGCAAGAATATTCCTAGCAGCACTGTCCAGTGTTAGCAAAAACATGGTTCAACCCAAATATTCATTAATTGTAAAATAAGACTTAAATTTTTGACACCTTCATTCAATCTAATTTTATACGCAATGAAACAGAAAGTATGGATGTGTAAGAACATAGACAGATCCCAAGATGTACTAGTGAATTCGAATAGTCATGGGACATGGATTAATTCTATTTATATGAAGTTGAAGTACACTGCTGTCACCTTGAGGCTGCAGAATAATCCTGTAAACTGGGTCGGGTGAGCCCCTCCAGTGTTTCACCGAGCAGGAAAGGCTGCCGACAGCCTAAGGAGACAGATCGACCTTGTCGGTTACCAAGCTTTACGCCAGTACTAAAACCCAGGCCCACCCAGCTCCGGAGGAGGCTGCTCCTCCGTGTGCTTCTGTAACAGCATGATCTGGGTCCAGGTCTCATGAAGCCGAAGAATGAATGTGGGGAGAAAGGAGGCAGGAGGAATGTCTACTAAGAAGAGAGAAATAGCTCCCCATAGTCAGGAGGAGACCAGGAAGGGGGTTGCCGAGGGGACTTTTCATGTAGAAATTTTTATGCTCAAGAATGACTAGAACCCAGACCACTCCAAGTCAGTCTAAAGTTAACCTCAGACTGAAACAACTTTACTTGAACTAGAAAGGAGCCTAGGAGGAGTTGAGGCATGTAGCAAGCACAGTCTGCGGGTGCCTCTTGGCCTCTGCCCTATCCAAGTGACTTATGTAACGAACAAGGTGGGGAGGAAAACGCTTTCCAGACAGGTAGGTGCGGAAATTGTCGTAGCTCATCCAGCATCTTGTGTATTACCTAAGGGCTTGTCCCGTCCCTGAACTTAATTGTCCACCTGGTTCTGGTGAACCCTTCACCTCAGGCCTGTGCTTGCCTGACCAAGGCCTGGTCACCCTTACTGTGCCTTGGGCCCACCCCCCACCACTATCTTCTACCTAACTTGCCTGTCTCTTAATACTCTGACATCTGATCACTTCTAATTCTTACATAATTTTGATTAATGTCATCAAAAACCCATGAAAGGAGATGAAACCCTAGAATGACTCTCCTAAGAGAATACAAGCCTCTGGGAGTGGGCCTGGGACTGGAACACGTCACAGCACTCACAGGTCAACCTCCAACCCTCCTCTCAAGCATTCATTCATTCACTCATTCAGTCACTCCCACTATTTGCTAAATGCCTCCCATGCACCAGGCACCCTGTTAGGAACTGGGAAGGAAGAGTAAATAAAAAGGAAAAGCCCTCCCTCTCATCAAAGTGAGAGTCCAGTAGGAGAGACAGATGTAGCCCATGGCAGATGGTCACTAGTGCTATGGCAGAGAGGGCAGGAATGGGAATCAGGAGAATGTTTTGGGAATGGGGTGACAGAGCCATCACCTGACCGCTGAAGAAAGAGAAGGATCCTTGGTGGGTAACTGGGGGCTCTTGGATTTCGGGGATGCTTGTAGATAACTACTCTTTCTGGCAGCAGGTATTTCATTCAGCCAGTCACCACGTATTTACTCGCTGAGTGGGGAGGACTGAATTTGTGAATGAGAAGAGGTAAGAGGTGGCCTTCAAGAAAGTCAGAGGAGAGGGAGGCTGTTGAGAGCTTTTTCTTTGGTACCAGGACTAGAACTCAGGACCTCACACTTGCTGGGCAGGTGCTGCGCCACTGAGCTCTTTTCCCGGCCTTTTGCAGGTTTAACAGAGGACTGATGTACCATAAATGAGAAGGATGTGAACAAGAAGAGAGAGTGGCGATGGACACGGAGAGAATCTAACAGAGGGGGAGGCAGGAGGCACCTGTCTGCTGGGAGCACTCCTCTCATTTCCCAGCCCACACCGGCTCCTGGCTTTCTTTCAGGTCGGGCAATCACCACTGGGCACTTCTGGCTCTGCCGTGGTGCCAAGCAGTCTGTGTCCTCGTCTCTTGGGCTCAGGCCCCCTGGTCTCTGCATTCTCCAGGCATCTTCTCTATCCTGTGACCCTGGAGAGCGGCACCTCTACCCCAGACTTCTGGGTCTGCAGGAGGCGCAGCCTGGACATCCTGAGCACTCTGGGTCTCGGTCCCTCTGCGCCCTCCCTCTCCCGCCTCTCCTTGCTGCAATTTCTCAGCAGCCCTCCATCTGCGGCTACCAGCGTCGCTTCCTGTAGCACCACAGCCACTTCCTATGCCACGCTCTCTTTCTTGGTTTTATCCTGCCTAAAATAATCTCTGTGCTGTACCCCAGAGTAATCCTTGAGCACAGATGTTAGCAAATGATCCTCTTTAATTCTATCCCTTCCCCTGTTGAGAGCCCCTCACAAGACTGAGCAGGGCTACAGACAGAAATCTCCTAACAAGGCACATGAGACCACTGAGCTCTGGTTGCAGAGAATATATAAACGGTCCCAGAGACCCAAAGCTTTGAATGCTGGGCAGACACGAGCCCTGATGGCTCCTCAGAGTTGCTCAGGGTCAAGGGTGAGAGGGGACCACACAGACAAACACTGGCCCGACCTGGCCCTTCCACCACTGCTGCAGAGGGAACGCCAAACGGGGAAAGAGTCCGTTGAGTGAGCCTATCTGAATCCCCCCTGCCTGGCCCCAGGGCTTACTGTGATGTCACCAGAGGCCCGCATCACGCACTTGTGATGCAGGGTCAGCTGCTGCCCTCATGGTGTCCATTGCATAGGCTGGAGGTGAAGTGGGTGATTCTGGACTCTTCCAGGGCAAGATGTTCTCACTTCTAATTGCACTGCTCATGGCCCTCAAGGGACAATGCCAGGGTGAGCCAGGTGGGTGCCAGGCCAGCCCGCAGCAGAGGGTGGGAAGAGGTGTGCCCTCTCCCCTCTGGCTCCCGTACAGCAGATTGAGGGTCCCGAGGGTACCGAGTTAGAGCCAAGGGCTCTGGTAATGCGAGTATAACTGGGAATCAGGTGGAATCAGCAGCGATGCCTCCTGAACCACCCCCTGAGGTCTAGGCCCAGAGTTCTGGACGCACAGGGGACTTGGAGCACAGACTGAAGCACAGCTCAACAAGCGGAGGTGCTTCTCCTGGCTCCACCCTCTTCTGAAAAAGGCCCTGGAACAGGCAGGGGTTGGGGGCCTGGCGTAGGGCTTCCCAATATCTTCCCGTAGGGCCGCAGTGTCTCCCCAAAGGGATTTCCTGTCACTTAATCTGCGTTTCCCAGGTGGATCTGACCGTAGGAGCACACCACACTTGCCCTTAGACCTAACTTGCTGTCAGCCCATTCCCAGCCTATGTATAACTTTTTCTGCTCATGTTTTAAAGAATGACCTGTTCCCATAGTTTCTGTTATTCAGGTGAGCTTCAGAAGTTGATTTGCCAGACTCTTAAACTGTAATAATGTTAGCCCTTTGTCTCTTCTCTGTGGTGTAAAATCTCTTCTAATTCTTTAGTACTCTTGCAACTTTATTTTGGACCAAACTGAGACCAGAAGTTTATGTAACACATTTGCCAATATTTGGACTGTATTTCTAGGCTTTTATTTGATACATCGAAGGGCTTTTTCATTCCAAGATTAGACCATAATCAGATTTGCTGAATGGGAAGATAGCATGAACTCTGAAGTTAGAGTGTGTTCTAATTACATTTCGTCCATGTGCTTGCTCTGTGATCTTAGGATTAGCTACTTACCACAACTGTATTTGTTCCCTTCTGTAAAATGACGATCTTAGGGGGTTGTGAGGATCAATATGTATGAAACTCTGAGAACGGCGCCTCGTACCGTAAATACTCAAAATGTGTTAGCTATTTATTATTCCAGAACTTTTCCGATTTCACTTCCAAAGTTTACATTTCCCATCCTGAGTTGGAAAGCGTATTTTATTTCTTCTATCTATTACATTTATACTTAAAATCCATTTGGCATCAGTTTCTTATACAGCATAAACTAAGGACCAAGTCGTTTGTGGCAAAATAGATGGAACGGGGGGACCCTGAGTGAAATGAGCTGGATACAGAAAGACACACAGCCGGTGCGCTCACCCACAGCTAGAAGCCAAGAGGGTTAACGTCCAGGGAAAGGGTAGAAGTGCGGCTGCTGGAGGCTGCCGAGGCCAAGGGGAAGAGAGCAGAGAGGTTGGATGAGGGACGACCAAACGCAGGGAGGCAGGGGCAGCGGGTCCTAGGGCTCCACCGCACAGTGATAGACCTATTACCTATTTTATTATCAACAACCTACTACTTTAAGAAGAACTAGAAGAGTTCAAGGTTCTAAAGACAGAAGGGATGAGGTGGCAATGCGATTTCTCTGGCCCGACCGCTACACATTATATACAAACAGTGAATTATCACACTATGCCACATAAATAGGTATAGTTATTGTGTCAGTTAAAAAGAAAATAAAATTAAAACATGAACTTCCTTGCACCTGGGTATGCAACTGGCCCAGCCCCATCTTCTGAACCAGTGTCCTCCCCCCATGGCCACTTGTGGGGAGGTCTTCTCTCATTGTGCCAGGCTGGTTCTAGATTCCTCAGGGTTCACTGGTGAACTGCACTTACTGATTTTTGTGCTTCATACATTGCTTTTTAATGTGCCTAGATTTATGGCAAATAATGAAATGTGATCAGTCCTTCAGTGGTGCTGCTCTTGGTCAATCGCATTTCTAATTTCAGACCAAGGTTTTCAAGTTCTACAAACAAAACTGTTTCAACGGGGACTGCATTTAGCAGTGTGCAGGACAACTGGGGAAGTTTGCTCTCTTTATCAAAGACCGAGTGCTCTCATTCACGGATATGTTACACCACTACGTATTTATCTCAGTAAGACAGAGAATTACATTTTTTAAGTAAGGGTTTTGTGCATATTTGTTTACCTTTATTTCCAGATATATTGTGATATTGACACTAATGTAAATATTATTTTTATACTTTATTTTTATATTCATTTGATGTTAGTATATAGATTTTTTAATATTAATCTTTAATGACCTTGCTAAATTCACCTGTCCACTATAGTGATTGATATATACATTTTCTTCTGGATTTCCTGTATTCATAATCATCAGTGAATAATATTTAATTAATTAATTAATTAGTTAATTAATTAATTTACTTATGCTGTCCAGGGGATGGGACGCAGGGCCTTTGCAGTGAGTTACAACCCTAGTTACAACCACACAGAGAGAAGAGATCCAGAATCCAAGGATTCCCCTATGCCTGGGACAATCCTTCAGCCTACGCTGAAGGAATGCCACCCCTGTGCCCACGCTTCAGAGGGAGAATATCCCATGAAACAGTCCCCGTTCCTCCCAGCTCACCCTCCACCAGGTCCCCAGGCAAAGTTGACCAGGATGATCAGTGATTGCCCTCCGGCCTCCCAGGGAAGAAAGGGTTTGTAACCCTCTTACAACCCTTTTTATTTATTTATTTTTAAAATTTAAGACAGGGTCTCATTTCCTCACTAAGTTTCCCAGGCTGGGTTTGAACTTGCAATCCACCTACCTCAGAGAGTTTTTTCTTCATTTCTTACCCTTATATATATATTTTATTTTCCTCTTGTGCAGGTTAAGTAGGATGACACATAAAATGGATCTGTTGGCATGGTGTATGTTTTATCCGCCAACACGTTTCTAATTTTTCTATATCTTTATAAGAAAGCAAGCATATTTTATTTTCAAATCCATTTCATTAATTTATTACTGATATATTTGGGCTTGAATCTGGCCTCTTATGGCTTTCTATGTACACCCTCTCCCCCCAATTTTTTCTCTTGTTTTTTAAGTAACATTTTTAAACCAAAGATAATTCTATAAGTGACACAGGAGATACACCTCTGTCACCAGTGACCCCTGGAATAACGTTAACATTAACAAACATCACTAGCCTGCTCACCTCTTCTCCCTGTGGAGGCGTCCAGAGGCCAGGGTGGGGTGGGGCAGCTGCGTCGGTACTGCGTGAATGTGGGCACCTGCATGTTGGGGAAGCTTCTGCACCCCACTTGTCATCACCTGGGCTGCTGCAGCAACTCTTCAGAATGCGAAGTCTATGTCTGTGATTCCACTCGCAGCCTAGGTTACTTCCCAGGCAGCCTCACTGCTAGGGTGCGGACCCCGAGGCTCCTTGCCAAAGCCGCAGCAGTTGATCAGGCGATCAGCACTGCGGGGACCAGGAATCCACCTCTTCACAAGGTGTCGAGAGCCAAGGACACTTCTGTCTCCGGCTGTATGCTGCATTTCCTTCTCTTCCTCAGCACTCACTCTGGTGCTTCAGGCAGGTGACATCAGAGCCCACACCTGTCCCCAGCCTCCACCAGAAAGCAGGTGCAGCTGGCATATTCCATCAGTTTGCATGTTCAGTCTTCAGTTAGTTTTCCTTTTCTTTGTTTCTGTCTGTTCTTTTTAAAATTTTCATCTTTCCTCTTAGGAGCTTTTACTTTAGAACATTCCATGTTTTCTGAAATGTCCTTGTATGGAAGAGCTCTCACCTGTGTTCCTCCTGGTGATTATCCAAACAAACGTATTACCCAGGTATATTTTGTACATTATTTTTGGAGTAGTTTTACATGATTTTCATTTTTAAGCTGTTTTTAACTCAGGGCTAGCTGCAGAAGACCTGTCTTTGATGCATGACCTGGTAGAAAGTTGTTATCTGTCCCTTTTCCATCAGCCTGGCGTTCTTTCTTCCCCGGGAGGCTGGAGGGCAATCACTGATCATCTTGGCCAACTTTGCCTGGGGACCTGGTGGAGGGTGAGCTGGGAGGAATGGTGACTGTTTCATAGGATATTCTCCCTCTGAAGTGTGGGCTCAGGGGTGGCATTCCTTCAGCGTGGGCTGAAGGATTGTCCCAGGCATAGGGGAATCCTTGGATTCTGGATCTCTTCTCTCTGTGTGGTGATTCCTTGGGACCCAAAGCCTCTTACTTCCTGAGTCAGGCAGCTCCACATTTTTCTCTGCAAAGATGGCTCTAGTTCCTGCCACAAGGCTTAGCAGCGTCCTCACCTCGACCATAAAAAAGCCAAGTCAGAGTTTGTGAAAAGTGTCACGAAGTCAAGGTGTCACTCCCTGTCCAAGAGGCGACAAGTGGCCCAGAGACGCCCTCTCCTTCACACTGCCTGCCTAGGCCATGGGCATTTGTGTCTGAGTTGTGAGAGTTATGGGGATCTATGGTGTTTTGCCTCATTTTGTCCCCAGAACTTTGGTCTTTGAGGATGTTGACTGTCAGTGTCTCTTTCATCCTTGTAAAATAATACCATATTCTGAAAGTACTTCAAGTTTGTTTGATAAAATTGGTTCTTCTAATTTCAGGATAGAATTTAAAACAGTGTACTGTGGCCAGTTTCAATATGGATGGCTGTATTGTGTACTGTGTGATTGTGTGTGTGTGTGTGTGTGTGTGTGTATTTATAAGCCATCTTTCTTCAAAGTCATTTTATACTTATTTTACAATTCCAACAAAACAAGTCAGAGTTTTACCTGGGAAATTCAAGTGCTTTTTCATATACATGTAATATCTATTATATTATTTCTATACCAAATTCCTTTCTATTGCTTCTCATTTCCCTGGGCTGACCAGCTGCAGGATTCATTCAGGAATCTCTTTGCTTGAGATTGGACCCTTGCCTATTTGCATATGGTCTGCACCTTCCCCCGTCTCCCCACCCCTCCACACGTCCTCTTTGGATCCTGGTAAATTGGATCCCCCAGTGTATCACCTCTCAGGTCCAAAGCCGCTTTTACCACCCGCCCTGGACTCTAAGCATTCCTCTCTGCACCCAGCGCACTGAGCTTTCCCAGTGTGAGGTGTTGGAGGGCTTCTCCTCCTGATGCTGTCTGACCTGCGTCTGTTCTCTGCTTCCTGCTCCTGCGGCTTGGTGGCCAGCAGGGTGTATGTCTGGGACCTCTGATAGAGCTCCGGAAGGGAGCCCATCCCTTAGTGAGTTCAACTCCTCTCCCCTATTCAGTGACCCCTGCTATATAAATAAACTAAGATGGCCTCTGTCTATTTGTCCCTACAGGGTTTTTTCTTTGTTTTTTGTTTGTTGCAGCAAATTGGCTCCTCTTAGTTCAAAAGCCTATGATGCCAAACTTACTATTTACACATCCAGTCATTTTAAACATAATCCAAACCAGCAGAGCCTGAGCCCTCCAGAGCCTGCCTGCTTTGTACACCCGTGTGAGGCTGCACACAGCATCTGCTAGTGGTAGCCAAGAGAAAGCCTGTGGCACTGAAGACCTTAAGCCACCGCTGCCCTTGGCTGTTGTCTGACCAGACTCCCCGCAGAGCTTGTGAGCAACACCTGGCCTGCCTTAGTCTCTGGGTGCTCTTACACTGGCAAGGGTGCCCCTGCCTGCAAACTGCCATGCACTGCCCAGTCAAAGCTGGTGTGAGCTACCTTTTCCTTTCATCCACCTCAGTTTGGGCTCCTGCCCAGGTGATCCAGCAGACTTTTGTCTCCCAGAGTGTTGAGAACAGCGCTCTCCACTGAGTTTGAGCCCCAGGGGTGGGAAAGACCCCTGCCTTCCTAGCTCCTTCCACTCCATTAGAGGGCTTGTCTCTTCATCGTTACTTCTGGTTATAGTTAGTGACTGTTCATAGTAATTTTTCCCTGGCCATATTACCACCTGGGCCCCGGCTCCTGATGGCCCATGGGCATCTGTGGTGGTCTCCGTTGCCACCCAACACTACCTGCCCTCTGGAGGAGCTCTGCCTGCCTTCCTGGGTCTCAGCTCCCAGGAAGTGAGGAATTGATGCTAAAGGGAGCGTGGTTTGCTGGCTCTGTCCCCTTGGGCCATTCCCCTGCCCTCACTGGGCTTTGCGCTAACCTTAGCTGAAAAGGTATCAGTGTGGGTCGAGGCTTTCTCTGTGCAGCTCATGACCCCATGGCTCCTTCCTCTTTCAGAATCAGTTCGCTGTGGCTACAGACCAGCCTTTCCCAACACAACATGGTTGCCATTCCATGAGATGCTGGAAGTCCAGGATGGCGAGTTCCCCTGGCAAGTGAGTATCCAGATGTCCCGGAGGCACCTCTGCGGAGGCTCCATCATACATCGGTGGTGGGTCCTGACGGCTGCACATTGCTTCCCAAAGACCCTGTAAGTCCCTGGACCATTGTCATCTTTTATACTGTGTCTCACTTACATGTTGTGTGGGCCATCACTCGGTGGATTAGTGCACAAGGCTTCTGAGGCCACAGGTTCTCTACCTGGTGTGTTCCAGTTGCTTTGGACCCAAAGTCTCTGCTCTCCACCCACTCTATCCTTACCCCCTGTACCATGTACAAAGGTAGGCTGCTAGTATTGGAGTATCAGGGCTTCCCTTCTCCCCATGCCCTCTGATATGAAGGCAATACATTGGACTATACTGTGCACGCGCTCACTGAGCACCTGCTGTGTGCTGTTCCAAGTGCGGGGGTGGGGGGACAGCATTTGAAAACGACAGGCAAGCACCCAGACACCAAGAAACTCCCGTCCTCTTCCCTAGGATGGATCCATCCCGTTTCCATTGGCCAGGGAAGTTGCCTGGGCTAATGGTTCTGCCAGCTCAGAGATTGGCTGGAGTCTAGACCCCATCCCCATCTACCTAACGTCTAGCCATTCCCCAGGCCACCAGCGCACACCCACTACTCTGGATTGTTCAGTATGTAGAGCTGTAAATTCTGTGGGTTGTGAATGACTCTACAGATGCGCCATGCCCCATGACTAGTGTTAGCCCTGATATCTTCTATTCATTCTTCAGATTTGAATTGGCAGTGGTAAATATCACCGTGGTCATGGGGGCCAAAGCATTCAGTGACATCCACTTGGAGAGAAAACAAGTGCAGAAGATCGTTATTCACAAAGATTACAGGCCGCCCCACCTGGACAGCGACCTCGCCCTGCTCCTGCTGGCCACGCCGGTACAGTTCACGCCCTTCAAAATGCCCATCTGCCTGCAGGGGAAGGAGGTATCCTGGGACCGCTGTTGGATGGCAGAGTGGGTATCAGCTTATGGGTATGGTATGTGTCTCCCCTTTGGAACCCGTAGAAGGCCCACAGTTAGGTTGTCCCGGGGAAGGCAGCATCCTGCTTTGGATGAGGGAAGACTTGGGTCTGAATTTGGCACCAGAGCCTCACCTCTCTCTGTTCCTTTATTTCTTGTGGTTAGTCCTGGAAGTGGAACCCAGGGCCTTTGCAGTAAGCTACTCCCCGGCTGCTTTCATTTTTTTTGTCTTTTGGGGGTTTTTGTTTGTCTGTTTTTTGTGTTGGGGGGGTTGAGACAAGGTTTTACTATGTTGCCAAGCTGCTCAGGCCGGGTTTGAATTTGCAATCCTGCCTCAGCCTCCCAGAGTGCTGGGATAAGAGGAATGCGCTACTGGACTCGGGTCTTCACCTTGTTCTCCACGTTTTCTCATCTATGTAATAATAGTAGTGACTTCTTCAAGGAAGCCATGAATGTAGTAAGACACTGCCTCAAAATGAAAAATTTACCAAGGGCCTACGAGTATGGCTGAGTGCAAAGGCCCTGGGATCATACCCATTACTGGGCGAAAAAAGTAGAATACAGAAATCCTGGCACACAGGAGACTCTCAAAACAGGACAGCAATGACAACTTTTATGGCTCCTCCATAAAATTGTTTAGCCCACCCCTTCAGGGGCTGTCTGACAATGCCCAGCCCCCTATCTGCTGAGCACACAATGTAGACCATCATCAAGGGAAAACTCCAGCCAGTGGTTCTCTAGATCTCAGGATCTAATTACCCCTCCCCTGTCCCTGTGGGACACCGGGCTGGAAGGAAAGGAGTAGAACGGGACAGAGCCAAGAGCTCCTGTGTGGAAGACCATCAGGGCTGTTCTCTGCCCCCAGATGACACATCCGGTCATGTCCTCCTCCTGGTTTTTCCAGTTGGTAGAGGCCCCGGACACCTTGATTCTGAGGATGGGCCCTTTTCCACTCTGCACAGGCAAAGCCTGGTGGCCAGACCACAGCGGCCATGGGGGAAGCTCCATCCAGTGCCCTCGCAGGGGCTGGGCGGTGGCTTTTGCGGGCTGCTTCTGAAGGGAGGGAGCATCCTACGCGAGACATTGAGCAAGGAGCCATCCGCTGGGGCTTCTGAGGGGGACCTTGCAAGGCTGCCTGTGAGTAGGTGACCCACTGAGCCTTTCAGCCCTCCAGAGTTGTCACCTGGTCATTGGGGGGGCTGGTTGCTATTGGTGGCCAATGCCATGATCCTCTTACACTGGCTCCCTCCTTTGCTCAGGCACATCCTGGAACATGCAGCTGCAGAAGCTGAGAGTGACCCAGCTCAGCTGGAAAGCGTGTTCGGCTAGGGTGGAGCAGCTGTCCAAGAAGATGCTCTGTGCCTGGCAGGAACTGGACACCAACGGCAACTGCCGGGTACTCAGCCCCTCTGGGGCCCTTGACACCTGCGCTGTCTCTCTGGATTCCCAGGGAGACTCCCTGACCCCATATCCTCTGGCTGAAGGCCCCCCTGGGCAGCTCACAGACTGTTGCTTTTCTCATTCCCAGGGAGACAGCGGGGCACCCATGGTGTGTGCTAACTGGGGCACCCACCGGCTCTTCCAGGTGGGCGTCTTCAGCTGGGGCCTAAGCTCTGGCTCCCGGGGGAGGCCTGGCATGTTTGTGTCTGTGGCTCAGTTTATTCCGTGGATCCAAGAAGAGACGCAAAAGGAAGGCAGGGCCTACACCCTGTCTGGAGGCCCCGAGAGCTCCCTGACCTGCGGCCCCCAGGGCCTCCTAGCCCTGGGCCTGGGGTCTCAGGTGCTGCTCGCCGCCATGCTCACTTGATAAATGGAGCCACAAGGGGTCAAAGCCTCCTTTTCCTTCTGCTTTCCCCTCTCTGTTCTCTCCCATCCGGCCACAAGCATCGAGGAGGATCCGTCCACACCAGGTCCAGGAAGCCAGGCACAGGCTCAGTTCTCCCGAGCACCTATCCCAGTGGGGAAATAGCCAACACAGGGCTAGAAAAGGGTAACCAGCACATGGAGGACCTAATGGAGAGCCTTGAACTCTGACAAGGAGGCCCAAGGGAGGCTTAGGAAAGCACTGAAAGGAAGATCGCCGCGGGTTCCCTGTCCATGAACAAGGAGATTCGTCTGGATGAGTGCTAAGGTCCTACATCACCCTGGAAGACTTGCCTCTCTCTCTCTCTTGTCCACCTCTGCTTCTGGTGCAGTTCAGTGTCCAGCACAGACCTGCACCCAGGGAGCTCCCCAACCCTGCAGTGCCCAGGGTCAGGGCTAGACTTGGAGGACATTGGTCCAGTTTGGAGCTTGAAGTGGGACATTATGACTTGAAATATAGAGAAGATTATCCCTGTCCTGCCTTTCTCTTAGTAGATCAAAAACAGGAGAACAAGGTGGCCGGGGAGGCAGCAGTCTCTCCCCTCTCCATAAACAGGGGTGATTGAATAAGGACTGCTGATGGTTGGCCAAGATAGCTGCTGGCTCGGGTTCCCTGGGAATCAGATGATGTGCAAAATGAGATGGGGGTGCTCTTGGGAGGGACCTGTGGGGAGGGGAGAAAGCAGGACCAGACAGAGAGAGTGGGTGTCCTGGATTCTGGGTTGGCCTTGCAGAGTGGTCCCGAACTGGGGTGAGGGACTGTAATTTGATGCGCCTTCCCTTGGTCAGTCATTCAAATTAGGCTTTTCCCAGAAGGCAGCTATGACCACTTTGGGAAGTGGGATAGATTTGATTCAGCCAAGGCAATTCTCAGAGACAGCTGATGGCTAAGAAAATAGGAACATTTCTGAAGGAGGAAAGTGAGCATCACATCCCAGCAGCTTCCATGCCAAGCAGTGGAAATGATGGTGAAATTGCAAGGACTGTTCCACCCTCAAAGACCTAAAGGTATATGAGGTGCTGAGTAAGTCCCGCAGAACCCCAGAGAGGCACAGCAAGTGATGACATCCTGCCGTGCGTTTCGATGGTTGGTAGCTCCCGCTGAGGCCCCGGTGCTGTCCTCACTACAGCACGTAGGACAGCACACAGTATGCGGACACGGTTCGGGAAATGCAAGGCTCCCTCTGAGGGAGGAGATGGTAATCAGTACTCAAGGAAAACTACTGCAGTTCACACCCACTGTCTTGTCCCAGAACCATTAGCTCTCCTGTGTCTGCACCAATACAGTATCATATCGGTCCACTGCACTGTATAATGCTCGTCGTACTTTTGGAATAAGAAGTGGTAAGTCCCTTACATGACCTGCTAACACGCATACTGTAGAAGAAGGGAGAGAATTCTGCAAAAATCGGGATGCTAACACTGATAAAGATGTTGGGGTCCAACAGGTCTGGGCATCCGCAGAATGTCCCCTTAAGGTAAAAGACTAATGGCTGGCCCATACACCTGGTATCACTGTGAAAGAGAGATGGCAGTGTGGGTCCTTTCTGGATTATGTAGACAGTATATGGTGCACTTGGAAATAGTTCTGTGACTCATTTAAGGTGACTGCTAGTGTTTCCAGTGGAGACTGAGGCTCAAGGCAAGAGGGAGATTTGCCCAGAGCTCAGACTGCAGTACAGGCCACATTGCCAATTCACCCAAGTGATCTGTAGATCAAATAGCACTAAGGCATCTGTGTGAGGACAAAAATGTTGGATTGCTCTACAGGCTCATTTCCTCCCCCCTTTTGGTGGCCAGGTTAAATTAGTGGCAGAAAGGAGGGCAAACACTGGTGCTGGGTCCCTGAGCTCTTGATGCAGCCCTTCTCCAGATCACGAGGCCACCACCGTTAAGATTTCAGAGCTGCTCCCCGCCATCGCCCATCCAACGCGTACATCCGGCTTCACGCGGGTGGAGCTACTCTCTCAACACGAGTGCGCTGCAGGCCGCGACGCCCAGCTTCAACGGGGGTGTGCAGGGTTGGCGCTCCGCTGCTTGTCTGCCATACATTTTCCTCCCAGTGAGTCCTAGTGTCTGTCCGTCCTTGCGGACGTGCTGGAAGTGGACATTAGCATGCCTGGCAAGCCGGGTATGATGGCTGTAGGTGGCCAGGGGTCTGAACCAAGGTGCCTTTTCTTAGCAGAGAACAATGATGATGTAATTCCCGCTATGCTACAGGACAGTCATTCGGAGAGACCAGTGGTCCACTTGGAATGGAAAATTAAGGTCGGGCTCCAATGAGTTTAAGGGATGTGAATGTGCTGGGGCCATGGCATTGACCTGGGCTGCAGAGAAGCCTCTCTTACACCTCGTACCAACTGGCACAGGGACACTGTCTCCATCCTGCCTCTGCAGAGCTCATGCAAAAGGGCTTGGGCTACAATGGACCCATCTGGGGTCAGCCTTGAATAATGATGTGAGGGGAAGTCCTCTCTGCGGGCAGAGCTTTGGGTGGTGCCCTTTGCTCTCTCCTCTGTATGTATGGAGAACCCTTCCTGGTCCTTGTCGCCACCCAGGAAGTTTATATTTGTCAAACCATGAAAGTTATTGGAATTCTAGCAAGTTAATTCCAATTTACCATATCCAGTGCAACCCATGGCGAGAATAAAGACATGAAAGCATATGTGTCATTATGGGGCACCAAAGGGCCCTAAGTCCAGCCATGATGATGGCTGTCCAGAAAAAGGCCTCCACTCAGGGCTGAAACTAGGTTTTATTCATTCTTGAAGAAGGGAGTGGCTTGAGGATGGGTGACTGTGAGAACTGTGGGAAGTAGGTGAGTGCTGTGAGCTGGGCTAGGTAGGAGGCCTGAAATCACCTCTGCAAATGCAGAGAGAAGGATATGCAGAAAGACTAATCTGCATAACACAATTCAGGTAGTATCTAATATTTTGGGCTTCAGCTCTGATGTGTAATCTCTGAAGCCCTAGGAAGTCATAGTCTCTATCCCAAGGCTCAATCCCAGCCCAAAGCATGGAGCATTGGCTCACACATCCACCTCATCCTGGCTCGCTCGAGGTACCCGGCGGGGGGGGGGGTTGTCCAGGGAAACACACCTGCCACCTCCAAAGACTACCATCAGCACCTCAGGTAGACCTGTACCCATCGCTTAAGGCCAACTGAAGGGATAAGGAAAGGTCCCAGCCAGCTCTGTGCATATCAATACATTGGAAATAGGGTCAGGCTCAGCCACAGTGGAGGCAACTGCTCCTCTTTCAAGGAGAGTCACCCAGGTGGTCCTCCACACACATGGAGACAGTGGGCCGAGGTAAGCCTCTGGGGCAATGGTGAATAGCCTGGCTCGTTGGGTGGGGCTTGGAAGGAGCAAGACTGAAAGGCCAGAAGCAAAGAGGTCAGGGGAAGAGGCCTGCTGTAATCCAGAGTAAACCAACCAGAAGTAGGAATCTAGAGTCTTGGGATTTTTATTAATGCATGCTAGTTAGTGTACAGAATTATGGATCCATGCACATAACATACTTTGATCATTTCTACCCCTGGGGTTTCAACAGTCACCCTCCTTCCCAATTAGCAGCTCTTCATGGCAGCACTAAAAGGTCACCATGAGGTCCAGGTCTGCTATAACTCTGCCACCCTCAGAAGCAACATTGGGCTGGGTTTTGATTCTTTTAAAGCCAGTTGTAGAAGCTTCTCCGGCTCCTGGATTATACCTTGGAGGTGAAAATTTAAAGTCCCAGGATTGTTGGGTTTCTGTTTTGTTTTTATTTCTGTAAACATTGTACTGCATTCAGTATCTACTTACCTCTTCCACCAGAGCATTCTACTGCAAAAGACTGGTTCCTTTTAATAGGTAACTGACTTTAGTAATGACAGGTAATCATCTGAGTCACTGTTTGGGTGTTGCTTACCATGGGCTATGAGAGCCCACTGTCCCCCAGCAACAAGGTCATGCTTTAATTGCCTTCAAATCAAACCATGCCTAACAGTGCACCTTAGATTCCTATCTTTGCTGTTGCAGTTCCTGGAATTATTTTCAGTACCAAGTACCGTATCAGGATTCTGTCAGAAAATAGAAAACCTTCCCTCTGTCTCCAGCAGAAAGGGATGCATCTTGGGAAATAAGTGTTTATGGACCCACCGAGAGGGCTTGTGAGAATGGCTGCTTGTGGGAGTTCAGGAGCCCACTGCTAATGGTCTCACGATTCTGTTCAGCAGCAGGGAGTTTGCAAAAGAGAACCCAAAGTTCAACACCAAACCTTGTGACTGCCCTCTGCTGAGCTCTGATGCCTGCCCACAGCTACTACAGGAAAACAATAAATTCTCCATCTTCTGTCTTGCAAAGCTTGGCTGAAAACCTCAATTCTGGAATCCCAGCTTCTAAGTGCTCAGCCCCAACCATGCCTGTGAGCATCAGAAAGGTGGGGGTCATGCTAAACACCGGCATGCAATCTCAAGTGTGATAACACGGTGACTGCAGGATTCAAGAAAGGATGGCCCAGGGGGTCAACTCTGTCCTCTGTGAGAAAGTGCTAGACAATACCGAGCCTTTGTTTCTGCCTGCTCCAGCATCTCCTCCAGATCCTTTGCTGTCCTCCCCGGGGTCCTGGCAGGCTGGGTCTGAGGGCTTCAGTTCCCTGGGATCCTCAGAGCTTGGGGGGTTGCCTTCAGCAGGTACTGACACAGGTACTCGCACAGGAGGTGAGCAAGTCCGCTTGATTCTGTCTCTCTACTGCTTAGGCCCCCATGCTGCCCATAGCTGGGTCCCTTCGGGTTTGGCTCCTTTTTGCGCCTCCACATGACACACACACCTGCTGTCCCCCTGAGGCCCAAGAACATGAGGTCATCTCCTCGCCCGAGGCTGCCTGCTGTCATGAGTGCCAGGGCAGCCGGCTCTCTTTTGCTGTCTCTCAACCCTCGCACTTTTAGGGCTTGAAACACCTTCGCCTGCACTTTCAGGGTTCAGTTCTCCTTGTCTCAGACCCTCCCCAATCATACACTCAAGGCTGGCCAGCTGCAGAGCCCCAGCCTCTTTAATTCCACCCCTGAGGCTAGAAATTCAGAAAGTCACTGGGGCACCGTGGAAGGTCAGCTCAGAGCAGCGGAACCCTAAGACCAGACTGCCATTCTTGGTCAGCCTGAGGACATCACCCCCGAGAGACCGACAGCCTGAAGACCTCCACGCAGACAGCCTCCTGGGGGGAACAGTTGGGCCCTCACCATTTTTGCACACTTCTCCCCGGTGGACCTGGAGTGGGACATCTGTGTCCTTACACGAATGACCTGACCTGCCTTAAACAAGAGCCAGGGCGCAGCTGCAGTCCCAAAGCAGAGTAAGTCGCTAACATTGGTGGGGAGCAGCTTGCAGTGCCTCACACATCTCCTGCCCCAAACAGCTCTGCTCACCTCCCCCAGCCTGTGTTGACATCAACACAGACGCCATCAGACCTAAGATGGGTCACATAAGGTGGGCAGGCTGACAGGTTCTCAGGCCACGTCCTTCCCGATCTTGCTCCCCAGACTCCCTGGCCCAGAGCTCAGAGCACACACCCCAGAGAACCGCCGCTCCCAGGACATCCAAACAGGGGCTCTGCTCCCTTCTGTGCAGCCTGGGAGTAGGCGCGCCTGTCCCTGAGCTGAGGGCAGAGGGATGGCAGGCTGCATGCAGCCCATGCCAGTCCCTGCCCTGCTGGACCAGCCAGGGCCCAGCATGTGCTGGGCAGCAGGAGGCAGCAGGGGGAGCACAAACTTCAGAGTCAGAAACCTGTTTCACACTGGACTTCAATACCCAGCCCACCAAGGCAGAGTAGGGAAAGTGCCCGCCCAGAATCACCCACCGGGGAGGGTAGAGCCAGCGCACGACCTAGGCCTCTATCTGTCACTGGCCACACCTGCCGGCCCTCTGCCACCACCGCCACCTCCTCCTCCTCTGGGAGCTCCGTGTCCAGCACTCGGTCCTGAGATCTCTCTCTCTTTCTCCACAGGGTTGTCAAAGTACGGCCTCAGTTAAGTCTCCACTGGCATCCCGGAAGGCCAGACTTTCTGCTACACAGAACACTACCACCAGCAGTACCTGAGCAAGAACCCGAATGGCTACTGTGGTCTCAGGGGCACAGGGGCACCGCAGGACAGATTTTTCACTGAGGCCTGGTTCCCCCACCTGTG
The DNA here is from genome assembly GCA_004027595.1 of Dinomys branickii. Classification (NCBI taxonomy): domain Eukaryota; kingdom Metazoa; phylum Chordata; class Mammalia; order Rodentia; family Dinomyidae; genus Dinomys; species Dinomys branickii. The sequence goes on along the minus strand of PVLD010000881.1, from coordinate 200,959 downwards.
TACGTGCACCTGAGGGGTTGCAAATGCCTCCCGGGCAACAGGATACTTTGCCTGCTGAGCTGTTTCCAGGAAACAGCTGAGGGAGGAGCCTTTCTCCTCCATCTGCACATCAGCCCCTACCCGCCAGAGGAAAACTAGAACTCGGTGAATCCTTCATGCTTTACTTACAGCTCAGAGAAGTGTAGCAAGTTCTCATTACGATGAAGTAAGAGTGCCTAAGATAAGTTTTAAAGCCTCAAAACATGTAGGGGAAGAAGTTAATACAGTCATTTTACCCGAAGTAAAATCCATTCCGTGAATTGTGGGAAGCGTTTATCCCTACAGCTGCCTGCCAGTCATTTGCAGTAACAGCTGCTCTCCACACGCCTGTGACACCCTTGCTAGTTCTTGTGGGCCATGTCCGGGAGTTGCAGAGTTGGGAAGACAGTTTATTCCAAGTTGAGCTTTACTTAATAAGTTAATCCCTCACAGGTTCCTCTTGTTGCCTGGTGTCATGACCCATGATCCTTTCCACACTCTCGCTGTCCCATACAAACAACGGGTCAGAACAATTGGTGAAAGTGAAGGTAAAGGTTTAACATTTGTTTTAGGGCACAAAAGCAGAAGAAAAAGAAGCACAAAAGACACAGCTGAGGAGAAAAACACACTGAAGGAAGGAGAGAAAATACGTACTGTACACAGGACGGGCCCCAGTCAGGACAAGAGGGGAGCTGCGCAAAGCCTACTGCCGCCTTTTCTAGCTTCTTCCTGACGTCAGATCCAGGCCAGCCCATCAGAAACCTGCTAGATCTCCTGCCGGAAGACTGACACCGAGTGCTGGGTTTGGGAGTGGCTGCTCTGAGCCCATGGCTGACAGTTCATACCCAGTTGTCCTGGCTACCTTACTATATACCCTAGTCTCCTGCCTCAGTCGGACTCAATAGCTGACCTTGAACCAGGCAAACTTGCCAAGCAGTCTACCATTTTTGAGCTACCCAACTCTACAACAACTTATACGGAATTTAACTTAAAGGCTTCTGCAGTTCCCACACACCCCTGTTCCTTCTCACATATAGCTTCCTAGGGTTGCTGGCCCAGCACCCCCACCACTGGGCGGCTCAAAATAGCAGTTTATTAAGCAGAGTTGTCAGAATCAGAGTTAACAGGGCCATGCTGCTCCTGACAGTGCAGTACCAGGGAAGGCTGCACCTGAGGCCCTCCAGCTTCTGGCAGTCCCTGAGGCTGTGGCTACATCACCTGTGTCCCTTTTCTATGAAGACAGCAGTTGTATTGGAGAAGGGACCTGTCTTACACTAACAAGATCTCATCTTAGATCTCATCGGCACTGACCCCGTGTTACTTTCAAGGTTACTGGCTGAGTTCTATGGGCTACAACTTCAACATTGGTTTTGTGGGGTACAATTTAACCCTGACAAATGCTTTGCTGCCTTTATCCAAAGCCATTTCTGTTTGCAGACTGACTAATGTCTGGAGAACCCTTGCTCATGGCCCCCAGCTGTGCCCTCCTGCCAGCTGGTGAGGACACCCTCTCCCTGTGCTAAGGGTCTCTCCGCTCGTGTATTTGCCCCAGATAGTGTGAGCTTCAAGAGGTCAGAGGGTGTCCAACCACCTTTGTGTCATCTTCCAAGGTTGCTGGTTAGGAAATGCTGCACACGGATAGTGCCACAAAGGAAGACATGAGCAACAACCCTCTGTGGCCACCCCCTGTTGTGGATCCACTCAGCCTGTCCACAGACACTGAAGTCTTCAAGGAAGATGTTACTACTGGTGAACTCAGAGAATGAGTCACGGGCTCAGCATTTGCCGGGTCCTGTGCATTAGCTCCTGGATGCACTCAGCAACACAGCAGTGCATTGTTGTTAGCCCCATTTTGCAGATGAGCAGCTGGAGGGCCCAAGTTCAGTAAGCCCCTGAGGCCCTGCTGCTGACAAGAGTGCTCCCCTGTAAAGTCTGCACCACTGCTTTGCTCTGCTGTGTCGCTGACCTGTTTGGACCAGAAACCTCAGCTCCTGTCTCAGATCCCAAGGCCATTCCTAGAGATGCCTTATCCCACAATGGTTCCCCACTCCCTGCCTGTAACCTCCCCCACCCTGCCTTCCATACCCCAGAGGACTCAGGGTGCCCCATGGCTGCTGTGGGCCACAGTAGCTCCACCCAAGGCCCTATTGTGACCTGGCAGTCGGGCCAGGCTGTGACCTGGCAGCCACAGAGGAGGAAATGCTGCCTCCTGCCCCAGCTGACTTCTCTTCATCACCGGGGACAATGTCAGGATGGAGAGAGGGAGGAGTGTGGCACCTGCTGGTGGTGGTCCTGCCGCTGTGCTGGGCACACAGTTCCCTGGCAGGTAGGTCTCTGTGGGGCCTGCACGACTGTCCCCCTGCTCCCCAGGGAAGCTAGTTCCCAAGGCCAATCCCCAGGGGTGCTCACCTCACCGGGTAGTTATGGGAGGGTTAGGGGGGTGCACTCCCAGGAGGTCCCTCAGCTGAGTCTCTGGCCAGACTTCCGTACTGGGACACCCTATGCTCTAAAGTTGCCTTTGGAAGAATCTGGTGTATGTGTGTGTGTGTGAGAGAGAGAGAGAGAGACAGACAGACAGACAGACAGAGAGACAGAGAGGCAGAGAAACAGAGAGAGACAGAGACAGAGAGCATCTGTGTTAGGTACTAAAGTTTTCCAGAGCCAAAGGCCAATGTCTGTAGATGTTTCCAGAAAGTTGATGGGCTCTCAAGCAGAGAGGCCCCCCACCCAGCCACAAATTGTCTCTTTAAGGCCAGTGTGGGATCCTCAGAGGGGCTATTCTTGCCACTGTCACCATGAAAACTTCTAGAGGGTTCTGCAGGGCTCACCAGGTTTAACAAGCCGCCATGGCCCAGAACCAGCTCAAGGGTATGGGTCAGTGCCCAGGATGGCACCTCTCCTGGGACTGAGCATGTATGGCATCCCTTCACAGGTAACATGCTGGTCAGCTGATATCCCAGCCCTGCCTCCTGATAGTGCTGTTTTAGAAGTTGCATTTGTTGCAGAGAAAGACGTTCAGCCCCTCCCTGTGAGCATGGTGAGGGGACAGTAGTAAGCAGAAATTAATAGGTGCCCCCAATGGTAAGAAGCAGACAGAAGAAGCCAGAGTGACAGAAGGCCTGGGGCAGCTGATGGAGGCGTCCTAGCCTAGCCTTCGCTGAGACACTGAGCCTTGGCCTGAGCTTGTCTGATGAAGTGGCTTAGACCCAGCAAAGGTACTGCACAGGGAGTGGGCTTGCTGTGTGGCAGAGGCAGATAGGCCAGTGTCACTGGGGCAGGGTGAACTGGAAGGGGCTGTGTAAGGATGGGCTCGGAGAGGCTGCAGGGCTTGGATGGTGCGCACACCACTGTAAAAAGCACAGGAGTAACATCCAGGCTTTTTCTGGTCACCGGATGCCACTGATGACCTCATTAGGAGAGCAAGGGGCAGCGCTGTGAGGAGAGGTCCAGGCTGCTTTACAGAAGGACTGTACCGCAGGAGCAGGAGGGAGAAGAGTGAGTGGTGTGAGAGGATGAAGGTGTGGCTGGGCCTGCAGTTGAGCAGAGGGCCAGACTGGGTGACTTTCCTTCCAAACAGAGGTGCTTTGTGAGCAGAGTCAGGAACCTGTGAGGTAGTGGACATGAGCAGGAAGTGGGGAGAAAGGACAGTTGGGGGTTGGGGTGTTCTTGCCTGAGTAACCATAAGGAGGAGTGCTGTTCACTGAGCTGGCCTGGGGTGTGGGCCCTGGGGTGATGGTTCAGTTTGGGCCCTGTCAGGTTGGGTGCTGCCTCTGGGACCCTCTCTTGAGTGCACCGTGCAGAGGGATCAGTGTGAGTGTGGATGCACAGAGGCCGTATGTGAGGCAGGGCCTGCTACCAGACCCTCCAGCAAAGAGGTGGACGGAGGGGTGGGCTGCGGCCTGGGCTTCGGGTTCCAGGAGAATGAGGCTCAGCAGGAGCCTGAGCAGGAGCAGCGCAGCACTTACCTGGTCCATTAAAGAGCCTGTTCTGAGATGATGCGGTGAATCACAGGGCTCCTTCTCTCCCTGGAGTCCAGTGGCATCCATCCGTCTGAGTCAGCTCTCCGGGAAGCAGGTAGTAGACACCTGTGAAGTCACAGAGCCAGGATGTCCCGGAGCTAAGGTCAGACCCAGATGGTGCTGGCAACAACTCTCAGAGTTCTCACGGCAGCACAGTGTGGGGACCTCTCTTCCAAGCATTTCCACACCACACACCACTACCACATGTCCGTACCACAGCCACCACAGCCACGTAGCCCTGCCACACCACACTGTCACCCAACAGCCCAGCCCACACTGCACAGCTTCCTGCTACAAACCCCCACACAGCCCTATAGAGCAGGAACACAACCCCCACACCACACAACTGCGTACAGCAACAGCAAGCAGAAACACCGAAATGACACCCAGGGTTTAGAGGCAGATTTATTTACATCAATGGGCACTGATCAGGATCACTCCCAGAATATCAGGCCCCGATCCCTGGTGGTCCAGGGCTTAGATGGGATAAGCAAGCAGGAAGTACAGAGGCAGAACAGCTTGTCACTGGGGATTGGTTTATACAGTGTGCATCACAATGGCCAGCCATTTCTAAGAGACAAGAGCAACTGGAACTGGAGCAGGAACTGTCACCTAGGCAACTAAGAAACAAGTGTCCTGGCTGGGGGAGCCGTTTTCTGTTACAGTACCACAAGTCCTACACCACACAACCCCACCATACAACCCCATACCACACAATGCTGCACCACACAATGCTACACACGTGCCCCACACCCCAGACCATATGCCACATATCCTGCACTACACGACCCCATCACTATACATACCACCCACCACACATAGGTTAAGGCCACCACCACCATCACCACCCCTTCTGACCACCAGTGATGGGTGTGAGGTGTGGAGACAAAGGAGAAATGCCACATTGTGCTTTCCTGTTTTTCAGAGGACACTGCTGCACAATTTAAATAAACCAATGTTCCCTGGATGTGGGTGGAGGAGGGGAGGGGGTGTCAGGAGCAGCAAGATCTGGCCCCAGGGCTTACAGCTGCAAGCTTCCTCCTCCCAGGTCTGCATTGACAGAACCTTTCAGAAGTCCACACTGTGGCGATGGTGGCAGCTGGTACCTCAGGAACACACTGCCCACACTGGGGTACCATTGGTTGGCATATGGGAAAAGGGTGTTTGAGGGGGAGCAGAGGGTTCACCTGTGCCCAAGGAAGCAGAGGGTTCATAATAGTTACTTCCAAGCTGGTCAGTTTCACTCTTGAACCCTAACACTTTCCTCTCTCTTCTTTCTTTTAGTAACGTGTGGCCAAAGAGTCAAAGTCGAATCTGGGCCATATGATACTGCTCCAATCTTAGATGGGAAGCCTGCAAGTATTACAGAATTCCCATGGCATGTGGGTATTCTGGACAGAGGGAAGTATACTTGTGGAGGAAGTATTCTCAGTGAGTGGTGGATTCTCTCTGCTGCCCATTGCTTTGAAAGAACCAATCAGTAAGTCCTGCAAATAAATTTTTTTTTTAAACTGTATGGTAGAATATTGTCCCATGTGTCCCAGAACCTCAACTAGCTTGTCAGCCACAGAGCAAAATTTCAGGGGGTTCAATAATGTCCTGTGCAGCTGTATGTTCCACTCATCAGGTACGGGGTACGCTGTGTCCTCCTAGGATGGCACCCATCTTCCTGCAGGCCTAAATGGAAGCACAGATGTGTCTCAGACTGCATCTTGCTGAGTCCATGTGGGTCTGGCCTGACTTCTAGAAAGGACTTTTCCAAATATCTGCTGTCCCTTGGAGTCAGTCATGGGCTGACTATGACTGTAGAACTGGAGAGTTCCTGAAGGCATTAGGGCCTGAGAGCAGGACTGCAGCCCTAACTGCACATCAGAAGCTCCCAAGTCCATTCACCAATCAGGACTTTTAGGCAGCTTTCCAGGGGCGGCTTCTGCAGCCCTTCTTACAAGTCAAGGTCAAGTCCCCCGGTGGCTGGAGCACACCACAGCTTCCAACACACTGGGAAACACGGGCTGAGGAAAAACACAGGTTAGTTTCCCCAAGCAGGAGATCATCATGCTAAGTGCCACTTACCAGAGCACAGGCCCAGAACTCAGCCCTGTCTCCCTCCACCTGGGTGGGACTCTGCTTGGCTCTGTGGCATACGCATGGCCCAGACACCTCCCCCAACTCCTACTTCTCAGTATCACTGCCACAGACATACAGTATTATTGCATTTCCACTATTTTCTTCTCCTTTTATTTTGAAATCAGATCACATTTGCTGATTATATATGGCACAGATGACTTAGAAGCCAACCATGTGGACAACGCAGAAGTGGACAAGCTAATTATCCACCCTGATTATGACAGTGGAATCTATGATAATGACATAGCTTTGCTCTTGATCAAATCTCCATTAACCTGGGATAGCACAACAGTGCCCATCTGCCTTACAGAGGTCACCACCGAAAAGGCGTGGAGCACCTGCTGGGTGACCGGATGGGGTGTTACCAGTTGAGTTCCTCTGGGTCAGCCAGGGCGGGGTGGCACCTCCCTGGAATTTAGAATGGGAAGCAAACTCTGGATGCTCTGCCAGATCCCAGGGAATTCCTTCTGGCACATTTGGGGACTTTGATTGTCCCTGAAATCCCATCACTCCCAGCCCACTGGGAAGCCATCTTTCATAGGCCTCTCTGGGATCCTGCTAACAAGTTTAGTTCACATTCTGCGGCCATGAGCCCTACAGAGGAACTGAGGGGAAACCCAGGCAGAGGTCTTCCAAGCATAAGGGGTGACGCAGAGGAATTCTGAGGGGCAAACAGAAGGGCAAAGAGGCAGAAGTGGGAACCAGCCTCTAGGAAGCCCATACCACTGTCACCTACAGCAGCTCAGTTCCAGTTGATGATGTCTGATCTGCTGTCTTGTACAAAGGCCTCTGGCCAAAATATTTGATAATCGCAGGTCAAGACAAGAGGAGGGGATAAATGAGTGTAAATTTTACCCTACAGAATTGACCTGCAACTAACTCCCAGGCCACTTCCTAGACAATTGCCAAATAGTCCCTTTTATCTTTGCTCCTGGCCAGTGTGTCCCTGTTGTCTCATTACCAACAGAGGGGAAGAAACATGTCACAGACAGCACTGTTCTTCCAAGCAGGCACTGGAAAGGCTGATCATTACACTAGGAGAGCCCAGAGCTCTGAGCTTGCTGTGAACCACCCTGAGAAGCTTTTCACAAGCTTCCATAAAAGACCACCTTCTTAATTTACAATGCTTCAAGCTTCACCCAACCCACTGACCCTCTGTCTTGTTCCAGAAATTGATCTCGACAGTGGGGATTCCATCAGAGAAGGGGAAACACCCCTGTCTTGGGGAGAGAACATTCCAGGGAGTGGGTTCCAGGTGCAGAGGGGCCTGAGGAGACTTGAGTCCTCCTATCTGGCCCCAGAACAAATCTGCCATCATGGGTTCCCCAGACGGGTACAAACAGAACCCCTTCTGAGAATCCCACCTGGAGTCCGGCACCTTCTCTGGGATGGCAAGATACTGACCTCTGGCTGAAACTGAGCAGGGACCTTGTCCTGGAGAGCTCTGGATTGCAGGGGTGCAGCTCCTTCACCTCTCTCCGAAGTCCACATTTGAATGGTTCTCTGGGTCATAGGCAGTTCCCTTGTGAGTGTGAAAAGACGTCACATGGGTGGGTGTTTGACCTCAACCGAAAGGGATCACTTGGGCTCAGGGCCCTCTCTTCACCCGCTTCTCCTCAGGTTTCAATTTTACGACAGTTTCAGTGCTGCAGAAAGTCGACCTTGACCTGGTCGAATGGGAAAAGTGTTATAATATTTTTTCTATAGTCACCATGAACATGCTATGTGCTGGGAGTTCTGAAGATGGGAAGGATTCCTGCCAGGTAATGGGCTTAGGCTTGGTATGGAAAGATGATGGGCTCCCCGTCCCTCCTGTGGAGAAGATGCCACCATAGCTTCCTGCAGCTGCCATAACAAATGACCACACTGGGTGTGGCTGAAAGCAACATCAATGATGTTTACTTTGTGCTGGATGCCATGTGGCTAAGACATCCGGAGGGTCCTGCTCCCTCCCCAGGCCTAAATGAGGGCAATTTCCTGCCCCTTCTGGCAATCACTGGTGTTCTTAATTTGGCTTTCTCATATCTTTTGGGTTCTAGTAAAAATGCAACTTTAAACCCAGCAAGCCAAACCGGCCAAGATTTGCCTGGTCCAATACCTCCATAAGTAAGAGAACTGTCCTTGAGAAAACGTGTGTGTCTTGGTTACTTTTCTCTCCTTGCTAAGACAAAATACCTGACACCCAGAATGAAGGAAGGAAGGGTTTATTTAGCTCACATCTGTGGAGGTGTCAGTGGCACATGGCAGAGGGCGACTGTTCACGGCAGCGGAGGACAGCAAAAGCCGCAAGAGCAAAGAGGAGCTGCGGCCAGCAGCAGCCTCTTTCCCTCCCTTACACTGTACACACACGACCTGTCCCAGGGCGAGTGCAGCACTCATATGCGTAATTCCAACACTGGACCTTGAATCAATCATAAACTGCAGAAGCCCACCCCCATGACAGCATAAGGCTTCGGGGGGACATTCAGACATAAATCGTAACATTCTGTCCCTGGCCCCGCAAAGACTCATGCACATCCCTGTATACAAAGGCATTTAGTCCATTTCTAAGAGTTGCCACAGTCCTAACAGGTTCAGCAATGCTGAAAAGTCCAAGTCCCAAGTCTCCTCTGAGATGTAAGGCAAACTCTTGGCTGTGAGCTGCTGTACAAATGAAAAGTTAAACACTTCCAACATTCAATGGCACAAAACACACATTACCATTACAAAGGGTACAAACACGGGGATGCAGAGCGGTGGGACCAAAGCAGGTTCAAAATCTAGCAGAGCTAACATTATGTCCTGTAGTTCCATGTCCGGCATCTGAAGCGATCTGTGGCACATTGTGAGCTCCAAAAGGCTTGTGTGACTCCACCCTTATGGCGCGTCCAGTGGTTACAGCTCCCACGGCTTCTCTCTTGGGCCCACTTTGCTCCCTCCTTGTAGCCTTCCTCAGACAATCCACATTTCCTGGCTTCTCCAAACTTGAGGTCTCCACTGCACCTTTCATTTGACACTCACAGCTTCACATACTGCCCTCTCAGAGGCACACTGCCTGGCCCCCCAGGCCTTCTGAAATCTGGGTGGGAGCCTTTTTAACCTCAGAACTCTTGCATTCTGTATGCACCTAAAACCAGCGCCATGTGGATGATGCCAAGGTCTGCTGCCACATGGAGCAGTAGCCAAGCTTTCTCCTCTGGCCATAGGGGTCAAGTGCCTGGACCAACAGGCGCTCTGAATCCAATTCTGTGGAACAAATTCCCTATGCCGCCGCCACTCTGGAACTGGTGCTGCTACCACTGCCATTCTGGAACATGGCACTCTGTGGCTTTCTTCTCAGAGCAAAGTTTTTCATCTTTGCAGTTGTGAGGCTGCCAAGGGTGGAGACTTGCTTCTTGTGGTGTCCTCAGGCCATCTCTTCCATTCTCTTGTTTCTTCTCAGTAAAGAAGTTCTCAGCTTTATCTTTGTAATCCACAGCTTTCCTGGAGCTTCCTTTCTGGCCAAACTCACAACATTTTCAGTCATTCTGCTGGGATCTTTGCTCTTGATTCTCAACATAAATCTGGCTAAAAGCCCCCAACAATAGCCATGCCACTGCCTCAACATTTGACTGCCAGATTAATTAGTCCACTGCCTTTAATCTCAGTCTTAGGCAAAGTCTTTGGACACAAGCCAAATGCAAACTTTCTGCTATGCCGTAACACATTACCTGAAGTCCAAAAACCAGTGTAGTCCTTCCCAGCAGAAACCTCCCAAGCTGGGTCTTTACCGGCAGGATTTCTATCAGCCTTATGGTCTGAGCTCTGACCAGAATCTCCCATACAGAACAGCTGAAGGTGTGCCAGCTCTACTCTTTCAGGCGACATCTCTAAATCTTGCCAAACACTTCCCACAAGCCATTTCCAAAGGCTCTTGAACCACATGGTCAGGTATAGTCACAGCAACTTCTCTGGTGCCATTTCTCTGGTATCAAAGTCTGTCTTGGTTACTTTTGTCTCATTGCTGAGACAAAATACCTGACACCCAGAATGAAGGAAGGAAGGGTTTATTTAGCTCACAATCTGTGGAGGTTTCAGTCCATACTTGGCTGGCTCCAAGGCAGGGTGGCACAGGGCAGAGGACAACTGTTCATGGCAGGGGAGGACAGCAAAAGCAGCAAGAGCACAAGGGAGGAGCTGCGGCCAGCAGCAGCCTCTTTCCCTTCCTTACACTGTACGCACACTACCTGTCCCAGGGCGGGTATAACACTCACATGCATAATTCTAACACTAGATCATGAATCAATCATCAACTCTAGAGGCCCACCCCATGACAGCACAAGGTTTTAGGGGGACATTCAGACACAAACCTTAACAGTGTGGCACATATCAGGACCTGGACCGGGCACTTCCTCCCATTCACACAGCTAACCAACCCAAGGCAGGCACTGAGCCCCACACTGAAGACAGTGTGAGAATTCCAGCCCAGCTCAGCATTTCCACTGGAGTTTAAGCCAAGGTCTACTTGGCTCCAGATGTGTAAAAACCCAAGGGCAGGCTGGTGTGTGGAGCTTCTTTCACATGGGCCTCTCATCTCCACAATGAATTATAATTTCCATCAGGAACTGGCCAAGACCCCTCCAACTGCCTGTGTGAGGGGTATGGTAAAAGGATGAAATAAGAAACAGAAACAAATTTAGTAACACATGCAGGGGGACTGGGAGGACAATGCCTTAAGACGGGCAGAGACAAAGACACTCAGAGCCATCCACTATTTACTGGGTGTGTACAGTGACAGAGGGGTTAGTGAAGATTCCAGGGAGCAGAAGACTTGACGGTTGATGACTCAGTGGGCAACAGATAATCCTAGGCTGACAGCAAGCAGGTGAAGATGATCCTATCAGAAGGGCTCTTTCCCTGGAGTGTTTTTTAATCTTAGTGGTTTTAGTTTGGTCTTAGTGGGTGGGAGAGGATGGCCCAGCCCTGCAGAGTTAATGGGAAATCTCAAAAGGGCGATACCGATATCCCAAGCCCCCACTTATCCCTTAGGGAAGTGTGCAAAAATTAGCCACTGTGAATTTGGGGTCCCCAACAAATTTAATTTCTAAGAAAGGTTAGGTTGTTTTCCAGCGACTTTGTGGCATTTGGCAAAGAATAGTTTGGTTCAAAGTGAGTCAATGGGGACAATGATTTCTCTGTGACAACAGTCTAGTATTTTTTTTTTTTTTTTTTTTGGCAGTACTGAGGATCAAACTCAGGACCTCGCACTTGCCAGGCAATTGCTCATGTCACTGAGCTATATCCCCAGCCCAACAGTCTCATTTTTTAAGAAAGCAAGTAAACACATATCCCATCTTTCGAGTTTTCAAATTTTTTAGCTTGGATTTGGATTTTTAGCAAATCACTGAGAGGTAGTTTTATCCAACTTTTCAGGTATCACAAAATATTTTGAAAATAAATCTTTGTAAGTTTTGTAACAGTAGGTACGGCATGATCCTATTTCTGTAAAATGCTAATGATGTATGCACTCTGGCACACAAGGATTTAGAAAGTTACATGTGAGGATATTAAAAGGAGCTGTCTCTGCAGGGGAGAAATAGAGAATTGTTGATTTTAGTCATTTATTCAAACACATGGTAAAGAAGGTTCAAGCTCTAAGGCGGATGGGCAACCTGCCTCTTACATTTGTTGCCCAAACATAAACGCTGGTTACACAAGTACGTACTCTTGGTGTGTTCTTTTCAGACACAACTGTGTGTATGTGTTATTTATACATTATGGGTATTTTTTATTCTTTTTCATATCTTTGTTTTCCATCTTTTTTCTTAATGATGATACATCTTTACTAGAATTTCAAAAATAGTCCAAAAGATTCGGGGACATGAAAGCTACCACATTCCTCATTTTTTGTGTCAGTTGTGTCTACGGTTAAGTCTGCTTACTTATGCTAACTTGGTGACCTTTATCATGATGGTTTAAATTTGCAAGTTGTTTAAAATTTAGTGCTTCGAACCACAACATGACACTTTGACATAATATTAGTCTTTTTGCATTTGCTCTATATCAACTTACATGCCTAAGATATTCCACCAATGACCTCCTACAAGATATAATGGACTTTTATTTTTGTCTTTTACTTTTTGTTACTGTGAGTAATACAGGACAAAACAAATGAGCAGGTAGAAAATGGACTTAAAGGGAAAAGGCAGGGAGAAAGCTTGAAAATTTCTCAAAAACAGTAAAATCCCTTAGAGGCAAAAGGGCAAAGAAGAGCACCTCCTGGTACATCAGAACTAAACTACTGATGAGAGGTGACGGTGACGGTGACGATGGTGATGATGATCAGAGATGGAGATTCATTTTTGACCAAATTATCGTGTATTTCGTTGCTTTTGGCCAAACTCTTTGCCAGCTTCCAATAGTCACGGAGAAGAGTCATGCAGTTAAAGGACCGAGTCACAGTCAAAACATTTGCCATCCAGAGACACCCTGTGCTTTTGGTCCTGGGCTATTGGAGTAATACTACTGTTTCTTCTTTGACCACACAACTTTTCTCTCCTAGGGGGACAGTGGGGGACCTCTGGTTTGCTTCAACAAGAAGAAGAAAAAAAGCTCATGGTACCAGCTGGGCATTGTCAGCTGGGGCATAAGCTGTGGCAAAAAGGAACATCCTGGGTTGTACACAAAGGTGTCAAATTATCTGCTGTGGATTAACAGCGAGACAACACAGGCAGGGAAGCCTTATATACACGAGCCAGATTCTGGGCAACGACGGCTTCTCTCACCCCTGGTCATCTTGTCCCTGTATCTTGTGATGCTTCTGTTATTCTGGTGATTAAAAATAGCATTATCTCAAAACCTAAGTGTCCTCAGCTTCTGAAAGAAGTGGAGAATGAGTATAAGTGGTGAGGACACAGACGAGAGGTGTCTGAGTTACTCTTACCTCTGGGGGACCAAGAGTGACCTGGGGTAACTGCACAGCCGCGGCTCACTGGGGCCTGGCAAGCAGGTCCCGCAGTCCCCAAGGGTCATCACGGAACATCTCCTTCTCCTTTGGGAGGATGGGCCAGGACCTCTGCAGCAGAAAGCCTGTCGATTCTTGTGAGAAACAAGGATCCTTCCACAGTAGCCTTTAGAACCCAAAGGGTACACAACTCACCAAGAAAGACCTGCCACTCTCTCCCTTCATTTTTAGCTTTATCCCGAGATGTACCGCCTTTGTTTCCAGAAGGTTCCCTAGAGCTTCTTCACATGCCTTTTGCATCCGTTACAGTTCAATAGAGGAACAGATTTAATATACAGATATATATATCATTACATAAATGATTCACCAGGTGGGCTTCCAATGGCTGCCTGTAGAATCAGAATTGGAAGAGTGCCAAACAGTGATCTGCAGCCAGGAGGCGAAGGATCCAGTCAGGGTTGGAGGCCTGCAGAGGCGAGCATGGGTCCTTGGGAGTCCAGGTTGGAAAGCTGAAGGGTCTGAAGGGTCTTGAATGTTTAAAAGACCTTGCTGGAAGCCGGAAGGAACTAGAGACTAAGACCCAAAGGTGACAGAGGAGACTGGAACACCTCCTCCTTTCCCTTTTTTGTGCCATCCAGGCTGCCAGCCTGTTGGGTGGTGCCACCCACATCTGGGGTAGGTCTTTTCTCCTTAGTTTGCAACCTACCTATCAATCATTCATAAGGCAGCCAGAGCTTTACTAACTTGCTAGGTGGTGCTTACTAAAACCAAGATGACATCACAATCAAAGATTACACCTTTGCTTCCAGATCTACTGCCTAGTCCTGAGGCCTGGAAAAGGCTGCTTTAGCTCTCAGAGACCATCAGCAACATGCTAAGGCTTGGACTAGGACATCACGAAGGCAGAAATGTGCTGGGAACAGTGGGAAAGACACACCTAGTAAGGGGTAGAGGTCAGAGCTCCTGAAATTATAAGCCCCGGGAGCTTGCTTCTACAGGGATCAGCAATCAAGGAGGAAGCAAAGAACCCATCAAGCTGTGGGAGTCCTTAACTAGCTCAGAGCCTGCTGGGGGCCAGGGGCATATTTTGGGCCATCTGGTGGACTGCTCACCCTTCATGCAATCATCCATGCTGTTAACTTTCCCAACCAGCCAAGAGAAAATAAGTGGTGTTATTTCTCAGACAACTTACTTTGGGGGGACCATCAAATATTTTTAAAGATGGGAGGGTTAGCTGGGGTTGGTGATGCCTGTCTACAATCCCAGCACTCTGGGGAGGAGGACTACAAGTTTGAGCCCAGTTTGGGCAAATTAGTCATAACATCAAACAGAAACACCAAAATGTAGCCCAGGATTTAGAGGCAGGTTTACTTACATTGAGGGGCAGTGACCTTTAGGAAAACTGTCAGGCCTTGAGTGTTGGTAGTTTGGGGGTTACATGGGATAAGCAAGCAAGAAGTACAGAAGCAGAGTATTTGCAGTTATTGATTGGTTCTTATAATACACATCACAGTAACCAGCCACTTCTAAGAAACAGAAGTAACAGGAACTGTAACAGGAACTGTTACCTAGGCCACTAACAGAAGTTGAAGTTTACTGGCTGGGGTTGGAGGGCATTTTCTGCTACACAGTGAGATCTTGTCTCAAAATTTAAAAAAAATTTTTGAAAGAAGGGGCCAGGGATATATCTCAGTGTAAAAGCCCTGGATTCAATCCCCAATACTTAAAAAAAAATAAAAGGAGGGCTTTTATGTGACTTTAAGAAGACAAAAAAAGAAAAAGAGAAATGACAAAGGGAAATCTTTGATATTTGTGCACACACAGTTTGAGGAGGCAAAGGGAGAGGAAGCCGAGTGTTCCTTTCATCTGACTCAGCTGTGGTCAGATCAGACTACAGTCCTCATCTTAAGTATAAGGTTTGAGGTGTTTTTTTAAAAACCCTAATAGCCATGGAATCCACACTCTTGATAAGGAGTAGAGCATTTCCACCACTGTAGGGTGACCCTGTAGTCCCTCCCCCACCACATCCTCCCTGTACCCACCTTGCCTTCCCACCAGAGCCAGCCACCATAATGGTTCCTCACCCCATCGCTGCGTTTGGCCCTGTGATGTTCCAAGTGGGAGTGCGCACGGGTCACAGAGTCCCCTCCTCCTCGGGAGTCTGAACTCTGGTCCTTGCTTCCCCACTACCACATAACTTTGGGACTTGGCTTTGTTTCTCGGACTCTGTGGCTCTCTCTGTCAGCTCCACTCCACCCAACTTCAGAACTCAGCATATGGTTAGAGGAGGAAACTGCCCGTGTAAGTTTCTGTATTTTATCTTGTAAAAGAAATAAAACAAATTTCATAACAAAATAATAAGAGAGTAATAGTTAATACAGTGTCTCATTATCTCAGAGTAATTACTCAGATTACAAGACATCAACAGAAAAGATTATCTTACAAAGAAACATACAGGTATTAGCACACAACTTTCTTTTTTCAATGAACTAACAAAAACTAGTATAAATTAGTATACATATTAAAATATTTTGAAGCAGTGGAATAAGTAATTTGGACCTCTTCCCACTTCCCACTTGTCTTCCATTTGCTCCTCATTTGCATATACATATTTTGAGTTTCTCATGTAAGAGAAACCATGTGATGTTTAAGATTGCATGTCTGGCATTCCACTTAACATTATGTTCTCCAGCTGCAACCATTTACCTATGATTCCTCAAGTTTACCTTTCTTTATGGCAGAGTATTACTCATCTGTTGAATAACAGTCTAGCTGTTATACATTGTGCTGCTCTAATAATATGTAATATGGTAATTTGAACTCTTTTGGGAAGGTGCTTAGAAGAGGGATAACTGGGTCAAGTGGAACTTCTCCTTTTAGGTTTTTGAGGAATCTTCACACTGATTTCCACAGTGGTTGTACTACTTCACATTTCTACCCAGGCAGAAGACTTCCCTCCTCCTACTCCTTGCTAGCATTTGCTATTAGACTTTTTTTATGAAAGCCGTTCTTTCTAAAGTCAGAGGGTATTGCAAAGTAGTTTTAAAATGTATTTTCATAATTTCTTTCATGTATTAATTGGCTGTTTGTACTTCTTTTGAGAAGTGTTTATTCTGGTTGTCCATTTTTTGATTGGGTCTTTTATTTCTGGGAGCTTAAGTTTTTGAGTTCCTTATATATTCTAGATGTTAATTCTCTGTCTGAGGCATACCTGGCAACATTTTTTTCCCATTCTATATGTTGTCTCTTCACTCTGTTGGTTGTTTCCCATTTGTACAGAATGTTTTTAAATTTGATATGATCCCATTTGTTGTTTCTCAGTATTACTTCTTGTGCCATTTCAGAAGTCTTTGCTCAAACTTATGTCTTCAAGTGTTTTACCTCTTTTATCTTCTGTAGGTTCAGTTTCAACATTTAGATCTTTTATGTATTTTTATTTCAGGGTAGTACATGGTGAGATATATGTGTCTAGACTCAATCTTCTTCATGTGGATAGCCAATTTTCCCAGCACCATTTATTAAAGAGGCTGTCTTTCCTTCAGTGTATGTTTTTTTCTTTTTTGTCAAAGATCAAATAGGTGTACATGGCTGGGGTTGTTTCTACTTCTTTTTCTCTGTTCCACTGATTCACATATTTGGTTTTTCTGCCAATACTGTGCGGTTTCAGTTACTGTAGCTTTATAGTATAACTTCAAGGGATTGTGATGCCACTTGCTTTGCTTTTGTTACTCAGAATTACTTTTGCTATTCTGTGTCTCTTCTTGTTCCATATGAATTTTAGGATTGTTTTCTCTAGATCTGTGAGAAATGCCATTGGTATTTTCATTGGGATTGCATGAAATCTATATATCAGTTTGGGCCTTTTGTATTTTATACTATCTGACTTTTCCAGTTGTTTTTGGCAAGTGCTCTGACTTCCTATAAACCTTTCCATCTTGCCCTGAAGAGGAAGTTTACATATTGAATTATTATTATTCTGTAGGTTCATATAGTTGATTTATGAAAATTGTTTTTATTTCTTCTCTTATAGATTTCAAAGTCTTTTTTATTGTTTTTTTCTCCTCTTTTTCACTGCTTCAGGTCTGTGATTATTTCTCGGCAGGATATGGCACTTTGCCTAGTACAGCTTTCATTCTTTCCTCAGCCCTCTCCCTGCATTCTGTGTGCCTGTCTCATGTTGGCCTTCATTTTCAACTGTAAAGCACTGGTATTTTGTTTTGACTCTTCTCATTTTGGTTTAACTCCAACAATTCTGTTGTATATTCTTAATTTTTAAACCTCCACAAACTTCCTTTAGTTTCTATTTCTTTTATGTATTATAGGCAACTTTGCATAATTTCTTTGAGTAAAGAAGATAAAGCAGTTAAAATATTGCACTTCCTGGAGTACATACAATAAAATTTTTGTTTTATTTATTCATATCAATATATATCTATATTTTACTTATGTATTTATATCTTTACACAGAAATAAATTGTATTCATGCTTTTGTCTTTTGTTTCTGAATTCTGGTCAGTTTTGAGCTGGTTAAAACTAACCTTAACAGCCTTTAATTAAAAATTACAAGTGATGGAATATTTTTTTTGCTTTTTTTGGAAGAAATTCTGGGTAGCAGTTTTTAGAGAGGAAAATCAGAATCCAGAGTTGCTATATGTACTTTGTAAAATATCTAGTTTGTTTCAGAAAAACTTAGAAGATACACAAAGAAATAAGAAATTACCCAAAACTCATGAAAAAAAATCAGTTAATAGAAACTATGTTTTGGTATCTTCAGACGTTGGATGTAGCAGATAAAAACTTACAATATATTCAAAGACCTCAAGGAAATCATGGTAAAGAAAGTAAAAAAAAAAAGTAGGACAAAAGTGAACTAACAATAGTTCTCCCAAAAAGGAGAAAGAAACTCTAAAAATTCCAACTGCAAATTCTGTACTTGCAAGGAGTGACAACTGAAATAGAAATTCACTAGAGGGGTTCAAAAGTAGATTCTAGAAAGCAGAAGAAATAGTTGATGTGCTCAAAGATAGAAAAATAGAAAGTATCCCATCTCAAAAACAGAGAAAATACTTTTGAGTAAAATTAACAACTCAGAAACCTGTGCAAACAAAGCAACGTATTATAATGGTAATCTCAGGAAAGGTGAGAGAGAAAAGAACAGAAAATTATTTGAATAAACAACAGCCTCATAGTTTTCAATTTTGACCCAAAAAAGTCCCTTTTCAAACTACACAAATAGTTTCAATAAACTCCCTACAGGATAGATACAAAGATACACTAAAGTTCATTATTGTTAAATTATTGGAAGTCAAAGACAGAGCCAGGGGTATAGTTCAGTGGCACAAGTGCCTGCCTGGCAAGTGCAAGGTCCCAAGTTTGATTCCTAGTACCAAAAAAAAAAAAAAGTCAAAGAAAATATTGAAAACAGAAAAATGATTCTCTTCTAGGGAACCATCAGCATACTTAATGGCTCAGTGCTCATTCAAAATAATGAAAAGCAGACAGTGGTTAGATATACCCAAAAGTTCTGGGGCTGGGCATATAGCTCAGCAGTGCAGTGCTTGCCAGGCAAGCACAAGGTCCTGAGTTCAATTCCAGACAGCCACCCCCCAAAGAAGTGCTGAAAAAACTATCAGCCAGGAATTCTATACCCAGCCAAGCTGTCCTGTAAAGATGAGGTAATATTGACTTTAGGCCCAGGGCAAGATGAAACCGATGTACTTCTCCTCATTTTAAGTAAGTATAGTTCAAAACCATGAATATTTTAATTAAGACAAATGGTACAGATTCTGGAAGGTAAAGAAAAGGCAGATCATGTGGGGCTCCAAGGACCTGAGAAACAATAAATTAGTGAGGTCTACGAGTCATCTTTTTTATTTGTATATCCAGGACTGAGTGAGGGAGAATTGGCAATCTGGGAACATCAAGAAGCCCAAAGAAGAGCCTGCTCTTTATAGCCAAACTTCAAGACAGAGGGCAGTCTGACAAAATAGAAAAGTATGGACAATAACCACCATCGTCAAGCTAAAGAGCACACACACCCCCACACACACACTGTGACTCTACCTCCATTCTCATCAGCAAAGGCCAAATAGGGAGCTTGGACTTCCACCTGCACCCCCCCCACTTGATAAAGTGTAGTCAGAAGAGGCCTACTGAGGCCCTGGGACATTAACCACCACAAGCACAGTGTGTCCTCTACATACCAGTGTCAGTGGAGCATGAGGAACAGAATGGGAGGCCTTCTCCCTCCCGGTCACGCGAAACACAAAATCAAAATCATAGGCTCCTAACTCACACTATACCCAAAATCTGGCCATAGATCATTGCTGGTAGGCACATAAAATAGGATAGCTATTTTATAAAAATAATTTGGCAGTTTCTGCAAAGGTTAACCAAAAATTTCTTGTACAACCCAATACTTTTACTCTTAGGAATCTATCCAAGATAAATACAAGTCTATATCTACACAAAGACATGGACATGAACATCCCTAACACCATCATTTGTTATTAGTTCTAAAGTGGAAATAATCCAAATTCTCAACCAGTAAACAGATAACACGTGGCATAGCCAAACAATGGAATTCTATTAGTAATATGATGGAATGTACTTTTGATATGTTGGATGTCAAAATTATTAGATCAAGTCAAAGAAGGCAGATATGGAAGATCATCTGTTGTATAAATAAATTGATGAGAATAGTTCAGGAAAGATAAGTGAGCACAGATAGAAGCAGATTAGGGCTGGGATGAGAACAGTAATAACTGCAAAGCAGCAAGAAGAAACTTTCTGGGAAGATGGAGCTTTTGTTCACGTGAACTGTGGCGTTAGCTTGACGGTGGCTCAACTATAAACTTAATAAAAATCACTGAGGTGTACATTTAACAAAGGGTGTGTTTGCAATATGTGTGTTAACCTGAATAAATTAAAAAGTTAAAATTCTCACACAGAACAATTTGAAAACTGTTATACACATTTAATCAAAGCATTAACTTTTGTTGGAAATGACATTAAATTTGTGCTATCCCTGGCAGGTGGCAGAGAAGGATTATAAATTCAAGCCTAGGCTGGGCAACCTAGTGACTTACCAAACTCTGTCTTAAAATTTAAAAAATTACAAAAGTCTATAGTTATAGTTCAGGGCAAAGACCCTTGTTTCAATCCCCAGGACACAAAAAGAATTGTGCTGTCCTCCAAAGTTTGAGAGCTGTGATTAGTATTCTCAGGGGTTTTGCTGGCAGCCAAATATTCAGGGTTTTTTAAGCAGCAAGTGAGTTCATGGATCCAACACCATCATGAGACAAAAAGGAATCACAGGACCTCCCCCAAACTGCTATGGGACATGCAAAATCTTCCCTTCTGGGGCTTCTGTGCCTCTCCAGCATTAGATCATTGCCAAGCAAAGAATCCCCCTAAGTGACCACAGAGCCACCACAAAGGATGTGGTCCAAGCAGGTAGAAGAGCTGGGACACCTCATGTTCTTCCTAGAATCCAGTTGGCTGCCCCGCCTCCTCGCTCAGGAGGTTGTGCTCCGAAGATTCTCTCCACTTGGCTGCTGAATGTTAGAGACACTTTCAGAAATGAGAACAAAAAAGAGCCTGTGAGAGTGCCCAGCACTGCAAGCTCAGCTTCACTGTGCTCTCAGCCAACCTGGAGCAGGGAAGAGGTGCGCTTTATGGTCCTGCTCCAGCTCTGGCTGTGTCCCCTGCAAGCTGGGGAATCCTGGGACAGTTATCTAGCTTCTGTTTTCTGACTTTTCATGTGTTGTTTGGTACGATGCTTTTCTTGTATTTATCAGCAACGCTCTCCCAGCCTGCTCTGAACAGGGGAGGATGAAGTCTGAGCTCTGTCCTCAATCTGGCGCAGGCTGCTGCATTACACAAGCAGCAGGCTCACAAAACTCATGTTTGCCAGCAGCATTTTTGATTGCATCATTCTCTTGTGCTTGATTTCATCTTATTTTATTCAACATGGCCTAAAGAGAAATAGGAGAAATATGACTATAAATAAAATATAAATATAACTATATGGCCTGGGTGTGTAGTAGACTATATCATCTAGTTTTACGTACGTATACTTTATGATATACTCTATGATACAGATGCACTTCTCAGAACAGATCTATCCCGACTATTAAGTGATGCATACCTGTGGTTTAATTATGATTCATGAGAAAGATAAATTTGGGTTTCTGAAACTCCTGTACTAATTGAATCAGTGATTATGGATATAATATCAGGTTTTTTTTTTTCTGGTTTTGGTTTTTTTTTTTTTTTTTTTTTTTTTGAGACAAGGTCTTGCTATGCAGTTCAGTCTGGCCTCGAGCTCACTTTGTAGCCCAGGCTGATCTCAAATTCACAACAATCGTCCTGCCTCGGCCTCCCAAATGCTTCAGCCTCCCGAGTGCTGGGATTATAGGAGTGCGCCACCTTATAATGCTGTTTTGATATCTCTGTGTATTTATTTATTTGTTTTGCAGCGCTGGGGCTGTAATCCATCTATATGCTAGGTAAGTGCTTTACCACTAAGTTACACACACCCCCAGTCTCAACTACTGATTTTCCATTTCACTCGTGCATGTCTTGCTCTTTTCTTATTGCTTTGAGAAAATAATTTGTATTAATTCACATTTCCCATCTATTAACTTATTTATATTTTATGATTTTTAGTTACCTATGTCATTGACTTCCTTCATGGTAAAAACACACTTTACCATGTCCTGGATACTGGCAGAAGTTTAAAATATTTGAATTTTACCTACCCTCACCCCCGCTGTGTGTGTTATTGTTGGGATGCATTTTAGTTCTCTATATATTAAATTCTTCAAGATATTACAGGTAATATTGCACACCTGTCTGCTACTCTCCGATGCACTTTGGTGTTGCCCACCGCCCGTGTACAGCCAGCACCCACTCTTGTGTTCTCCCTGTGGTCCAGATACGTAGTATGATCTTTAGGTGTTTGGTCTCCTAGCCATTTTCTATGGAAAACCAAGGAGACCAGGCCGTGATAGCCACTGGCAACTCTGAAGAGCGAGACACCTTCAGAGAAGCTTGATCTTGAAGGCCTCAGCCTGAGACCTTGCAAAGCCAGATTCCAGCAGAGTTCCTCTATCTCATCTTGCTGACTGAAGGTGATGGAATGTATTTTTGATATGTTGGATGTCAAAATTCTTCTCTGGCTTTTCTCCATCTCTAAGAGGTACAGAGAAATCAGAATCAGGGTTGGATTCAAGGCCCCAGATATGCCCCCTACGGCCCCTGTGAGGCTCCTGGGGGCTGGCATCGAGGCCTGCACTGCAGATCTCATTACCTTTCCTCTGGACACTGCTAAGATCCAGCTGTAGATCCAAGGAGAAAGTCAGGGGCTGGTGTGGGCTGCAGCCAGTGCCAGTACCGCGGCGTGCT
The DNA here is from genome assembly GCA_004027595.1 of Dinomys branickii. Lineage (NCBI taxonomy): Eukaryota > Metazoa > Chordata > Mammalia > Rodentia > Dinomyidae > Dinomys > Dinomys branickii. The sequence goes on along the minus strand of PVLD010000881.1, from coordinate 178,465 downwards.
GGGCACCATCCTGACCTCAGTGCACACCAATGGCCCCAGCAGCCTCTACAATGGGCTGATGGCCGGCCTGCAACACCAGATGAGCTTCACCTCTGTCTGCATCGGACTCTGACTCCGTCAAGCAGTTCTACACCAAGGGATCTGAGCACGCCAGCGTCGGGAGCCGCCTACCGGCAGGCAGCACCACCACAACACCCCTAGCTATTGCTGCTGCCCAGCCCACGGATGTGGTAAAGGTCAGGCCCGAGCTGGCGGTGGTCGAAGATACCAGAGCACTGCGGATGCCTACAAGACCATTGCCCGAGAGGAAGGGTTCAGGGACTCTGGAAAGGGACCTCTCCCAATGTTGTTCGAAATGCCATCGTCAGCTGTGCTGAGCTAGTGACCTATGACCTCATCAAGGACGCTGACCTAAAGGCCAGTCTCAGGACAGATGACCTCCCTCGTCATTTCACCTCAGCCTTCGGAGTGGGCTTCAGTACCACCATCATCGCCTCCCCTGTCAACGTGGTCAAGACGAGATACATGAACTCTGCCTTGGGCCAGTACAGCAGTGCTGGCCACTGTGCCCTTACCAAGCTCCAGAGGGAGGGGCCCCAAGCCTTCCACAAAGGCTTCATGCCCTCCTTTCTCCGCTTGGGGTAGGAAGGTGGTGATGTTCGTCACCTGAAACAGGCCCTCACGGCTGCCTGCACATGCTGGGAGGCTCCCTTCTGAGCCTCTCCTGCTGCTGACCCGACCACCTCTGGCTCTAGCTTCACCTCCAGCCGAGCTGTGCTCCCCTTGCCCTCCTTCCCCTTCCCTCCTCCCTCCTCCCTCTTCCTCCTCCCCGTGTCCCCTCTCCTCCCCCTTCTCCCCGCTGGCTCAGTGCTGGCGGAGCGGACCCTGTCTGACAGTGAAGAGGCCTGGCCCCAGCCAGGACCTCAAACCCTCCGTCCTTTGAAAAGTTCAGACCAAATCATCCTGAGTCCCAGCCTGGCCCAGCCCAGCCAGTCTGTCACCCATAAAGCAAGCTCAACCAAAAAAAAAAGACATTACAGGTATTGCTTTGCAAAATAAACATTTAAATTTACCCTCACACTTACATATTTTTCTTTCCATTCTGAAGTTTATAATTCCATCCATGATCATTTTTCTTCTGCCAGAACTCTGCCTCATTATTCTTTTAATGCAGGCCTGTTGGCAACAAATTCCTTCAGCTTTCATTTACTTCAAAACATTTTTATTTCACCGTCGTTTTGAAGGTGCTAAGATTCTAGACTGTGTCTTATTTTCTATCACTTTAGAGATCTCATTACATTATCTTCTAGCGCTCATCCTTTCCATAAGGAAGTCGGCTGTCATATTTATTGCCTTTCCCTTTAAGGTAATGTGTCTTTTTTCCCTCCTGGCTACTATTAAGACTTTTTCTGCAGTTTTACTACGATGCTCCTAGTGGTGGTTTTGCTTTTGTGTCTGTATTGCTTGAGGTTCTTTGAGCTTCTGGGATATTGGAATTGATCTTCACAAGTTTTAAAAAATGCTCATTCAATATTTTTTGAATGTGGATTTTTGTCTCATTCTCTTTCCGAAGCTACAATTATACATGTGATAGACTTCTTAAATGTGTCTTATGTATCTCTTATTCTGCACACATTTCCTCTTAGTGTTCCTTGGAAGTTGTTCTGTATTGTAGCAATAAATTCTGAGGTTTCGTTTTATCTAATCTGCATTGAGACTACTCATTTGGTTAATTCCAGACATGGTATTTCTCAAGTTCTACCAAATCCATGGATTTTGTAATTCCTTTTTGAAGTTTTGCAGCTTTTCATTCACTCCATCTCCCTTGTGCTCATTTTATGTAACTTACAAATTGTGGTTTCTCGGCGTTTCTGTGTGCCTCCCGCCATATCTGAATCCTAGATGATACACTGTCTCCGTTCATGACTAAGTTCAATTGTACCTTGAATTAATATAGCTTCACTAGGTTTCCTTTGGTTAGTGCTCACTACCATTTATTTTCTGTTATTTTACTTTAACCCTCCTGTGGTCTTACTTTTAAAACACATAAGACGTAGTTGGCTTTCTTTGTAAATCCATCCATGCTAATGTCTAGATTGTGGGGTGGTATTGCTGCTTCTTAATAAGGTTAGTAATTTTAGTTCCAATTAAACTTGAGTATCAGCACTGCATATTTATAAAGAGAAAAATAGAGGCTCTATGTCCTATAGTCTTGGAGGATTCCTTTTGGGCAGAAAAAGGGCCCGTCACCGCACTACAGTTAGGGACTTCGCTGGGTTATGGTTGTGTTTTCAGTTTCTCTCTTTTAGATCCTTACTTTCTGGGCATAGTTCTTGCCAGCTCCTGGTTGGAAGCCTGGCAGGTCCCAGATACCCTGCCTTGTATGTTTGCAAGAGACCAAAGATCCTGCCTAGGCCTCTGGCCTGGCAGCCTTCACCTGGCATCTGGTTGAAGGGTGTGCGTCAAGACTGGTGATCCTCAGGAGGGTTCTGTCCATGGTAGACCTCTAGATGGCTACCAGTGCCCTCTGACTGTAGAAGCTGTCAGCCTCCGTAGCTTTCCAGACGACCATGCAACTTGATGCTATACTTGCATCCTCTCAAAACTTCCAGTTTCTCCTCCACACCCACACAACCACTGAAAGCTTTCCTGGGGCCTCAGGTGATACAGGGGTAGTACTGTCCACCAAAACTTACAACTACCTACACAAAAGTGACAGTCAAGAGATTACTTTTTAAACTCCAGCTGGAAGACAAGTTTTCTGGCCCCAAATTTGTAGTACACACAGAGATTTTAGTTTCAGTACTCTTGATGGTTATCTTCTTTATAATATAATATTTTCCCTCTCAAACACTGGTCACAGCCATAGGTATCCTCATGGGAGAAAACCTGAAGAAAAGAAGAGCTGGGACCTAGATTGTTCACAGAGGATACCGAGGAGGGAGCCTGTAGGTGGGACAGGCTCTCAGTGAAGCAGTGAAAGGGGGGCTCCCCTGTATACTGGAGTGGAATGGTCAGGTGCTGTTTGACCCTGGGCTGTCCCTCACTCTGTTAACCTGGGCAGTCCACTAATTTCTCTTGATCGCTGTTCCTTGAAATGTCAAATAAGTTTTGTTTGACCCCCCCCAAACCTGTGAGAAAGGTTTGGGGGGGGTCAAACAAAACTTATTTTGTTGGACAAAATTGGACACCGGGAGCCATGACCTAGATCTTGTTCTAGGAGAAAGTGCGGCTTTCTGGCTGCTGTGACAAGTAGACAATTAGCCTCAGAAATTATTTCATCAGTGCTACAGTGGAATGAAAATGACAAGACTCAGGAAAAGGAGTGAGGACACACCAGGACTTACCTTCCTGTCTCCTTCCAGCTCTAAAGGCTGAGAAGCTGCAGCTCATGAGTCTTAGAGCTGGACAAGAAACCCCTTGGACCCTGCATTTCTGGGGACAGCGACAACCCCGAGAGGCCATGGAAGGCGAGCTGCGGAACTGGAGGGGAGTGAGGTCACAGCGGCACAGCCCGAGGGGCCACGGCAGCTCCCCCCCGCCCTGACCTACTTTAAGATCGTCACTGCGGTGGAATCTGCTGCAGAGAGAGGAACACAACACATAAACACAAACTGGAGAAGGAGAGCAAAGCTATTCGGGTCAGGATTCAGCTAAAGAAATAGAAAGCTCTCCCTGTGGATTTTAGCCTGTTTCTTTTTCCAGTTTTGTATCTGAGACATGTCCTAATTCTTTCTTGTTATAAGCCAGCCAGGGTGTTGGAACACAAGATGACGAAGACTCAGCTACACTTTCATTAACTCCATCTGGGACAGACGGCTAAGGGCAAGGTCCGGACTTGTGTAATTGATGAGCTTGTGTAATTGACCAGCCGTGGACTGATTTTGTTTGGAGACTCAGCGCCCTTTAAGGCTGTTCAAGACATCAAACTTATTTCCGTAATTCAGCTGTTTGCTGTTTGCTTTGGGTTTCTTTGAGAATTCTCATGGAATTCTGAATCTCCATTCACCTTCTGAGCTGGGATAAAGGAGACAGATGCTCGTGAAACCAGGTAACAAGGGCCAGTAACCTAGTGAAGGCCCAAACTGGTCTAATAAAATCGGGCGGTTCCTTAAACAAGGAAACAAATGAGACTGCAGAGTAGGTCAAATAACTTGTGAAAATTACTCTGTAAATTAGCAAATTCAAGGGCTAACCATATGTAGCACACTGTGCTACAGACTTCACATGTGGTGTCACTCATAATTGGGTGGGAGAAGTCCCGGCATGATTGTTACCCACATTTCACATCCTGTGCCAGACACCAGTCTTCATACTAAGCACCACCCCAGACCTCCCGACCCCTCCCAGGAGCACAGTGGGCGAAATCTTGGAGACTTTATTTCCCAGACTGTGTGACTGGCAGGTGAGTCCCCGCCTGTAGTCTCCTTCTCTGTCATGTCTCCATGTCCCCGACGCCTTGCTTTCTTCCAGTGGGAAATTTAACTGAGGTGACCCAAGGTCGTGCGCAGTCCCCTCCCTCTGGATGAGGAACCTTGGGGCCAGGGCTAGTGTGCCCTGTGTGTGCTGACCACAGACTGCCCTACTCACCACCCAGAAGCCTCTCTAGCTGCCTCGCTCCCTCAGGCCATCCTGCTCCTCTTCTTTCTCTTGCCAGTGTCTCTATTGTGGGCCAAGCCCGGGCTCATGTTGCCCTGCAGAAGTGCCCCAAGGACTGTACACTGTGTGAGTTACCCCCTGTGGAGGGAGGCCACCCACTAGGCCTTCACCAACCTATCCACACGCGAGTCCATGTTGCAATTCCGTGGCCCACTTCATCCATGTATCGACACAGTTCACAGCTGCATTGCTGTAAAGATGCGTGCATTAGCATATTTCCCCTGCCCCAAGCAATCACAAAAAAATTAAAACATTTTTGTGAGTCCCCTGAAAATCTTGTCTACACTGCACCTCTGCTAGCCAATGCCTAAGGAAGATTTGCATCCATGTTTCTCTCAGAGTATAAGGCTCAGTCCCAAAAGCCTCAGAGGGAGAAAGCCTCAGAGCTCTTGCAGGGCTAGAGATAGTTTCTATTTCCACTGATAAGAGTGGAGATCTTAATTCGCAGGGCATGGGGTACAGTGCTAAGTGTTAGTCCCACCTCAGAAAGCTTAAAAGCAAGCCCTGAAAGGATCAAATGGCTTCTAAGGAACTTGCATGTTGCAGAATATATACTGAAACACCAAATACTTAACAAGATCCTGGATCTCAAAAGGTAAAATTCACAATGTTTCACATGTCCAGTCAAAAGTTTACTAGTCTTCACTAAACAAGATGGTAGGAATTCACCAATGGTTGTTATATTGCATATTGTTGTCTTCAAATTAGTTGTGCAGATTACCAGATATAAGCATGCAAAATTGGTCCAAAAATTTGAGCATTAACTGTTCTTTTCAATAAACAATTAGATATCAGCACTCCAATTATCCCGGCACAAGTATCCTTCTATACATATATATATGTGTATATATATATTTTTCTCTTCCTTCTTTCTATCCTTTTCCTTATCCCAGTTGTTCCTTCCCTTTGAGCAATTTTTTTCCCTTTCACAATATCTATTGTACCTTTTGGGTTTTATTTATTCTTTCAGGTTTTTATACTAGGGAGACAATATGATGTTTACATATGTGGATCCAATTCTGTATCGTTTCTAATGCTTTTTATTATTTTTTATTCTCTTCAATGGTTTGATCAATCTTGCATTCTTACATCTGCTAATCAGAGCAACTTCATTGAAGATAACAACGTGTAATATAACAACCACTGTTAATTCCTGTCATTTTGTTTTGAAGTCCTGTATCATTTTTATTGTTTTTGCTTTGTTTTGTTTTCGTCTGTGTTGCTGTTATTTTATTTTTTATCCTCTTTGCAATTAAAAAAGTAAAATACAAAGTTACCGGTCATGCAAAGAAGTGATAAAATAAGACTCATAATGGAAACAATCAGTCAAAGAGACCCAGAAACGACACTAACAATAGTTAGCAGATGAGGACATTTAAACAGTTGCTGTAAGTGCACTAAGGTTATTAAAAAGGCTGCAGGAAAGATTGAACGTTAGTAGAAACATTAAAGATGTATCAAAGCCTCTAATTGAACATCAAGAAATGAAAAAAGTATCAAGAGATGAAAATTAGTGTCAAAGATAAAAAAATGGATGATATTAATAGCAGATTAAACATTGCGAAAGAAAAGATTGGCAAATTTGAAAACAGAAATAGAACAGCTCAAACCATATAAAATGAAACTTGGTGATTTAAAAAGCCTGAAAAACATTTAATTGAGATCTCCAAAGGTAAGAGAACTTTTTTAAAATGGAGATTTAATGGCAGAAAAATAAAAACTATAAACACACAAACTGAAGAAGTTCAGTGAAATCCAAGCACAGAAATCATGAAGAGCAAGACATCAAGGCATATCATAATTGTATTCACTTCTGAGGACTGCTGGAACGCACTATCCTGGGCTGGGTGCTTACAGTAACAGAAAGTTACCTCTCATAGTTTGGAGGCCAGAAGCCTGAGATCAGAATGTCACCAGGGCCACACCTTCCTGAGGGTTCCAGGGAAGGCTGCTTCCTTCCTCTTCATAGAATCAGTGTTTGCCACAATCCTTCTTGTTCCTTGGCCCTGATTTCTACCTCCATCTTCACATGGCATTCTCTCTGTGTTTCTTTTCATATGAGATTCTCCTCTATGTATGTGTGTGTTGTGCGTGTGCACGTCTGTGTATCTGTGTGTACACTAATCTCTCTCATTTATAAGGTCATCAGTTATCAGATTAGGACCCAGTCTAATCCAGTATAACCTCATTTTAAATGTGATAACATCTGAAAAGACCTTATTTCCAAATAAGGCCATGTCCAGAGGTATCAGAGGACAGGACTTCAATGTATTATTTTGTGGCAACACAGTTTTATCCAGTATAATCAAGTTGCTTAAAACCAATGATTAAATGAAAATCATAAAAGCAGTCAGATGGGTTAAAAATACGTGCATTGTGTACAGAGGAACAAAGATGAGGATCACAGCATTAGAAACTACGCAAACCAAAGCAACAACAGCAAAAAGACAATGGAACAACATCTCTGACTCAGTTACTTTTTTCTCACTGCTGAGACAAAATACTCACTGCCCAAAATTAAGAAAGGAAAGATTTATTTAGCCTACAGTTGGTGGAGGTTTCGGCCTATAATTAGCTGCTCCAAGGCAGGGGGCAGGGCACAGGGCCAACACTTCAAGGTGGCACAAGACAGCAAAAGCAGCAAGAGCAAAGAAAGGAGGGGCGCAGGCCTCTTTTCCCCCCATGTTGTGCACCAGCCATCCGCCCCCCACGCCCTCTTGGTGCCTCTTGCACAGGCGCAGGATGCAGAACTGCTGAGTCACTTAGCCAAGCCTCTAGACTCCTCAAGTTGACTCAGTGTATCAACCATAACAATCCACCCCTTGGCAACTAGGCACATTTTGTTAAACCAATTTCCAGATACAAAGACATTATTTTTTTCATCTTTACAACTTGAATATTATAACACAGGTTTAACAATCCTTAAGAACCAGTATTAAGTCCATCAACATTATATTACATTAGCACCATAACATTTCACGCCCCCCCAAAGACTCATGCACATCCCTTTATGTAAAAGGCATTTAGTCCATCTGCAAAAGTTGCCACAGTCCTAATAGTTTTAACTTTGCTGCTGAAAAGTTCAAGTTCCAAGTCTTTCCAAGATGTAAGGCAAACTCTTAGCTATGAGCCCCAGTACAAATGAAAAATTAAATACTTCCAATATTCAATGGCACAAGATAAACATTGCTATTCCAAAAGGTACAAACAGGATATAAAGCAGTGGGACCAAAGCAAGTCTAACATCCACCAGGGCAAACATTAAGTCCTGCAGTTCCATGCCCAGCATCTGGAGCAATCTGTGGCATATTGTGAGCTCCAAAGGGCTTGCATGACTCTACCCCTGTAGAACCTCTGGTGGTTACAGCTCTCAGTTTTTCTCTGAGGCCTGCTTTGCTCTCTCTTTGCAGCTTTCCTCAGACAATCCACGTTTTTGGCATTTTTAAACTTTTGGGGTCTTCTTTGTAATTTTGCTTTACACTCACAGGTTCACACACTGCCCTCTCAGGGGCACACTGCCTGGCCTCTCAGGCCTTCCAAAATCTAGGTGGAAACCTTTTAAACCTCAGAACTCTTATATTTTGTATGTGTCTAAAACCAGTGCCACATGGATAATGCCAAGGTCTGCTGCCACCTAGAGCAGTAGCGAGGCTTTTTCTTCTTTTGACTGTAGGGATCTAGTGCTTGGATCACTGAGTGCTCTGAACCTGATTTTGAGGAACAAATTTTTTATGCCTCTGCAATTTTGGAACCTGGTGCAGCTACTGCTGCCACTTTGGAACATGGCACTTTGTGTGTGTGTGTGTGTGTTTTTTTAAAGCAAATGTATGTATATATGAATATGCATATATGCAGGAGGGCTAACATGGTTTTACTATTGTATTATATCACTTAATGCTAAGCAATAATCGATGACGGGTTATTTGATCAATCTTGTATGTCTGTATGTGTTATCCTGAACACACACTTCGAAGATATCAATATGTAAAGCAGCAACTATTGGTGTTTTGTTGTTGTTGTTGTTGTTGCTGTTGTTGATGTTTGCCTGTTTTGTTTTTTGTCTTTGGATTTTTGGTTTTTGTGTTTTTTCTGTTGTTGAGAGGATTAATTGTCTGACTAAATTTGCATGTCTGTATATGGGTT